>SJXQ01010784.1:308056-343676 GCA_006408695.1 Aepyceros melampus | reverse complement strand
GAAGAAAAGTTATGACCAACCTAGATAGTATACTCAAAAGCAGAGACATTACTTTGCCAACAAAGGTCCATCTAGTCAAAGCTATGGTTTTTCCTGTGGGTCATGTATGGATGTGAGAGTTGGACTGTGAAGAAGGCTGAGCGCCAAAGAATTGATGCTTTTGAACTGTGGTGTTGGAGAAGACTCTTGAGAGTCCCTTGGACTGCAAGGAGATCCAACCAGTCCATTCTGAAGGAGATCAACCCTGGGATTTCTTTGGAAGGAATGATGCTAAAGCTGAAGCTCCAGTACTTTGGCCACCTCATGCGAAGAGTTGACTCATTGGAAAAGACTCTGATGCTGGGAGGGATTGGGGGCAGGAGGAGAAGGGGATGACAGAGGATGAGATGACTGGATGGCATCACGGACTTGATGGACGCGAGTCTGAGTGAACTCCAACAGTTTGTGATGGACAGGGAGGCCTGGCGTGCTGCGATTCATGGGGTCATAAAGAGTTGGACACGACTGAGCGACTGAACTGAACTGAATTTAAATTTGAAGCAGTATAACTCAGCCACCAAAAACCATCAAAGATATTGGAAGGAAAACTAGCTGCTAACATTTCCTATGAATGTAAATGTAAAATTTCCAGTCAAGTCAAATCTAGCAACATATAGAAAAGATAATGGGTCAAATCTGATTTGGGTTTACTGCAAAATTAGAAGATTGACTTGATGCTTGATTTCAATTAACAAAAAACAGGAGAAGAATCACAATCATTAAATATATGCAGGAAAGAGCACTATAAAATTCATTACCGGAACTTCCCTGTTGGTCCAGTGGCTAAGACTCCATGCTCCCAATACAGGGGGCTAGGGTTTGATCCCTGTTAAGGAAAGTAAGATCCCACGTACCACAACTAAAGATCCTGCATGCCGCAGTTAAGATCGAAGATCCCCTGTGCTGCAACTAAGACCTGATACAGCTAAATAAATATTACAGAAAAAAAAAATTCAATACCTATTCATGAATTTTAAAAACTTTGTAAAGCAGGAATTGAAGGGGGTATCCTTAATCTAATAAAAACCTTTATATGTGTGTGTATGTAGAGATACCTATGTGTATATCTGTGTATAATTATTTTGACCTAAAAATTCAAATTCATTTATAATTTAAATATTTAAAAGAAAACATTTCATATTCATGAAAACACAAAATCTTAATAAAAACTCTCTGGTTGGGACTTCCCTGGTGACCCGGTGGCTAAGAGTCCACCTTGGAAAGCAAGGGATGCAGGTTGATCCCTGATCAGAGAACTAATAACACGTGGTTCAGAGCAACGGTGCCCACTCACCACACCGGGAGAGTCTGCACCCCATGGAAGGCACCAAGTGCCGCCAACTAAGACCCAATGCAGCCAAACAGATAACATTCTATTTTTAAAAACTTGTAGTAAACTTCTCAATCATAAAATACTGAAATCATTCTCCAGAGATGAAGAATAAGATAAGGATGTCCACTATCACAACTCCATGTATCATTAAACTGGTCCCAGCCAGTGTGATGTCAAAAAAAATAAGACGACAAAGGGAAAAAACAAAAAAAAAATGCTGACAACATGATTGTGTATGTAAGTAATCCAAAATAATCTACAGATTCTTAGAATTAAGTGAATTTAGCAAAGTCACAGAATACAAAGTCAATATGCACCTCAAAAAAGTCAGTTGTGTATTTCTAAATACAATAAATAGAAAATGAAATTCAAAAATATATTGTTTATTATAGCATAATAAATCGAATAGCTCAAAATAGATATGCCAAAAGATATGCAGACTCTACATTGCAAACAACATTCTGGAAAGAAAGATTGACAGGTATGTGGTCAAGTCATATACATCAATTCACCTAATATTTTTCTTCCTTGGTATAGGTTAGCTTATATCTGTTGGAAACAAATGTTCTCAACTATTTAGAAATCTCACTATGTTTCACAATAACTTAGTTTTATTTCTTTAAATTGTATATAAGATACCATTAGAGAAACATTTTTAACCCTAATGAAATTTCAGGGATGACTTTACAATCTGACAACAACATGAGTATATTTTGAAAATTAAAAAAAAAAAAGAAACATTTTAATTGTTAAAAAAAAAAAGACTGACATAAGTGAAGAGACGTGTCACTCCATGGACTGGAAAATAATATCGGAAGGATACCTGTTCTCTCAAATTAATCTGCCAGTGAAACTCAATTCTAAGTAAAATCCAAGCAGGTTTGTTTTTGTGAAGATTGACAAGCTGATTCTAAAATTTGCATGGAACTAGAGAAAAGCCCAGCAAAGCAATGAAGACCCAGTTCAGCCAAAAATAAATAAGTGAAAAAAAAAATTAATTTTTTTTCATGGAAATGGATAGTGCCAAAACAGCCAAGACAGTCTTGAAGAAAAATGAGATTGGAGTCCTTCCACACCAACATACCTTCCTTTAACTGTCAACCTTTTAGACCCACCTTTCGAGACATGACTTATAAATAGCATGCAGTTGTGTTTTACTTTGTGAACTTTTCTGAAAGTGTTATCTCTCACAGTGGTATATTATATCCTTTGCATTAAGATTTCATTTTTGCCTGTGCTGGGTCTTGACTGCTGCATGGGCTTTTCTCTACTTGTGGTGAGTGGGGCCTACGCTCTAGTTGCAATACGCTAACTTCTCGTTGTGGCTTCTCTTGTGGTGCACAGGCTTAGCTGCTCTGAGGCTTGTGAGATCTCCCTGGACCAGTGATCAAACACACATCTCTTGCATTGGTAGGCAGATTCTTTACCACTGAGCCACTAGCGAAGCCCTGGCCTTTGCATTTTAAATTCTAATCTCTATCATCTTGATCTCTGATTTCTCTTATACCTCCTTGTTCCCCCCACCTTGATTTTTTGGGAAAGAGGGGTTATTTTGGAGGTTTTTGTGAGTGTTTTCTCTGGAATGGAAGTGTCCATGTATTCTGTTGTCTTTCAAAGTTATATATCCTGGCTTTTAAGTTAAACAGTTGTGCTTAGTCATTTCAATCATGCCCAACTCTTCATGATCCCATGGACTGTAGCCCGCCAGACTCCTCTGTCCATAGGATTCTCCAGGCAAGAATACTGGAGTGGGTTGCCATGCTCTCCTCCAGGGGATCTTCCCAACTCAGGGATCAAACTCAAGTCTCTTGTGTGTCCTGCATTGGCAGGTGAGTTCTTTACCACTAGAGCCACCTGGGAAGCCGAAATCAACAAGTGGTCTCACAGATTATTTTTAAGTGGAACTTAATATTTTGAGTATTCCTTTTTGACCAATGAGAAAGAGGAGCTTTATTTCATGAGTGTGAGAAATTAGACTGGATGGTCTGGAAAGTAAGTCTCTGAAACCCCAGCCCTGAAACAGAGAAGTTTAAGGCGTCTCCTCTGAGAGTCAGGAGGAGAGCCTAGGCTTGCCTGTGCAGCAGTGTCAGGGTACACTGTCTAGGTCTTCCTCTCTGCCAGCTGCCCTTTCGTTTCAATTTAGGCTTCTAGGCCTTTCCTGGGCATGGTTCCCAGAAAATCCCTCTGCTGCTGCTGCTTCCCTGATCAGGTTTCTGGATCTGTTAATAATAGACAAGAGTGTGGGGATGGGACAGGATCATTATGGAAAGAGGAGCAGCTAAACCAGATGGACAGTTCCTGTGCTCAGGGTCCTGTCTATCTGCTCCTGTCCTGGATCTGAAGAATATCCTGCAGTGGACCTGTCTTCTAAGCCATTCCTTGGAGCCACAGTAACCTTGTGAAGGTTTTCTAATGGCTTTCCCCAAAATCAGAATACATAATCTGGGGTGCTTATAAGAACACTGAAACAGAATGTTTGAGATTTGAACTCCATCAGAAAATGCAGGAAGAGTGATAACACCTCTCATAGAACACCCAAAAGAGAGTGAGGTTGTGCTGCAACTAGGTGAGGCAAATAGTGACTCAGAGAGGCAAACCATATATATACTCCTGGAGTGTATGGACTTTCCTGGTGGTTCAGTGGATAAAAACCACCTGTCAATGCAGGGGACATGGGTTCAGTCTCTGGTCTGGGAAGATCCCACCTGCCACGGGGCAACTAAGCGCCTGCACCGCAACTACTGAGCCCACATGCTCTAGAGCCTGTGAACCGAAACCACTGAAGCCCGCCCGCCTAAAGCCTGTGCTCCACAACAAGAGAAGGCACCACCATGAGAAGCCGGCACACCACAACCAAGAGTAGCCTCTGCTCTTTGCAACTGGAGAAAGTCCATGCACATCCACGAAGACCCAGCACAACCAAAGATAAAAATAAATAGTTTTTTTAAAAAAAGAAAAAGAATTTGCCTTGCAATGCAGGGTACTTGGGTTCAATCCTTAGTCAGGGAACTAAGATCTCACATGCTATGGAGCAACTAAGCCCATGTGCCACAACCAGAGAGTCCATGAGCTGATCATAAGATTACAATCATGAGAATCCATGAGATATCCCACATGATGCAGCAAAGATTCCCCAGGCTGCAACTAAGACCCAAAGTAGTCAAAACGAAAAAAAATCCTGGAGTGTAGAAGGGGAATGCAGAAGGGCTAGTACGGAAAAATAAGGACAGGACAATGTTGGAGGAGTGGAAATGGGAGAATAAGACAAGCATGGGAAACGGCCTCTATGAAGTAAGATGTGAAATCAGCACAGTTTAAACCTTAATGCCTCCTAATCTTCCTGTTCTCTGGGGATGGACTTCCCTCTTCTGCCTCTACTCCCTGCATATTCCTTTTCCTTTATTAAAACCTGCTGTCAGTGCAGTAAACTTGACTTAGGTATAAATTTTGAGACTCTTAAGGCTTCAGAAATTACCAGTTACTAAAACGTGAAAGCCTTTTGCTGTAAAATATAACAAAGCTATAGAAAACTACATAAAATGTATAGCTTCATAAGTTATTATGAAGACCCTTATCAGCAACCCAGGACCAGAAACAGAACTTGGCCAGCTATTTCAGAAGCCAGCTACGAACCCCATCTCACCACAATGTCTCTCTCCTCCCCAAAGTAACCACTATCCTGACATTTATGGGAATTACTCAGGAGGATTTTATTTTAATGGGACTAAAGGTTTAGCTATAAATAAGCACTAATGGTAGAATATTAGGCAGTGGAGCGATGTTTGGAGGAGCCACAAGAGGCAGCCAGGTCCCAGCACACTCAGAAATGACACCACTTTGTACAGTTCCCTCTGTGCCTGTGATTAAGACATAACTCCCCACAGAAGTCCAAGTACAGAGCTGTGCCCCTACCCTCAGCTCCATTCTGTCATACACCCCAAAAGAGCCATACCACACAGTCTTCCCAAGGCAGAGAAAAAGTAGGTCCCAGCTCACAGTGCTGGGGAGAGTGTAAGGGACTGGCTGTCTCTGCTCTGACCTGTGAGTCCGGACCATTGCTGAAACTTCCCTGGGCCTCCGTTTCTCACTGTGAAGTGTGGGGCCGTAATAAAGCCCTTGACAACCCCTTATTCCTCTCCTAACTTGGCCCTGTTTCCTCAAGCTTGGTGTTTGCTTCCGCTGCCTATCCTACACGCTTTAAGAAGTTCATTACCTTGCTCTCCCAGCTGGATGTCCTTCCAGCCTTGTGTTTCTCTTTTTGCTTTTGATCCTTATACACTGTGAGTCTGTTTCATTTCTACATGTACCTTTATAAACACACAGATATGTCCTTGCCTGTTAGAGATGCTGAACAAATGGTTGTAGGATGAATGAATATATGAAACAAATTGTCTCCTACATTCATATATACATTCCTTCAATATTCAGCAGATATCTAATATATATAGAGATGCCAGCCTTTCCCTCTACACGCTAAAATCATTCTTCCTCCTTTTGTCACCTTTCCCCTTTTCCCACCGTATCTTTTCTCCTTTCCCTGAGCCATAAAGTTAGACTGAGTGCTCAGCAAGACAGGGTGCAGAGACACAGAAGCAGGCCAATGGAAACAGACACCACGGAAGGGAGCCAGATGAAATAAGGGCAGAGGCAGCTGTACAACATGCAGAGAGAAACCAACCAGAATGAAAAGCAGTGATTCATGGAGCACTGCCACTCGGATACTCCTTGGGTTTCGCTCTGAGAGCTACTGCGAGATTGAGGTCAGTGAGGGCTGGCATGGAGATGAAGGGCAGACAGGCTCCTCCTCCCTGGAGATGCACTGCTCATCAATCCCTCCCCTTAATCCTGTTCTACCCACCCCACCCCCACAACTCCCTCACACTGACCAGTGTCCTGGGCCTTTAAGGGTTGGATGGGCTGGACTGAGGAGAGAACTCACACCTCTCCCCACCCTACTCCTTCCATCTGGCTGTAAGTCAGCCAGTGACAGCAAGCAGCAAACTGCAGCAGAAGAGGGGAGGAAGCCAGCGAGTGCAAGAAGAGCAAAGGAGCCCCACTGGATTTCCTTGCCCCACGGCGGACAGCATCCCAGAGCTCAGACGTAGGACGGCTATCCTGCCCACGGTAAGGGCTGGAGGCTCTGACCAGCCTCTGCTTCTAGCTCCAACATGCCCAAGTCCTTGCCCTTGCCCTCCACATGCTTATTCCCCTGACTAAATCATACCCTGGACTCCTTTGCCTGAACAGGTTTATGGGCCCCCGACCTGCTGGTTTTCTCTAGCTTATCCACTTGGACTTAAAATTTTCCTACTAGCTATATCAGTCACCTTTTTATATGAGGACCTCTTAGCTACCCAGGGCTGCCACTGTGTAGATACGTGGTGAGCCCACCCCAGGAAGGGAAGAGAGAGAACTGGAGCAATCATGCTTCAGCACAAATTCATTAGCAGATTATTGAGGATTACCACTTGAGAGTTGGCCAAGACCCACGGAGGATACAGAAACCCCTGATAATAGGCAGAGAGTTGTGAGACTTCCTTGGAAAGAGCCAGGGTTTGAGTTCTATGCCTCATTCTTAGCCTGCTCAATGATCCAAGGCACTTTGTCGGTGCTCATGAAAGAGAGGCCTAACGGGAAGGATTTATAGAACTGAAAAACTATGATTTTCAGTTTTTCAGTTGGTGTTGAGACAAGTTGGTGTTGAGACCAAAACAACAATTCACACTTCAGGGACTCAGTCTGACCTATTCCCAGCTGCCTCCTAGGTCTGACCAAGTGCTGTCAAATAGGAGGCACTTGAGATTTATGGGATGAGTGGAGGCATGAACGAATCTGATTGATTCACAGGCGTCCATGAGAACATTAAATTGATGTGCACAAGAGTACAACAGAATCTTTCTAGGCACAGGAAATATTCTTTCATTTTTACTGTAACTTCTCTTTAAATAAAGCTGCCTTTTTGGGGAAGCATTATAAAAAAAAATATTGAGAAGGGCACCCGCTCCTAGTCCTGTCTCTGATGTTAACTAGCTCTGTGACTTTGGACCATGGCTTCCTGATCTATTGTGGGAGGGAGTAGAGGGTTCCCTAGATTTGCTTGTGTCTCAGGAGCACTTGTTAAAAATGAATATTCCTGGGCCCCATCCTTAGAAACTCTGATCTGGTAGATTTGAGGTGGGGCTAAGGAATCTCTATTTTAAGACGCTCTACAGGAGACATTGATATAACCAGAACCACGAGATTGATGTGCTGTACGAGTCTTCAAGCTCTAACATTCTGAAGGCTATGACCTGTGACGGGAGCCGTTCTGTCCTCTTCATATGAATAAGGTTTGTCATAATCCTGCTCCAAAGAAAGAGAGTAGACAGGATGATTCTCTTCCTTCCTGCCCTCAGGGGGACTGTAGACACCTCGAATTCCACTATAAGCCACAGGCAACTCTACCAAAGTCCATCTCCAGGTGATATGAAGCCACCTGTCAGTTGAGGACCAAATCTTGCTTGGCAACCCTTGGCCACTTCCTGCTCTATTGGTGTGTCTATTTTCTCATCTGCATTGTAGAGATAATTATCTGTATCGTCAGGGAGCTCCACATATATGCCTAGCCGTAAACAGTTAAGACCCAACCTCTCTCTCAGTCATTATCCTCTGATTCTTGCCTCTTTCTCTTGCTCCCACTCCCAAATCCTTTTTCCCTCCTCTCCAAACTGTACCTGCCTCAGTTGTGACCATCCTCCCCATCCCACCTTCAGGTGCCAGAGGAAACACCAAGACCTAGAACACCTAGGTTCTAAGTTGCATTCTCTGAGTAGTTTGTTTAGTCAGTCTCCTAGGATACAGGGGAAGATGAAGCTGAGTGGAAGGATCTGTTACTCAGGATCCCAACCCAAGAGTCCCCCTTCCTGAATCAGAGTCTCAAGCACCTTTCAGGGGACAAGAATCTGAGCCATTGCAAATTAGAAGAGAAACAAAAGAGCAAGGAGTAATGATGAGAAGGGATGAGGAGAAGGATGAGAAGTCAAGAGCAAAGAGAGGCTGACTTAGGTAAGCAAATAGGAAGGCAAAGGGAGGGTCAGGAGAGAGAAAAGTGAGCTAAGAAGAAAGGAAAAGGAAGGGGTCAGGTAGAAGAGGGGGAAGGGGAAGAAAACAGGAAGAAGGAAAAGAAAGGCTGTTGAATGGGATATGGTAGGAACAGAAAATGATGGGGTGGTGGGGAGGGAGAACAATGTCCCTCACTGAGTCCTAGCTCTGCTTCATCGACTTCCTAGAGAAAGCCTTTTCTAATAAGGGTAGTCTCGCTGAGGTCTCTGAGTTGGTCAAATGGAGACCTCAGTTCTAGCCCCAGTTCTGCCACTTAATTCATTAGGTGACTGGCAGTTCACCTAGCCTTCTGTCCCCTTCATTTTTTCTAACAAAAGGATTCCCATACTTATTCCTGAGCTGCATAGACCGCTGGTGGGGAGACAGAAAGCACCGGGAGCCAAGCATTTCGTCTCCCCTGTGAGTTGTTCAGAGAGCGGTGATGTTCTGTGATCTGGTTGGTTAGCGTACAACCTTAACACAGGATAAATGTGTGCCACTTCACACGTGAGGCTTTCTGACACAGCCAGCTTGGTTCTTCTCCAGTGTCTTCTCTTGGAGTTGTATCTGATTACCTGTTTGCATTGGAAGCTATTGAGGAATGGGATGATTCTGCTTTTTTTCGTGGTCAGGAGTCGCCTGATCCTGAAAGTCTTGTGAGAAGACATGGTGAGGCACAAAATCAATCACTTGTAGGATGGCAGAGAAAAGAGCTCCTCTGTCCCTTTTCTACAAAATGAAGTCCAGCTCTGACATCCTGTGGCTCCTTGAGTTGAACCTAGCCTTCTATCAGCCACGTGTCACCTAGATACAGTTTTAAAACAATGACTCAAGAATGGGAGCAGGGCACGACAAGCTCTGAGGTTGAAAGAGTTTGACAAAAGAGTATAAAATCATTTTCTAAGGCTGGTTTGAGATGAGGTAGGGGTGTTCCTGTGCTTGGGACTGTTCTCAGACCTCCCATGTCTCAGGACATCGTAGTGAGGCTCCCAGACACAGGCATATGGAAGATAATTCTGTCTTCTCCCAGGGCCCAAAGCCCACCCATCTCAGAAGTTCAGAGAAGAGAGGAGGCAGAATGTTGGCAAAAGCGATTAGACTTCAGCCCCAGGTTGACCCCAATGCTTCTTAGAGTCTGAAACTCTAAGACATTTAATGGAGACCTGTTACTTTTTAGTCTTCATAGAACTTTTGAAATCTTGGATTCCAAGCTGTGCAACACCACCCAGCAAAGCAGAGATGCTTTCCTGTCTTCTTTCCTTCCTTCTTCCATCCAGAGTTCTCCTCTGGTCTCACTCAGGCTTCTACATTCAGCCTCAGCCAGTAAAACCTTTCCCTCCTGGGACTGAAGCTGTGTTCTTGCTCTCCTGAGAGTTGCCTTTTCTCTTCTGCTTAGACTCAGATTGGTTTCCTGCACATTCCTACTCCTTTGGAAAGTCTTCTCTAGGTCCTTCAGTCAGGAGAGCTGTAATTTCAGGGACCTCTGCATCATTCCTGAAGACTGTCACCATGGGTAGCTTTACAGGCTCTTCCTACTTAAGGGAGATGGGGCACTAATATGCTGTGTGACCTCAGACAAGTTACATCATGTTTCTGGACTTCTGCTCTAATGTAGGGAGTTGAACCACATGATGTTTAAATGGAGTACTAACTAAATAATTATTTTAAGGATTCTTTCCGGTTTTTTTTTTTAAGATGTTCACCACTGACAAATTGTTAAACTTATTCAGGTATGTTCCTGGCAGTCCAGGGGTTAAGACTTCACACTTTCACTGCAGGGGGCACAGGTTCAATCCTTGATTGGGGAATTAAGATCCCACATGCTGCAAAGGGCAACTGGAAAGACTTTTTTTAAGTTTAAACTTACTAATTAAAACCCACAATATTTCTCTTCAAGCGTGGATCCTTTGCTTATACAAAAGCATAAAGCTTTATGTTCCGTGGACTTCGCCAGCTTCAGCATGATTTGATTTAAGCACTGATTATGTTTCTTCCAGGCACAAAGCTAGGATCAAAGTGGCCATAAATCAAATCATCTAGTTTTTTTCAAGGCAAGTTTGTTGTTAGCTCTTAGGATAACTTCAGTTCAGTTCAGTCGCTCGGTCGTGTCCAACTCTTTGCAACCCCATGAATCACAGCACGCCAGGCCTCCCTGTCCATCACCAACTCCCGAGGTTTACCCAAACTCATGTCCATCGAGTCAATGATGCCATCCACCATTTCATCCTTTGTGGTCCCCTTCTCCTCCTGCCCCCAATCCCTCCCAGCATCAGGGCCTTTTCCAATGAGTCAACTCTTCGCATGAGGTGGCCAAAGTATTGGAGTTTCAGCTTCAGCATCAGTCCTTCCAATGGACACCCAGGACTGATCTCCTTTAGGATGGACTGGTTAGATCTCCTTGCAGTCCAAGGAACTCTCAAGAGTCTTCTCCAACACCACAGTTCAAAAGCATCAATTCTTGGGCGCTCAGCTTTCTTCACACTCCAACTCTCACATCCATACGTGACCACTGGAATAACCAGTCCTAAATGAGCCCATATTTAAAGGTAGGAACTGTCTTTCAGTAGGTAGAGAAAACTTGAACATGCAGTCCTGAGACTATGTAACTTATCTGGTCATTAAAACTGTGAGAATTACTATTATGAGTAAGAGTATGAGCTATACTTTATCATGTGAAGGTTCAGTTCAGTTCAGTCGTGTCCGACTCTTTGCGACCCCATGAATCGTAGAAGTGGCTTTTTTAGCAAGGCGCAGCACTAAGTGTGGTAGCAGAGACAAAAAGAAATACTCTGGCCTACCCTGTCCAGAGCTGAAGGATCCAGGAGCATGGAGAGGGCTCCTGGAAGGGAAGTTGAGATGATTCCTCTTGGAGAAGGGAAGGCTAGGATGCAGAGAGATTCCAGGTTCTGAAAGCAGGCAGCCAGCAAGTCGGTGATTCCTAATAATGGGGAACTGAGAGAGGTGTGGTCAACGTGACCTCGTGGATTGTAGGATGTTGGGAAAGAAGAGGGTATTTGGCAGAAACCCCTGGGTTGTTCCTGTCGGAGATGGCTTTGGGAAACGGCAGAAACTCTTAAATCAGATATATTTGGGTTTAAATTCTGAGTCCCTGTGTGATTGAGACAAGTTTCTTAGCCTCTCTAAGCCTCAATCACTAAACTCAAATTAGAAGTGAAAAGAGCTACAAATTATGTAGTTGAAATAGATGACACAACACAGGCAGTCAAGAAACACTAATTCCTTCTCTTCCTCTCTTGATCTATTACTCTAAGACCTCAAGATTAACCTGAAGTCTCTTGCTGCTCCTCGCTCCTTTAGGTGACTCTGGCATCAGCTGGTGAAGCAGTGGGTGATGGCGTATCTGCTGCAAGGCCGTGAGTATCCCTGCAGAAGAGGGCTTGGGGAAACAGCCCAGAAACAGGGAGGAGGTTGAACTCCTGTTCCAAAGCTCCTTCTGAGCCCTCCACCTTCCCTACTAGCTACTCAGTCCCTGGTTCTCCTGGCTCAGGGCTGCCCGTCAATGAAGATCTGCTGCTGATGCAGAAAGGCACACTGATGCGCAAGGTGAGGTCCAAAAGTTGGAAGAAGCTAAGATTCTTCAGACTTCAGGATGATGGCATGACAGTCTGGCATGCCCGGCAGGCCGGAGGCAGGGCCAAGCCCAGCTGTAAGTGATGTGGATAGCCAGGGGTGGGCATGTGGGTGGACAGGACCTTACAGGCCCAGCAGCTTGAGGGCAGAGGAGGCACCAGTGTCTTATGAAGTGCCCTGCTCTGGTCTCTTTAGTGTTTTTATCTGAGCCTGTAAAATGCAAATTATAACTGTACTAGCCTCTTCAGGGTGTTACAAGGATCAAATTGGTTACGGCATGCAGAGATCTTCCAAAAGTCTTTGCCACATAATAAGGCTCAATAAATCATAGGTTTTATCTTATTACTATCATCATCATCGTCGTTATTATAGCATGATCTTGGGTAGCCAACTGTCTGTATTATAGCCCTGGCTCTGCCAATTTCTAGCTGAGTGGTTTTGGACAAGTTATTTGACTTAAGCTAATATAAGTTTCTGCAGAAGGCAATGGCACCCCACTCCAGTACTCTTGCCTGGAAAATCCCATGGACGAAGGAGCGTGGTGGGCTGCAGTCCATGGGGTCGCTACTAGTCAGACACGACTGAGTGACTTCACTTTCACTTTTCACTTTCATGCATTGGAGAAGGAAATGGCAACCCACTCCAGTGTTCTTGCCTGGAGAATCCCAGGACGAGGGAGCCTGGTGGGCTGCCATCTGTGGGTTTGCACAGAGTCAGACACGACTGAAATGACTTAGCAGCAGCAGCAGCAATATAAGTTTCCCCATCTATAAAATGAGGATTTAACAGCCTAGTACATTATAGGAGCTCAAGAAGTTAATGTATATAAACCACCTAGCATGAAGCCTGAAACTTGGATGAATTTAGTGTGTTAACCATTATAGTGAATATTTCTAAATATCGTAAATGTGTCATAACAGTGTGCCTCCTATTGGCCAAACACTTTATGATCCCTCTAAAAATGTGATCACAGGACTCACATAAGAGAATCTACTTTAGAGAGATAACCAAAGCTTACAATCCACACCAGCCCCAGCTGAAGAAGTGTGGGGAAGGATTTCTCTGGCTTCCTCCCAGACATCTGGAAAGAGGAAGCCCTCAAACCTGGAATGAGAGAACTGAATTTGGGCGTGTCATGCTTTGGTGTAACTGTTTCTATCCTGCAAGTGTGCTTCCACTTGTCAGCCCCACCAGTCTTTCTGTAATTGATCACCATGTGGATTGGCCATGGAAGGGACCATTCCATATTTAAGATTAGGACACTGAGGGGCTGTGTCATTTTCGTCCCTGTCACATTGCCATTTGGTGGCTGGAAGCCAGGTCTTGCCATTTCCAGCACAGGCCCCTTGTTATGCTGCTATGAAAACAACGACTCATGTGGCAACTGAATTCCAAGAATCTGCATCTCCCTGTATACTAAGGCTTTGGGGGTTTTAGTTTGTGGAGGCTGGGGTCCCTCTTCCTGTGGTTTCAGAGAGAAGAAGGGGGAGTACTTGTCCTTGGCTCTCAGCTGCTGTGATTTGCTGGACCCTTTGCTCAGGGCCCCCCACCCACTTCTTCCCTGGCAGTCTCAATCTCCGACGTGGACACAGTACGTGAGGGCCACGAGTCTGAGTTGCTGCGCAATCTGGCAGAGGAGTTCCCCCTGGAGCAGGGCTTCACCATCGTCTTCCATGGCCGCCGCTCCAACCGGACCTGGTGGCCAACAGTGTCCAGGAAGCCCAGACCTGGATGCAGGGGCTCCAGCTGTTGGTGGGCTTTGTCACCAACATGGACCAACAGGAGAGGCTGGACCAGTATCAGCAGGATGGAGTCAGAGTGGGATCCAGGGGTCACTGAAGGAGCCAAATTCTGAAGGGCTAGGGACAAGTGGGAGGGGGCACAGGGATAGAGGGGCCTGAGAGTCCAGATGGGGTGGCCAGGGACAGCTCGGGCTGATGTGAGGCTGAGATACTGAGGAAAGAATGGAGGCCTGCGACAGCACAGGCAGAGTTACACAGAGTTTGGAGAGGAGTCAGGGCCCCAAGGATTGGGTAAAGGGACTGTGAGAGGCAAACTAGATGCTGATCCTGAGAGCTGAACAGAAGATCCCAGTGGCATTAACTCCCATAGGGATGGAGAGCAACTCCTTAGAGGGCTTAGTGGGATCAGCTCACTTCACGTTGCCTAGACTGTTTTCATCTTCTATGCTTCATTCATTTATTCACCATCTATTAAGCAGAATGTAAGAGGCACTATGCCAGGCTTTAGGGATACAAAGATTAATGAGGCTCAGATATTGTTTTAGTCAGCAGAGAAAATAGAATTGTGTAAATAATTTAATTTACCAGTGTTACAGTACTTAGCTGATATGTGGGTGTTCAAAGGAAGGAGAAATACTTATTTCTAGCTGAGATGGTCATGAGAAAGCTTCAGGAGGAAACAGCATTTGAGCTGAGCCTTGAAAATGAGTAGAATTTGAACTGAAGGGAAGAGGAGGGGAAGGCACTCGTGTCTGAGGAAACATCATGAATAAAGGCCCAGAGGTAGGAAGCTGAAGAGCTGGGACTTCACCAAGTAGGGGCTTGCTGAATCTATCTGAGGTACAAGGTAGTCATTTCTGTGTTGAGAAGGCTGGTTTGGGGCCAGATCACTAGGGTGAAGGAGAACTTAATTTCTATGTTAGGGAAGTTGGGCTTCTTTCTGCAGGCAACAGGGAGGTCCCCAAAGGCACTGAGCCATGCAGGGGCAAGATAGATTGGTTCTCTGGGGAGATTATTCCAGAATCTAATGTGGAAAATGAATTGGCTTTGGGGAGGGGACTGGCAACAAAGACAGGGGAGCAGATGTCAATGGATGAACGTGCACACACACCTGCACACACAAACACACACTCAGTGCTTTTGCCTTGACTCAGACCTGGATGGCTGAGTGATTGGTTCCAGCGTGGAGACAAAAACCAGGATGGTCGGATGAGTTTCGGAGAGGTCCAACGGTTACTGCACCTGATGAATGTGGAAATGGACCAGGACTATGCCTTTCAGCTTTTCCAGGTGAGTCTTCTGGAGAAAGGTTAGCAGAAGCCAATCAAGGCCCCATTCTCCCTTAGCCAGAAGTCCTCCAACCCTCTCCAGCAACACACAGTGTTGAATCTCTCCTGCTACGCCAGGTTCATTGGGAAGTGTGGGTAGGACATGGTTCTTACCCTCAGTCTTGTTGGAAAGATGACTCATAATCTTATGAAAGGTAAATAACAGCATGTTATTACATCAGACCTCAGGGACCTCTCTGTCCTTGGCCAGGATTTCACAAGTGCCTAATATAGTGGAAAACTCCAACTGGCATGTGAGTAAATAGAAAAAGAGATCTTCTGATCTTTTAGGGACACGTTGAGGGCATTTAATTCTTTCTAGTTGAAATTTTTCTCCAGTAGCAAATGGTATGGCCAAAATTTTGCTTTATACTTCCTGTAGTGGCTTCTCCTATGAACACTAAATGTCAGGAGTTCTGTGGAAGCCTGCCTGGCTCCATCAATAATATTGCCCTTACAAGGAAAGTCAAAACTGCAACATCTGCTGTTAAAGGGTTTTTTACTCTCCTCTAAACCCTCTTCTGCAGACAGCAGACACATCCCAGTCTGGGACTCTGGAGGGAGAAGAATTTGTAGAGTTCTATAAGTCATTGACTCAGCGTCCAGAGGTGCAGGAACTGTTTGAAAAGTTTTCATCTGATGGGCAGAAACTGACCCTGTTGGAATTGTGGACTTCCTCCAAGAGGAGCAGAAAGAAGGAGAACGGGCTTCTGACCTTGCTCTGGAACTCATCGACCGCTATGAGCCTTCAGAAAGTGGTAAGAGGACTAGGGTGGTGAGGCACCATACATGGAGGCCAGATAGGGGGACCAAGAGACAGCTAGCCTTCTGCGTAACTAAGGGAAAATTCAGTCCTACCCAGACCCCCTTCTCAATCATCTTCATCTCATTCAATTACTCCTCCAAAAGGAGAAAGCCATTTCCTGCCCACATAAGACAGGAGTCTCCTCTGTAGTGCTGTATCTCTTAGGAGGAAGAACATCCCATAAGGCCCCTTTCCTCCACCATGCTCATATTTCTCATCCTTCACTTTCACACTGTTCTTCCTGATATCAACCTTTGTCCTCAGTGGAAACAAAATCCTTCTCCTCTTACTTTTGGCTTCTTCTCTAATGCATATGATTCCTTTCCCTTTAGTTCCCTTCATGATTCCTGTTTGCTCTCTCTTCAAGTGCTGGCTCTCTGCCCTTTCCTGGACTTTCTCCAAGTTCCCCAGGTGGCTTTTGAGTCCTAAGTCCCTGAGCTGGGCAACTAGTCAGCCCCTGGCTGAGGGGGATGATGAGGTAGACAATCATTTAGCTCTTAACAAGCAGTTAAAATATGCCCTCTATGCCCTCAAACCTTTTCCTTGCCCATTTAGTAGACACCTTCCTGCCCTTCATTCCCTGCAGAGCATGAAAAACTTACATTATTAATAAAAAGAGGGCTTCCCTGATAGCTCAGTTGGTAAAGAATCCCCCTGCAATGCAGGAAACCCCAGTTTGATTCCTGGATTGGGAAGATCCACTGGAGAAAGGATAGTTTATCCAGTCCAATATTCTTGGGCTTCCCTTGTGGCTCAGCTGGTAAAGAATCTGCCTGCAATGCGGGAGACCTAGGTTCAATCCCTGGGTTGGGAAGATCCCCTGGAGAAGGGAAAGGCTACCCACTCCAGTATTCTGGCCTGGAGAATTACATGGACTATATAATAGTCCATGGGGTTGCAAAGAGTCTGACACAACTGAAAGACTTTCACTTTACTTCACTTTATAGCTCTTACTTTATTTAGTCCTTTGCGTGTCTGTGTGTGTGTGTGTGAGTGTGTGCGTGTGTTAGAAGGTCAGTCGTGTCCAACTCTTTGCGAACCCATGGACTGTAGCCCACCAGGCTCCTCTGTCCACGGGATTTCCCAGGCAAGAATACAGGAGTGGGTAGGCATTCCCTTCTCCAGGGGATCTTCCCGATTCAGGGATCAAACCCCAGGTCTCCTGCACTGCAGGCAGATTCTTTACCATCTGAGTCACCAGGGAAGCCCGTAGTACTCACTGAGTGAGTGAGTGAGTGAAGTTGCTCAGTCGTGTCTGACTCTTTGCAACCCCATGGACTGTAGCCTACCAAGCTCCTCTGTCCATGGGGTTTTCCAGGCAATAGTACTGGAGTGGATTGCCATTTCCTTCTCCAGTGGATCTTCCCGACCCAGGTATTGAACCCGGGTCTCCCACATTGTAGACAGATGCTTTACCATCTGAGCCACCTCACTACATCCTTGTAAATCAAAAGCAATAATCTTTATGGGGCCTTTGCTAAGCATCCCATAATGTGCTGATGATATCTCTACACGCCTTTTCTCTTCTAATCCTTCCAACAATCCATGGAAGTGGATTTCTATTATCAACTCAGTTGTACAGAAGAGGAAAACTGAGATTTAGAAAAAATTAAATGACTTGCTCAAAGTCAATAGCTAATGAAAGGAGGAATTGGAATTCAAAGCCAGATCATTGACTCTTACCTGGTGCCTGTCTTGAGAATGAGGATAAGACATGAGAGGAATGTGAGCTGGACAGGTGACCCAGGTTTCTTAGGTCTCAACTCCCATTCCCTTTCATTCATTCACTCACTCACTCACTCACTACTTCAGCAAATGCTCACTGAGCACCTGTAATGTGCCAGGACCAATGATAGGCAACAGAGACACAGTAGCAGGGCAGACAAGGACACTACCCTCATGGGTGTGGAGCCAAACAAAGTGTTAGAATCACTGATTCCAGATTTATGTGGGTGCTCAGAGAAGAAAGGGGCTGTGACGCAATCTTTTCAGAAAACTAAACAGAAGAGGAAGTTGAAGGGTTAAGCCAGGATCCTCTATTTCCAGTGCAGATTCCAGCATACATCATCACGTTTATTCTGCCTCTGTGCATGCTCAGTCGCTCAGTTGTGTCCAACTCTTTGTGGCCCATGGACTGTAGCCCACCAGGCTCCTCTGTCCATGGAGTTTTCCAGGCAAGAATACTGGAGTAGGTTGTCATTTCCTACTCCAGGGGACCTTCCCAACCCAGGGACTGAATCCTTGTCTCTTGGGTTTCCTGCACTGGCTAACCTGCATCTAGATTCCTCAAGAGGCAGGTCAGGTGGTCTGGTATTCCCATCTCAGAATTTTCCACAGTTTATTGTGAGCCACATAGTCAAAGGCTTTGGCATAGTCAATAAAGCAGAAATAGATGTTTTTCTGGAACTCTCTTGCTTTTTCCATGATCCAGCGGATGTTGGCAATTTGATCTCTGGTTCCTCCGCCTTTTCTAAAACCAGCTTGAACATCAGGAGGTTCACGCTTTATGTATTATTGAAACCTGGCTTGGAGAATATTGAGCATTACTTTACTAGTGTGTGAGATGAGTGCAACTAATAACTAATAGGTGAAGGAGCTGGGATTTGAACCCAGGGAGTCAGATGTCAGAGTCTGCCTTACACTGCAGCTATAGACTTTAGCAATTTGCAATTGAGTCATTACAGTCAAGAATGAAACTTTGTGGGATTTCTCTGGCAGCCCAGTGGTTAAGACTTTGAGCTTCCACTGAAGGAGGCATGGATTTGATCCCTGATCAGGGAACTAGCATCCTGCATGCCTCAAGTCATGGCCAAAATATAGAAAGAATGAAACTTTGTGCCTAACTTCTTGCCATTTTTCACCATCACCAGGCCTTGTTACACCTGGAATGAGGAAGCTGGGCATGAGAGTCAAGCTATTCTGCCTCTCTGTAGCAAAGTTATCCTCAATGAGACTTCATAGTCCAGCAGTGTAAGGCAGACTCTGACATCTGACTCCCTGGGTTCAAATCCCAGCTCCTTCACTTATTAGTTATTAGTTTTGTGACATAATATTATACAGGCGGCGGTGACCAAAACCATTCCGAAGAAAAAGAAGTGCAAGAAGGCAAAGTTGTTGTCTGAGGAGGCTTTACAAATAGCTGAGAAAAGAAGAGAAGCAAAAGGCAAGGGAGAAAGGGAAAGATACCCAACTGAATGCAGAGTTTCAGAAAATAGCAAGAAGAGATATGAAAACCTTCTTAAGAGAACAGTGCAAAGAAGTGGAGGAAAAGAAGTGAATAAAAAAGACTAGAGATCTCCTTAAGAAAATTGGGGATATCAAGGGAATATTTCATGCAAGAATGGGCACAATAAAGGACAGAAACAGTGAAGACCTAACAGAAGCAGAGAGATTAAGAAAAGGTGGCAAGAATACCCACAAGAACTGTACAAAAGGTCTTAATGATCTCAATAGCCATGATGGTGTGGTCACTCACCTAGAGCAAGACATCCTGGAGAGTGAACTCAAGTGGACCTTAGGAAGCATTACTATGAATAAAGATAGTGAAGATGATAGAATTCCAGCCGAGCTATTTAAAATCCCAAAGATGATGCTGTTTAAGTGCTGCACTCAATATATCAGCAAATTTGAAAACTCAGCAGTGGCCATAGTACTGGAAAAGTTCAGTTTTCATTCCAATCCCAAAGAAGGGCAATGCCAAAGAATGTTCAAACTACCACACAATTGCACTCATTTCACATCTTAGCAAGTTTTTAACGCTCAAAATCCTTCAAACTAGGCTTCCAGTAGTACACAAACTGAGAACTTTCAGATATATAAGCTAGATTTAAAAAGGCAGAGGAACCAGAGATCAAATTGCCAACATTCATTGGATCATAGAAAAAGCAATAAGTGAATTCCAGAAAAACATCTATTTCTGCTTCATTGATTACGCCAAAGCCTTTGACTTGTAGATCACAATAAACTGTGAAAAATTCTTCAAGAGATGGGAATACCAGACCACCTTACCTGTCTCCTAAGAAACATGTATGCAGGACAAAGAGCAACAGTTAGAACTGTACATGGAACAAGGGACTGCTTCAGAATTGGGAAAGGAGTATGTCAAGGCTGTATGTTGTCACCCAGCTTATTTAACTTACATGCAGAGTATCTTACGTGAAATATGAGGCTGGATAAATCACAAGCTGGAATCAAGATTGCCAGGAGAAATATCAGCAACCTCAAATATGCAAATGATACCACTCTAACAGCAGAAAATGAAGAGGAACAAAATAGCCTCTTGATGAGGGTGAAAGAGGAGAGTGAAAAAGCTGGCTTAAAACTCAACATTCAAAAAACGAAGATCATGGCATCTGGTCCCATCACTTTGTGCAAATAGAGGGGGAAAAGTGGAAACAATGACAAATTTTATTTCCTTGGGCTCCAGAATCACTGCAGACAGTGACTGTGTGTGTGCTAAGTCACTTCAGTCATGTACGATTCTGTGCAACCCTATGGACTGTAGCCTGCCAGGCTCCTCTGTGCATGGAACTCCCTAGGCAAGAATACTGAAGTGGGTTGCCATTTCCTTCTCCAGGGGGTCATCTTGACCCAGGGATCAAACCCGGGATCTCTTATGTCTCCTACATTGGCAGGCAGGATCTTTACCACTAGCACCACCTGATAGTGACTGCAACCATGAAATTAAAAGACTCTTGCTCCTTGGAAGGAAAACTGTGACAAACCTAGACAGCATATTAAAGAGCAGAGACATCATCTTGCTGACAAAGGTCCATGTAGTCAAACCTATGGTTTTTCCAGTAGCCGTGTTCGGCTGTGAGAGTTGGACCACAAAGAAGGCTGAATGCCTTGAAATTGATGCTTTCAAGTTGCAGTGCTGGAGAAGCCTCTTGAGAGTCCCTTGGACAGCAAGAAGATCTAACCAGTCAATCCTAAAGGAAATCAACCCTGAACCACCTGATATGAACGGCGACTCATTAGAAAAGACCCTGATGCTGGGAAAGATTAAAGGCAGGAGGAGAAGGGGACGACAGAAGATGAGATGGTTGGATGGGATCACTGACTCAATGGACATGAGTCTGAGCAAACTCTGGCGGATAGTGAAGGACAGGGAAGCCTGGCATGCTGCAGAGCTGCAAAGAGTCAGACATGACAGTGACTGAACAACCACAAATGTGACCCTGGGTGTGTTACCTAACCTCTCAGGGCAGATTATGTTATATCCACCTGATTGTGTCGGTGAGAGCATTAAGGGAGATGCTGCATGTTATGTCCTTGGCAGAGAGCAATGCTGAAGAAACCCTCAGGCCATAGTAGGCAGTAGCTACACAGCCCAGGGCATAACACGCAGGTACCTTGGTCTTGGAGCTTCCCAGGTGGTGCTAGTGCTGAAGAATGCCTGTGCCAATATAGGAAACGTAAGAGATGTAGGTTCGACCGCTGGGTTGGGAAGATCTCCTGGAGGAGGGCATGGCAACCCTCTCCAGTATTCTTGCCTGAAGAATCTCAAGGACAGAGGAGCCTGGCAGGCTACAGCCCACAGGGTTGCAAAGAGTCTTCAGACATGAAGTGACTTGGCATGCATGCACGCACCTTGGTCTTGTCACTAATAAGTCTTTGATCCTCTCTGAGCCTTGGTTGCCCCATCTATGAAATTAGCCCTTTGGACTAAATACTGTGCTGTCCTTCATGGTAACCCTGAGCTCCATGTGACTATTTAAATATAAATTACAGTCGGCTATCTGTATCTACAGGTGCCACATCGCAGATACAGAGGGTCGACTGTACCATGCGATCCTGTGTAAGGCACTTGAGCGTCCATGGATTTTGGTATCTGCTATGGGGAAGGAGGACGTCCTGGAGCCCATCTCCTGTGAATACAAAACTGTAATTTAGTTCCACAGTCACACAGCAACATTTCAAATGCTCAGTAGCTTTATTTATTTAGAGGCTATCGTACTGGGCTGTGCAGACCAGAGAACACTTCCATCACGTAGAAAGTTCTGTTGGGCAGCACTGGACTAGTATGATCTTAATAATTCCCTTTGTGTCTTTATGGTTCTCTGAGGATGGGGATGCTTGAAATGACAGGCTGGAGAAGGCAGTTTTGGGGTCTGGAGGCTGGGAGTGGATGCCATTTGAAAGGCCGGGCATTGGAGAGGTGTGGGGTGCTCTGAGCACTGCCACTGAGAGCTTCTAATTCTAGCCACTCCACACCCCAGGCAAACTGCGGCATGTGCTAAGCATGGACGGCTTCCTTGGCTACCTCTGCTCGAAGGACGGAGACATCTTCAATCCAACCTGCCACCCCCTCTACCAGGACATGACTCAACCCCTGAACCACTACTACATCAACTCCTCCCACAACACCTACCTGGTGGGGGACCAGCTTTGTGGCCAGAGCAGCGTGGAGGGATACATACGGTGCTGTGGGGCTGGGGGGTGAAGGGGTCCAGTTCATGAGATGGGAAGGTCTGTGGGAAGTTGGAGGGGAATTGTTAGCGGACTGCAGGAACTGAAACGCTGTTGTGGGGGGATTTGAGCTGAGGATTTCTGGGTCCCTGAGAGACCTGGAAGAGATATTGAAGACTGGCAGGAGAGTGCTGTGGAAACCCTGCGGGTAAATAGAGCTTCTCTTTCATAGGACATGAAATTACCTTGGCACCAGAGGTCCTGACAGATTTATTTTGAACAAATAAATAAACTCAATGTTAAATAGGAGGCAGTAGGGAAGAGGATTTAAAAACATATGTTCTGGAGTCAGACCATTTGAGATCAACTCCTTCACTTGGTACTCTGAGGTCAAATACTTAACCTCTCCCTGCCTCAGCTTTCCTATCTGAGACACAAAGACGATTACTATTCTGTCTATTCTGTCTGGCTTGTTGTGAGGATTCAATAAGGTAATTTATGTGTCAATAGGTAATAAATGGTACCTGCTTTTATTGTGATTAACCGTGCTTTAGATCAAATAGTCAAGGCATCTTTGTAATGCCAGCAGCTGAACTAGTCGCTCAAGTCCAACTTCCCTAGGAAGCCTAGTAAGGAAGTAAAATGTAAATTTACCGAGAGTTTGAATAACTTGGGTGTCATATAAAGATATACAAGCAGAACACCAGAAGGCAGTATGCGATGGCTCCCTAAGGGCAGATTGTTGAGTAGGGCAAGGTGGAGATCAGTGTGAGCTGCAGGTGTGTCCAGCAGACAGAGGGGTCCATGGAGATGTAAACTGACAGTCTTGATGGGTGAGTGCCAGTGAGCACTGTTCTCTCCAGAGGGGGAAGAGGGTCCCTAGGTGAAAGATCACACCTTGACCTCTCCCGTCCCTGGGGGGTGGGGTTCTTGCAGGGCTCTGAAGCGGGGGTGCCGCTGTGTGGAGGTGGATATATGGGATGGACCAAGCGGGGAACCTATTGTTTACCACGGACACACCCTGACCTCCCGCATCCCATTCAAAGATGTTGTGGCCGCTATAGGACAGTATGCCTTCCAGGTGGGAGCCTCAGGTTGGAAATACTGGTGATTAGCAAGAGGATCTGAAGGAAAAGACTCTGGGTCTGGGGTTGGGGAGGGATGCAGGGGAAAGTAAAAGTATTAGTCACTCAGTTGTGTCCAACTCTTTGTGACCCCATGGACTGTAGCCCAACAGGCTCCTTTATCCATAGATTCTCCAGGCAAGAACACTGGAGTGGTTATCCATTCCCTTCGCCAAGGGATCTTCCCAACCTAGGTGATGTCCAATGACATATAAGTAAAAGAGATTTTAATTGTGAAGCATCAGGCAAACATTAAGGGATTATTATGAATAAGTGTTGGATGTGTTACTAGTTAAGTAGTAGTCATAGAAGTAATTGCTAACTATAATGATTACTTCTAAAAACTTCTGTCACCCATCTGGGAGAGGGTGGAGGAGGAAACAGACAAACTGGTGGGTAAAGCTGGGAGACAATAGCTATCTGGGGATGAAAGTCTGAAAGTGTAACGTGAACATGACTAGGGCACTGGCCTGGCTTTCCCACTTTAAGCCTGAAAACTCAAGGTCCCAGAAAGACCTGGGTCAGACCTGGCACAGATCTGAGATTTGGGGTCCCAAGGGTGACTTTTAGATGTGGGGTGCCTAGACCCAGGCAGATCTCCTGGAGGCCTGGCATGGGGTCAGAGGACTTTTGGCAATCAGGGTACTCAGTTGAGTAACTGGCAGGGGGTGGGGTGCTGGGGTGCTGGGTGGGGGTGGAGCTAGAGAAGCAAGAAGGTTATAGGCCTCAGAACTCTGGCTCCAGCGTGCCTTCCCCTCCTGACCAGATGTCAGACTATCCAGTCATCTTGTCGCTGGAGAACCACTGCAGCTGGGAGCAGCAGGAAATCATAGTGCGCCATCTGACGGAGATCCTGGGGGATCAGCTACTGACGACAGCCTTGGATGGGCAGCCTCCCACTCAGCTGCCCTCCCCTGAGGTAGGGACCCTGCCCTTCCAGCCCAGGCTTCCCTACCGGCCTTGGCTCTTCCTTTCAGGCCCATCCGTTCCCTTCTTCTCACCCTCAGATGGACCATCTTGCTCTTTAATATTCTCGGAGACAACTTTAATTAAAAAAAAAAATTGAATTCAGGGTGTTCCCTTGTGGCCTAGTGGTTATGATTCCAAGCTTCCACTGCCAATCCCTGCTCCAGGAACTGAGATCCTGCAAGCAGAGTGGCATGACCAAAAGAAAACAAAAAAAAATCCAATTCAACATAAAATTCTAGATATAGCTTTCTAAATTTAAAACCATTTGTTTACTTTATATTTCTTTTTTCTATGGAAGATCTTCATTTTTTTTTCCTGATAGTTCATTATTATAGGCTCCACAAATATAAAGGGAGATTCCCCCACCATAATCTCAACCTCTCCAATAACAGCTGCCAACATTATAGATTTTTTACACACTTATATAGACATATATATGTATATATGGTCACATTTAAAAAAAATGTGAATGGGATCATCCTTTCTATCCCTTTTATATATATCACAAATATATTTTCATATATATTTTCTTTTTTAACAGTTCTATAGTATTAACTTTATGTTATTGACCATAATTTACTCAACCAGTAGGTGGTAAAAATAACCAGTAAATGGTAAACATTTAGGTTGTTTATAATTTTTCATTTGCGCATAGCTTTGCTCATTTACTCTTTCTTTGAAATGGATCCCTAGAAACAAAATTGCTGGGTTGAAAACTGCATGTTGACATTTTTGGTTATTGTCAAATTGCCCTCGGAGGGGGCAGGAAAAAACCAAATTTCACTCCAACTGAACAGTGTAAGGGGATGACTACAAATAACTCCAGTAGTGAGATGATTCATAATGGCGAATATGAAAAAAAAGTCGTTTTTAAAAAACAAAGGTCTGTTTTATTCTTTCAAATTAACTGATATTCTTTACAAACTTTTTTTATATTAGAGTTTATAATTTTTATTGATATATGAAAAATGTTAAAGATATTAATGCTTTAAAAATACTTTTTTGCAGTCTATTGGGATAGGGGGTGGCCACGCTGTGCAACTTGCATGACCCAGTTCCTAACCAGGGACTGAACCCAGGACACAGCCATGTGGAGTCCTAACCACTGGACTGCCAGGAAACTCCCCTTGCATCCTATTTTTTCTTTTTGTCTTCATAGCCTCTTCTGCTTTACAGGTTTTTAAGCTTTATGTAGTCACCTCTGCCAATCATTTTTTATGTCTCCTGAGTTTTCAAAGGCTTTCCTACCTTGAGGCTATTCAGAAAGTGAAAGTGAAGTCGCTTAGTTGTGTCCGTCTCTTTGCGACCCCATGGACTGTAGCCTACCAGGCTCCTCCCTCCATGGGATTCTCCAGGCAAGAGCACTGGAGTGGGTTGCCATTTCCTTCTCCAGGGGATCTTCCCGATCCAGGGATCGAACCCCGGTCTCCTGCATTCCAGGCAGACGCTTTAACCTCTGAGCCACCAGGAAAGCCCAGAAAGAGTCTCTATCTTCCTCTAATACTCTAATGTTCTTTACATGTAAATCTTGAATCTAAGAGGAATCTTTATGTATCAAATGTGAGGTAGGGGTTCAATGTATTTTTTTTCTTAGAGATGTTACAGGTTGACTTAACCATAAGAAATCCCTGCTCTATGTATCAAGTAGCCTTCCTGTGGGAACTTCTGACCACTTACTTGCTTCCTTTGCCTTTGAGGTGGTCCTGTGAGAGCTGCATAGGAGCTGCATGACCCCCAGGAGGGGCCCAGAGGTAGACAGGCCCCTCTGTTTTCGTCCCCTAGGACCTTCGGAGGAAGATCCTTGTGAAGGGGAAGAAGCTAACGCTTGAGGAAGAGGAGGAAGAGCCAGAGGCTGAACTGGAGGCGGAGCAAGAGGCTAAGCTGGACTTGGAGGCCCAGCTGGAGTCTGAGCCCCAGGAGCTAAGCCCTCGCTGTGAGGACAAAAAGAAGGTAGGCCAGGAGGGTAGTCTTTCTGTTCTGGCGTTCGATCAGTCAGTACTACAAGCTGAGATCCCGTGTGTGAAGAGACTGGAGTCAGGCAGGGTGGAGAACCAAGGAGCAAAATGCTCCTTGCCTCCAATGGCAAAGAGGCATGAGAATCCATACACAGCATCACCATATAGATTGTTATAATACAGACATATGGCAGTGGCTTTCCAACTTCTTTGTGCTGTGAGATCTTTTTTTTTTTTTTTAAATGAAATTCTATATGGAAGCTCAGTACACAAAATAGATATATGCAGAGTCATTCTGGTTGAAGCACCTCTTTGCCTCTCTCCTGGGTCTCCCAGGTGACTTCTGAGACATCTTTGTATTACTTCCCAGTCTCTTTACATACTACTTCAAAAACCACTGAAGTGTGTGTGTGTGTGTTGTTATATTAGGTAAGTAGGGCTTACCAGAGTGACTGCTATGACCTCAACTAAAGTGGGTTTATTGCTAGAAAGTTTCTTGGAAAAGGTGAGTCTGAAAAGGGACCAGAAATAGCCAAAGAGGAGGAGCATGAAAGGTTGGGGAAGGGGTGCCAATGGTGGGACCACCAAGATCTTGCTTTGAAGTCTGCATTTCTCTCTTTTGTGCACTTGCTTGGCTCAGCTGATGACTTCTAGCTTGTTATCCCATTCTCTCTGGAGCTGTGTTGTCTCACCTGCTGCCATGCCCAGGGATGGAAATGGGAATTCAGAAAAATCTATAGATGTTACTCTGGGACTCTGACATCTTTCCAGGTGTGAGTTCCATGACCATTTGCATACCTTGATGTATCTGGATTCATATACATTTTGATAAAAAATTTATTTGTTTTAAAAGATGAGAGGTAGTGAGGATGACATCTCTGTTTAGCAATACTAGGTTAAAGACCTGTTACCTGCACAGTAACCCTTCCAGCCCAGAGGCTGAAACTGATCCCTTTAGTATACGTAGACTGCTTTTATTCCCATTCCCATCCTCAGGTTGTGATGTGCCCGCTGTTGTGTCGGCCTTTGTGTTGTCAGATTATGGCCCAGGCTCCTATTTCCAAGCCTGAGCTTCTTCTCTTTCCCATGCAGGTGAGGCAGGAGGGAGGCAGTGGGCAGAGCCTTAGGTTGGGTGGGGAAGTTCAGATCTTGGCCACTGGCTTCTTCCCTCTCGGATTGCTAATGGCTCAACTCTATCATCCTCTCTCCTTTTCCAGAAACCCAAGGCCATCTTGTGTCCAGCCCTCTCTGCCCTGGTTGTCTACTTGAAGGCTGTCACCTTCTACAGCTTCACTCACTCGAGGGAGCACTACCACTTCTATGAAACATCATCTTTCTCTGAAACCAAGGCCAAGAGCCTCATCAAGGAGGCTGGTCAGGACCAAGAGGGAGGGATGGAAATGGGATGGGTAAAGTCAGGTCTGATGGGCAGCAGGATGAGTTCCAAGAAAGAGGATGAGGGAGCAGAGGAACACGGAAGTTAAGGAACTCCCCAGACCAGGTATGGGGACAGGAGGTGAACAGTGGACTCAAGGTTCTAGGGGAAAGACAGCTGGGGGAGATGGTCTGCACGGAGCAGAGACAGGCTTAGGAGATGCTGGAGAGAGGTGTGAAATAGGTGGACGGGGGCCCTTGGGACCAAGGAAGCAGGAGGGTCCATTCCACCACTACCATCTCAGTACCCACACCCTCTTTACAGGCGATGAGTTTGTGCAGCACAATACCTGGCAGTTAAGCAGAGTATATCCCAGTGGCCTGAGGACGGATTCATCCAACTACAACCCCCAGGAATTCTGGAATGCAGGCTGCCAGATGGGTGAGGGAGTGGTAGGGACAGGGAAGAGGGAGTGCAAGGGCAATGGATGGGAAGTTGGTCCCTGGGTGGCAGTGGGGCCAGAGAATGCTTCAAGGGGAGTGCCGGGCTGAGAAAGACATTCTCCAGTGTTGCCAGCAGCCCTTTTACAGCCAATAAGTTCTTGGTCTGGTTTCCCTGAAAGATGGCTGCCTGGCCCCCAAGGTGACTCTTTCCTTTTTTTCTCCTGGGGCCCTCAGTGGCTATGAACATGCAGACAGCCGGGCTGGAGATGGACCTGTGTGATGGGCTCTTCCGCCAGAACGCTGGCTGTGGCTATGTGCTAAAGCCAGACTTCCTGCGTGATGCCCAGAGTTCCTTCCACCCTGAGAGGCCCATCAGCCCTTTCAAAGCCCAGACTCTCATAATCCAGGTATAATGGAAAGAAAAACCACTGGGAACAAACTGGGATAGCTGAAATAGAGCCTGGGGGGCAGGGGCAGCTAGGTCTGACAGGAGTGTAACAGAGGGAAAGTTCCTCATGTGGCTGCATGGACTTTGGAGTCAATCGCCTAGGTTCAAAGCCATTTACTAGTCATGTAATGTTTGGCAAACTTAACCTTATTCTCCTTACCTGTAAAACTGGGGTAATAATACTGCCTACTGTACAGGACTGTTGAGATTAATCTGTGTGTGTGTGTGTGTGTGTGTGTGCGCGCGCGTGCTCAGTCCTGACTCTTTGTGACCCCATGGACTGTGGCCCTCCAGGCCCCTCTGTCCATGTAATTTCCCAGGCAAGAATACTGGAGTGGGTTGCCATTTCCTACTCCAGGGGATCTCCTCAGGGATTGGACCCGAGTCTCCTGCACTGGCAGGCAGATTCTTGGCCACTGAGCACCTGGGAAGCCCCTCGTTAATCTGAAGTGCTGACAACAGTGCCCAGGGCACAGTAAGTGCTATAGAAGGGTTGCTATTGCAACCCTCCCACCTTCAGACTTTACTAAATTTCTACTTGAATGCACTGTAAATTGCAGGTGAGGTACTAGAAGAAAATATATTACTAATGAGAATTAGTTTTGCAAACCATAAGCCTATAGTGCAAGGTCCTATGTCTCCCCTTCCCCTCAGCCTTCCTCCTCCCCCCAGGGTGTGAGAGCTGGAGGGGGGCTGGGCTGAGCAGGAACTAGTGAGGTTCCAGAGCCCTGGTTGCAGGTAATCAGTGGTCAGCAACTTCCCAAAGTGGACAACACCAAAGAACAGTCCATTGTGGACCCCTTGGTGAGAGTGGAGATCTTTGGCGTCCGCCCAGACACAACCCGGCAAGAGACCAGCTACGTGGAGAACAATGGTGAGACACTGGGCAGTGCAGGGGAAAGTGGGAAGAGCATGGCTGTGGTTTTCCCACTGTCCAGGTCTCTGTTAAGCACAGTCCATCACCCCTCCTGCCCCCTCCAGGGGAAGCAGTGCAGACAGGACAAAGGATGAGGACTTGGGTCTGAAGCCAGGTCTCTCACTTACAGTGACCTAAGCAGACTGCTTATCCACTCAGTTTCCTCACCTGTAAAGTGCTGACTGCTCTGGAAACGAAGCAAGAGAACACAGGGCAAGCAACTCACCAGCACGGTCAACAATGTCTGTTCCTTCATCCCTTCCCTCACTCACCCTCCCTGGCTCAGGTTTTAATCCATACTGGGGGCAGACACTGTGCTTCCGGATCCTGGTACCTGAACTGGCCCTGCTGCGTTTTGTGGTCAAAGACTATGACTGGAAATCCCGAAACGACTTCATTGGTCAGTACACACTGCCATGGAGCTGCATGCAGCAAGGTGAGTGGTCCCCCCTCTCCCGGCCCACACCCCAGCTCTGGTCGTCTTCCTGATGCTGTCCTCTCCACCCCTCCAACCACCCCCCAGGTTACGCCACATACACCTGCTCTCCAAGGATGGCCTCAGCCTTCACCCAGCTTCCATCTTCGTGCACATCTGCACACAGGAAGTGTCAGAGGAGGCTGAATCTTAAGGCAGCCACTTCACAGGCAGAGTGGATTCACTGGCTGTAGATGGTGAGAAAAATGAAAAAAACCTGGAAGGATGCTCCAGAAAGCAAACAGTGGTAAAAACCCGAGCTTTGGACTGTGCCTTCTCAGGCACAAAACGACTTGGTCCTTCCTGACAAGCAAATGTAGGACCCAATTTTTCACCTTCTTTCTCTTCCCTTTCTTCGTTTTCACAAGCCTCTGGCATCATTCCTGTCCTTTCGCTCTGCAGACTCTACACTGGAATTCCTTCCTTCCTCTGGCTATAGGCTCAACACCATACCCAGATCTAGGACAGTGCTTTCCCACCAACTCTGGCTCAAAGGCACATTGCAGCTAGAAATCCAAAGTGGGGCTTGGGGGCAGAGAAACTCAAAACCCAAACCTCCATCCCTAACTTCCTCAAAGTCCAGAGCCAAGGGAAAGACAAATTGAGCCTCAAGTCTCCCCAGGCAAAGGCTGGGGAAGGAGATCTGATCCCCTGTATTATGATTCTCAACAGAACACTGCATGGCCCAGAGAGTCCCCATTGGACTCCTGCTCACTTGTGCCACCGGTATAAACAGAGCTTCTCTCTCAAATTGGCATGAGTGTGGTCTCTTATTGTTGGGCAAGGAGATATGAGGGTTGGGGGACATTTGGGTAAGACAGGTGAAGTGGGAAAACAGGGTTTCCCAGGCCCCCCAGCATTCACTACACAGAAGGGTAAGAAGTATGACTTCTAAGTGGCAGGTAAAAGGAGAGACAGAGAGTTACGTGATCCCAGCCTTCCTAAAGAGTTGGCCTGGAGTAGTCTTGCTTTATGTCTGGTGTCTCAGCATAATTATTAATAGTATCCTCTTTGATTTTCCCAGTGTGTCCCAGTTTAGATGATTCATGATACAGTCACTGTGAAGCATCGACAAATTCTGGGTGAGAGATTTACCTCCCCAACTGTCTGTCTTCCACTATCCTGTGCTTTAACTCCAGTCCAGCAGCTGAGCTGGTCTGATGCTGCTGCTGAATTAAAGCTGCTTCTAGGAGAAGGCTGAGTAGGTAGCAATCCGCCATCTACTGGAAGACAAAGGGATTTGGAAATAAGGAGGAGGGCAAGGGCTAACTCAGGCTCTAGGACAGACAGAAGGCAGACCTGGTCCTATTTCAGAACCAACCACTCAGCAAAGATGGAAGGAGACAAAGGAGTGACGGAGACCTGAGAGGGGACAGGGCAGACTGAGAGACAGCCTGGCAGTGTTAAAGCCGGGGACATGGAAGAGTCTATATAAGCTACAAATCATTTAACCATGCTTTATGGAGCAGGGGGCACAACGGCACATGCGGTTAGATACAACTGTTTTGAGGATGCTGAGGAAATAGGAACTTGACACAGGAAGGAAGGAAGAAGATGAAATGGGTAATCCACGATCTTATAGCCAGGGACTTTGGTGGGGCGATGGTGAAGAAATTGGGAACACACAGGTCAAAAACACAGTGTGCCTCAACAGAAATCAATTTGTGGTCCAGGTCTCTCTTTTATATCAACTTCCAAGTACTAGGGGCCAGATTCCCAGGAGGGTTCCAGCCTCATTTATGCCCTGAAGCCAGCCCCTCCCACAGCCCTGAGCTCCTCAGGCTAGCTCTGGGTCCAGTCTGCACATGGGTCCACACCCTCCTCGTGTCTGGGAGGTGTGGGGGCTCAGCCCTGGGGTCCAGTCTGCACATGGGTCCACACCCTCCTCGTGTCTGGGAGGTGGGGGGCGCTCAGCCCTCGGGTCCAGTGGGCGGAGCAGCAGGAGCGGGCGGGCCAGGATCTTCCAGTTGCACGTCGTGCAGATGCACCGTGGGAGTGGTGGGGTCTTTGCCCACGCCTTGGTTGGGGTCAGCCTGGTCAGGGTGGTGCCTGCGCACGTGCTTGACCACCTGGAATTTCTGCTTGGCCTTGTAGCTCAGAGGCGGCAGAAGAAGGGGTGGCGGTCAGTGTGGGTGAGGGCGTGATGGCGCAGGCCGGCAGCCCAGCGGAAAGCCCGGTGGCACACGTTGCACACGTAGGGCTTGGCCTCGCTGTGCTTGCGCAGGTGGGTGCGCAGCAGGAAGCGCGTCTTGAAGGCTTTGCCACACTGCTCGCACATGAAGGCCCGAGCTTCACGGTGCCGTGTCTCCTGGTGCACGCGCAGTGCGTCGGCCCGGTTGGTGCAGTACTCACACTCGGGACACTGGTATGGCTTCAGTCCTGTGGGTGGGGGGAAGGACAGGGAACGGGTCGCCACTGAAAGAGGTGGAACAAGGATCCGTGGACCAGAAGTGCCACTGTGATCCTGGCACGTAAGGAACACAGCCAGCCAGCTGACAAAGGACCATGTCTCTGGCATGTTCCTATCCTGTCTGATGTGCTCCCCTTCTTCCACATAATCCCTTGTAGACAGTGGGTGATCAATGGATGCTGGTAACTAACTGGACCCCTAAGTAGCCATCTGATAGCAGTAAAGACTCAAATATACTAAGTTTTCTACAAGCGGAATTCCAACTCCCTTTTGGTCCTGGGTCTTCCTCCCAAACCCCCCATCAAGGCCACCACGAGAAAACCACCAGAGAAATCCCAGCTGAGGGACCTTCCAGAGAATCCTTGAGCAATCCTCAGAATTGTCAAGGTCATCAAAGTACAGAAAGTCTGAGAAACTGTGCGTCCAGAGGAGCCCAAGGAGACGTGACAACTCAAGGTCGGGTGGGGTCCCAAGTCAGAGGAGGACGTTGAGGGAAAAGCAAGACAAGTGAAATCAACTCTGGGCCTCCCTGGTGGCTCAGATGGTAGAGACTCTGCCTGCAGTGCGGAAGACCTGGGTTCGATCCCTGAGTCAAGAAGATCCCCTGGAGGAGGAAATGGCAACCCACTCCAGTATTCTTGCCTGGAGAATCCCATGGACACAGGAGCCTGGTGGACTACAGTCCATGGGGTTGTGGAGAGTTGGACAAATTGAGCGACTTTCACTTTGGTCCTGGAGTACTCACGGAACTGGGAATCTATTTAAATACAATTCCTTGTTCAACTCAGGAAGTAAAAAAAAATACTTAAGAGGGAAGAGGTAGAGGTAAAAAGTAGTGGCATCCAGAGAGGCAGAGGGTCTTGAAATGCACCTGGTTAATTCCCTTACAGGGTGGGCCATATGCAGCAATCAAGACACACCATCATTAACCCATCTCTGAGAATCTGTGGTCCATGGACTCAACTCAGGAGGGAAAAAAAGGACAACTTAAACAGGCGAGCCCTCTACTTTCTCCTCCTCACTCACGATAGTTCCATCCTGTTTCCACAGGAACCAGGTTCCTCATGCTCGAGTTGGGGGTTCTCAGCAGGAAGGGGGTGACCATGTGCCACAATCCCCTGGGAAGGTTTTGCAAAGCACACATGCTCAGACCCCCAGGTTCACCTCTCAACAATTCCTTGTTCAACTCAGGAAGTAAAAAAAAATACTTAAGAGGGAAGAGGTAGAGGTAAAAAGTAGTGGCATCCAGAGAGGCAGAGGGTCTTGAAATGCACCTGGTTAATTCCCTTACAGGGTGGGCCATATGCAGCAATCAAGACACACCATCATTAACCCATCTCTGAGAATCTGTGGTCCATGGACTCAACTCAGGAGGGAAAAAAAGGACAACTTAAACAGGCGAGCCCTCTACTTTCTCCTCCTCACTCACGATAGTTCCATCCTGTTTCCACAGGAACCAGGTTCCTCATGCTCGAGTTGGGGGTTCTCAGCAGGAAGGGGGTGACCATGTGCCACAATCCCCTGGGAAGGTTTTGCAAAGCACACATGCCCAGACCCCCAGGTTCACCTCTCTTGATTCTGATAGGCTTTCAGTGGGTTAGGAAGTTATTCTGGCTTTTCAGTTGACCCCTGATGTGAAAACTGATATGCACCCCAAATCTGCATAAGGACATCCACCACCTCGAGGAGGCTGGGTGTGCTAGGGCACAGGCGAGCCCCTCGGGCTTGGGGAAACCACGCAGACTCACCTGTGTGCTTGGTCATGTGGTACTTGAGCTGGTTGACCCACTTGCACTTGTAGCCACAGTCAGGGCACAGATACTTCCGTTCCTCCTTGTGGATCCGCATATGGTACTGGAGGAGAGAAGAGCAGAGAGCACCCAGAGAACATGTGCCTAATGGGTACTCACTGGATGTGGAAATAGGGCGAACAGGCAGAGAAACTGCTGGCAGATAATCCTGTTCTCTGCACCAAGCCGACCCATCCCCCCACTGCCAATCGGGTCCCCTAGGCCAGTCACTCGGATACCACCCTGATCCATCTGGCCAGCCTCAGGTATACCTGATCTCAGCTCTGCCACTCATTTAGCTGTGTCTTTGGGCAACCTAACCCCTAATACTCAGTTTCTTAATCTGTAAAATGGGAACAGTGGAAGTAACTATATTTCGTATTTTCATAAGGATTAAAATTAATGCCCAACATACAGTGTAAGTGATCAAAAAATGTCAGCTATTATTATCTAGATTATCTACAACCTATTACATGCCTTTATCACACGCCAAGCATATATTATGGAATTTTTTTTTGGCTACGTGGCATGGGGGATCTTAGTTCCCTGACCAGGGATTGAACCCACGCCCCCTGCACTGAGAGTACGGAGTCTTAACCACTGGACCGCCAGGAATGCTGGAATTCTACCTTTGTAACAACCCTATGCAATATTATCCCTTTTTCTCACAGATGAGGAACCTGAGGAGAAGTTAAGGGACTTGACCCGAGTCGCAGAGCTAATACTTGGAAGAGTCAGGATTAGAGAACCTAGGTGGTTTTAACTCTGCAGCCTGCCTTCCTCCCGTTGCCAGACCCCATGGCCCCTGAGCTTACTTACCTTGAGGCGAGAGGGGTCCGCGCAGGCATAGGGACAGAGATGACAGCGGTAGGGCTTTTCCCCGGTGTGGATACGGCTGTGCCAGGTGATCTTCTGCCGGTTCTTGGTGCTGTAAGCACAGTCCGTGCACTTGTAGAGCCGGGTGCCCCCGTGCCCTTTCACGTGGTGATCGAGCACCAGCTGGTGGCGGCAGGCAAAGTCACAGAAGGGGCAGCGCAGAGGGGGCTGGCCAGAGTCCCCCTCCCCGGCCGAGGCTGCAGCTGCCTCGGAAGTCTCGTGGTGCTCCAAGTAGTGCTTCACCAGGCCCACCCGCTCCCGGGCAGCAAAGTCACAGAGCTGGCAGCGGTGGCTGAAATGCTGCTGCCTCCGGTGCTCGTCCAGTGCCGGCCGGCTGGGGAAGGCCTCCTGGCAGGCCCCACACTCGAGCCGCGGGTGCTGCTTCCGGGTGTGCCCCCGTAGGCTGGCGGGGCTGGCGCACAGCAGCCCGCAGCGGGTGCAGTGCAGGGGGCCCTCGGCGGCCTCTGCCAGAGAGCCAGGGGTGGGCAGCATGGGCTCTGGATGCCGGCG
>SJXQ01010784.1:277964-307030 GCA_006408695.1 Aepyceros melampus | reverse complement strand
GCCGCTCAGGGGGGACAGGGCAGGCTGGGTCTGGACGGCCCCGCACTTTCCTCCTCCGCCACGTCCACCTCGGCAGCCCTCAGCCACGTGAGAGGTGATGGAGGAGAGGCGAGAGCAGAGGAATGCGCATGAGTTGCAGTGAAACTTGCCCTGCTCATAGTGGAACTTCTCAGGGGCCTCTGAGGGTGAGGAGTCTCCCACAGGAGGGGCTGTAGAGCCAGAGAGCATGGCAAGAGGCTCCCCTATCTTCTCTGGCTCCCTAGAAGGCTGAGAAGGAGCATCTCTTGGGAGCGCGATCTCTTCTTCTAATGGTGCAGCTGGAGTCTTCCCACCTTCTGCATCCTCTGAGGCCGGGGTGCTCGGGGGCAGAGGCTGCAGAGCGATGGGTGAATCTGGTCTGGGCAAGCCCTTGTTCTTTCTGAGCAGAACGGGGCACTTCTTCAGCAGGTGCGTGCTGAGGCCACGCTGCTGCTTAAAGCTAGCGCCACACTCGGGGCAGAGCAGGGGCTCTCGGCGGCCCTGGCACCCAGCCCTGGAGTGCAGACTCAGGGCCTTCTCCCGGCGGGTGATGAATGGGCAGTGTGGGCAGCGGAAAGCTCTCCCCTCTGCCTGAATCACGACCATCTGGACTCGCCCTTCCAGCACCAATGCCTCTGCCTGCTCTTTGTCCTGCCTCCTTAGGGCCTTGAGTAGCGACTCGGATTCAGGGAGCTGGGGCAGCGGTGCTGTCTCAGTGGGTGTAGTTGCCTTGAAGGTTCCCACCCAGCCATCGGGGGGCTCCTCTGAGGAAGGAGGATTGGTTGGGGGCTGAGAGATTGACTTTTCCAGAATGGGCTCTTCAGCACCCAAGTCAGAAGCTCCAGCACCCTCAAGGGTAGACAGCTCTGTCAAAGTTCCCTCTGGCCCTTCCAGGCTCAGGGGCCCCGGGGGATCCAGGGGCCTGGACTCCACAGAAGCTGTCTCGGTGACTTCCTCAAGGGGCGGGTCAGCCACAGGTCCCAGCTCGACTCCCAGGGCCTCGAGGTGTAGTGTGCAGCCGCCCTCGTCTACCTCCGCTGGACTGGGGCGCCAACCAAGTCATCCCCCCGGGGAACCTCGCTGCTGTCCTGTTTCCCAGCACTGCCCTCCTCGCTGGTCTCTGGCAGGGCCTGGATCAGGGTGGGGTCCATCACAGCCCCCGGGTCGTGGTCTGGCCCCTCAGGCTGGGCAGACAGTTGACTTGCAGGCTCTGAGTCTGGTGAGGGTGTTGGGCACTGCCTGGCCCCTTCTGGCTCCTGGCTGGCACAGCGGAGCTGCCAGACCTGGTCGCCCGGCACATAGCCATGGGCCTTGCGCTTGTGGAAGAAGAGCGTGGTGTTGCTGAAGGTGCGGTAGTCACAGAGGGCACAGCGGAACTCGCGGAGGCGGGTGTGCTTGCAGTTCTCGTGGCTCAGCAGCGCCTGCTTGTGGCGGCTCTGGTAGCTGCAGTAGCGGCAGGGGTAGAGCGGCACTGGCGTCCCGGGGTGGTGCTGGGAAGCCATGTGCTTCTGCAGCTCGTACTTCCGCTTGCAGGCGAAGGCACACACCTCACACATCAGGGACTTGCCCTGGTGCCGCAGCTTGTGGCTGCTCAGCTGATCGGCACGGTGGCAGCGGTAGGAGCACTGGTTGCACTGGTATCTGGCATAGAGGGAAGGATCACAATTACTGAGTTAGTCATAGCCACTACCAGTCACTCATAAATTCATACCATGGGCCAGGTTCCACATTCACTTGTACACGTGTCATCTGATTTATTTAAAACATTTTCTAAAAAGTCTTTATTAAATTTGTTACATTATTGCTTCTGGTTTTTTCTTTTTTTGGCCACGAGACATGTGGGATCTTGATTCCCCACCTAGGGATCAAACCCATACCTGGTGCATTGGAAGGCAAAGTCTTGACCACTGCACTGCCAGGGAAGTCCCTCGTCATCTAATTGAATCGTCTTTTCCTCTACCCTATGAACTAGGTATCTCCATTTTATCAGTGAGGAGACTAAGGCATAGAAGTTAATAACTTGCCTCAAGTTACAAAGGAAGTGAAGGGCAGAGACAGTCTAGCTTCAGGGTTGTGTTCTAACTCTTAATCTATGTTTCTTCCTGAAGGGAAGATATCATGAATCAGCAAACTTCTGCAGACTTCCAGGGTGCTGACATGGCTACAGCCCCTCGGGCAGGTTTCTGCACCAAGTTCCCACTCTCCACAGAGGCGTGAAAGCTAGGGAGAGACTCCCTAGCCAGCTGATCCCACCGGTCAGAGGGGAACTTGCCGGGATGTGGAAGTGCCAGGATCGGGGTCACAAGCATAGCCCATCTGTCACCAGGACTGGGCTCAGAGGGCAAATGACACCTGTCTCTGGGCCTCTCCTCTGGGTCTGCGCTCCCTTCCCGGAGCCCAGGGAGGCCTCACTATGCAGCCTGGGCCACAGGCAGGGGTCAGCTGGAGGCAGTGTTACAGAGATGACAGGAGCAGAGGTGTGTGAGGAGGGGTCTCTCGGGGCGGAAGAGATGGGGGAGGGAGCCGACTTCAGCCAGCGTAACCCCAGGTCACTGGGCAGGGGCGGGGGGGAGGCACACGCGCGCTCATGCCTGAGGTCGCCGGCGTGTTTGCGCATGTGCACGCTGAGGTAGTGCTTCCACTTGGTGACGTAGCCGCACTCGGTACACATGTAATCCTTGGTGTTGGAGTGGGTCAGCATGTGCTTGGACAGGTAGCTCACGTCTCGGCAAGTGAAGTCGCACAGTTCACACTTGTGGGGCTTCTCACCTGTGGGGGTGGGGTGAGTGGGGAGAGGACACAGGTCAGACATGGAGCGACTGAGGGACACCCTGATGCCCGGCAGGAGCAGAAGCTGAGGTGCTGATGGCAGAGTCAACGCTGCCCCATGGCCCTCTCGGATGACCTCGCCTCCACCCGGAAACCAGGGAAGATGGGCGGAAACAAAGACCCAGCTTTTCTCAAAGTCGGTTCTAGATTTGTTATACAGCTTACTGGCACTGATGGCCAACTGCTCCACTTAGCCCAATCCACTTAGTTTTGTGGAAGAGGAGGAGGAAAAAATTAGGTAATATGACATAGTGGTTAACAACTTGGAGTCCAACATAGTCATAAAGATATTAATAGCTGACATTTACACACTGCTCTCTATGTGCCAGGCGCCTTTCTGAGCACTTTATAAAAACGCCTCCCCTTAATGAATCCTCACAACAGCCCTACGCGGCAGGTGTTCTGATTACCCCATTTTACAGAGGAAGAAGCTGAGGCACAGAGAAACCACAGAGCGATTAGGCAGTGGTTGAAATTCCAGATTACTACTGTGTGGCCTTGGGCAGGTCATTTATCCCCTCTAAGTCTCAGTTTTCTGGTTTCCAAAAAGGTGGGGGGAGGTGGGGGACACAAAAATACTGACTTCACATAGTAGACATAAAGTTTAAATAAGATGCCCCAGAGGACTCAAGAACGAGCTGTCCTTGTAAGTTGGTCAAGACCTGGCACTGACTGGTGAGGCTGGGGCCATATTCTTTTCAAGACCTTTCCCTGAGGCCCCTGCTACCCACTCAGCTCCTCCCCTGATGGTGAAAGAAAAAGCAACCAGCTGGCTCTGGTTCTAATACTAGCTGTGGGATCCTGAAACAGGGCATTTAAATGTTCAGGGTCTCTCATCTTTACCTGCCTTCCTCACAAGATTGTTATGAATAATAAATATGAAAGAACGCTGTAAACTGGAAAGCGCCACACAAACATACATCAGAGATACTGTGGGCTCAGTTCCAGACCATTGCAGTAAAGCATATACTGCAACAAGGCAAATCACACAAATTTTATGGTTTCCCAGTACACATAAAAACGTTATGTTCACATGCTGCACTGAAGTCTCTCAAGTGTGTAATAGCATTCTAACAAAACAATGTGCATGCTTTGATTAAAAAATACTGCTAAAAAATGCTAACCATCACCTGGCAATGCAGGGTTGCCACGAACCTTCAATTTATAAAAAACACAGTATCTGCTAATAATAATAAAGTGAAGTACAATAAAAGAAAATATGCCTATATTGATGTGAGGTTTTAGGAAAGGGCCCCCAAAATGAGATTTTGTGACTAAAGCCTGTAAGAAATGAACTGTTTAATGGGAACAACAATGGCTTTGCCACAAGCTGCCTAAAAACTGTCCTCCCAAACTAAAGAATCTTTGATGAGATTTTTTAGATGTCTGGTCAATTCACTGATACTTACATACAGAACACAAATGGGCAGATGCTATATAGCCAGGGAGCCTGACTTGGTTTTTACTCAAAGTATCAGTAATGCTGGTAACCAGTTAAACAGTCTGAGCTGAAAAACCTGCAACTTTCAGGTCATGAGACGTGATCATCTTTCAGTGTCACGGCTGCCAAGGCTGTAACATGTGAGGATGGCTCAGCCTCCTCAGCCCCATTTCTCACAGCACGTCACAGAACCTGAGTTACAAAGGCAGGCATCTGTCCTGCTTTGGGCTTCTTTGCATTAACAGGCTGGGTAAACATGCCTGACTAGGCGTGGACAGAACCCACCAGGGCATTAAAGGTGAGGCACAAGAGCACAGGGTCTGAGGAAAGTGAAAGTGAAGTGGCCAAGCCATGTCTGACTTTGCGACCCCATGGATTGTAGCCTACCAGGCTCCTCCAGCCATGGAATTTTCCATGCAAGAGTACTGGAGTGGGTTGCCATTTCCTTCCCCAGGGGATCTTCCTGACCCAGGGATTGAACCCAGGTCTCCTGCACTGCAGGTAGATGCTTTACCATCTGAGCCATCAGGGAAGCCCTTGGGTCAGAGAGCCTGGATTCAAACCCCAGCCTGACCACTTTCTGAGCTGACAGACATTCAGCTTAAGGCTCATTTGTGAACTTCAGATGCTTGCTTTACCGCATGAGTCCTATGCAACATATGCAAAGCCCCGCCATGTGCCCGGCACACACGGAAAGCTCCCATTTGCCGCCATCATCACCATCATTGCCCCCACGACACGGAGTGAGGGAAGGGCGGAAGCCATCTCACCCGTGTGCAGCAGCATGTGGCGGATGAGCACCCTCTTGTGGGCGGTGGCAAAGCTGCACTCGGGGCACTGGTGGATCTTCTCGTGAGCGTGCATCTTCCCACATGGTCCTGGAAGGCCACTGGGTTGAAGGTGGCGAAGGGACAGAAGGTGCAGCGCAGCTCTTCACTGCCGGGGTGGCCCTGCCTCTTGTGCTTGCGGAACAGGTGCTTGTTGGAGCAGGCGAAGTCACAGTGTGGGCAGTGGAAGGCATAGTGGCTCTTGTGGTGGGCCTCCATGGCTTCCACCGTGGCAAAGAGCATGGGGCACGAGTGGTGGCGGCACTCCACGGCCCGCACCCCGTGGCTCTCCTTCAGGTGCTTCACGAAGGCCTTGCGGTCGGGGGCCGTGTGGCCGCAGCCCTCCTGGAAGCAGTGGAGGGGCAGGGGCTCAGCCGCGGCAGCCGCCGCGTGGCTCTTGAGGTGCTCCTTCAGGGCCTGGCTGAGGCGGAACTCCTCCCGGCAGACGGGACAGGCGTAGGTGTCTGAGTAGAAGTTGGAGATGTCCTCGTGCATGCTGGCCATGTGGCGGTTGAGGGCGTTCCTCTCTACGGCGCTGTAGTGGCACAGCGGGCAGCGGTGGGCCTTCTGGCCCAGCTCCCGCAGCAGGTGGGTCTTGAGCTTGCTCTTACTGGTGAAGAACTTCTGGCAGTTGGGGCACTGGAGACTGGGGTCTGGGAAGTGGAGGTGTAGGTGCTCCACCAGGTGAGTTCGCTTCTTGAAGCAGCGCTTGCATTCTGGACACATGTGGGTCTTGAAGAGGGACTCGGGGCCAGAAGCCACAGTGCCTGGGAGAGGGAAAAAGGAGGGGAGGGTTGACAATGAGATTCTTCGATAGGCCAGGGACTGACCGTATAACGGGAGAACCACAGTCTGCCCAGACAAAACATGCATGCCTGCATGGCCTCGTTCCTTTCTCTCCGGGAAACCAAACAGTAGCATCCAAACTCTGCAGGCTCAAAGAAGAGATAAGACATCCAAGTATTTAGAGAAAGAAAATCACAAGGACTTCTCAAACCATGCTGTGGCCTGTAAGAAATGCTTCACCTAGCCACCCTCTATTCCTAAGCCTCTATCCAGAAATCTCAAAAGAACAATCTTGATGGAACATTCTTGTTCTTCCTGCCCTCCATGGGGGCAGGTGGAAGAATCAGGAGGGCTGGTTGGAAGGAGAAGGACCTCACAGGGAGTGAGCAGAGGGATGACAAGGTAAAGTACTCTTACTTCTGAATACTCTGGTCAGAGAGCTGGTAATAAATATAATCAGATCCTTCCTGGTCATCTGTTGGTCAATGTGCTCCCTGTGGGATGGGCTTCAAATGCTATTCTACTCAGATGGAAAATTGGGAATGCAAGGGTTCAGAAATGCAGTCTTAGGGGGCTCAATGTCAGACAAGACAGGTTGCCAGTCAGTAACCTCTGGCATCTTCGTACTATGAATATCACCCTCTCTCTCCTCACAGAAGAGCCTTCTGCCTGAGGAAAACCAACTCCGAGAGCAAATGCTATTTACCTTTCCCCTGCATCACCAGGGGCTTCCCAGGTGGTTCCAGTGATAAAGAACCCGCCTGTCAATGCAGGTAGGTGTAAGAAGTACAAGTTCAATCCCTGGGTTGGGAAGATCCCCTAGAGGAGGGCACAGCAACCCACTCCAGTATTCATGTCTGGAAAATCCCATGGACAGAGAAGCCCAGCAGGCTAGGGGGTCGCACAGAGTCAGACTGAAGCGACTTAGCCCTCATGCACTGTGTCACTAGAGACTGTGCCTATCTATCACTTCCCCACTAGCTGTGTCGAAGAAGGTTAGGAACGGAAGGATGTGAACCAAAACTCAGAAAACCAAACCCCAGAGCCTCAATGCCAGGCCACCTCAGTCTGTTCCTCCCCACCGAGAGGTTCAAGCCCATCATGTCATTACCTTCCAGCTCCAGGGCTTTCTGGGAGCTCTTCCGGCTACCACGCTCTTCTTCCTCCTCTTCCACTGACTCCTGCCCAGGTGAGGGTGCTCCTGTCTCCTCTGAAGGCTCTCCTATTCCTGGAGGCACTTTGGGAGCTGCAAGTGCAAAGAATTGGATGACTAGAGAAGACAGCGCAGCACTGAGTGCTGAATTTCCCTCTTACTAGCCAGGAAGAATCACCTCTCACCATGTAGCGAAAGAAAATCCTGGGTTCTAAGCACATACGTTTATTCCCACAGGTACAGAAAGACCAGGAGCTAAGCTGTTAGTAATGCTCCAATCTCAAGTAAGTCAAGGGCTTCCCTAGTGTCTCAGACAGTAAAGATCCATCTGCAATGCGGGAGACCTGCTTTCGATCCCTGGGGTGGGGAGATCTGCTGGAGATGGGAACAGCTACCCACTCTAGTATACTGGCCTGAAGAATCCCATGGACAGAGTAGCCTGCCAGGCTATAGTTCATGGGGTCACAAAGAGTTGGACATGACTAAGCGATTTTCACTTTCACAAAGTAAATCAAACCTCAGATAACACCAAACTCAGACCACTTGAAGGTAAGAGCTTTGAGGTCACTGGAGTCGGGAGAGAGGCACAGAGATAGAGGAGGACAGACTAGACTGTACTTCCTTGACTCAGGTCCCCAGGGCTAACAGCTGGTGGCTCACTGCGGGCGAATATTCCTGATGTCTAAACGTCAACTGTGAAATCCAACTCAGCAATTCAGGGACACACCCTGCACTCCAAACCCATTCCTTCTATCCCTCAATAGAGGCAGCTGCCACGGTAAGGCAAAGATGTATGACTTCTTCATTCCAGGAAAGAAGAATCTTCTGTTTGCACCAGAGCACAAATCAGTGTTAGCAAGCCAAATTCTCTCATTAGAACCCCGGCCCCACTGGTCTGATTTCTCTATTTCCTCCTGCTCCTCTACTCACCTCACGCTCTCTTTTTGAGACCAAGAGGAATAAGAATCACTGAAGCACCACTTCCATTGAAGGTTTCTTTTTAAAATAACCCCAGCTTCTCCTGCCCAATTCCACTTGCTCTAACAGCAGTCCACAGGCATTCCACCAGTGGCTATAGCCACTGACGGGCAAGGCAGTTTAGCTTCTGCCCTCAGAAAGTTCTGAGATGGAGCAGAAGAGATGTTGGTTAAATCACTTCAGTGCAGCTAAGCTAATCTTCAGTCATTGTCTGCCTGGTCCAGGATGTCTAGATGCTTTCCCACATCAGTCAGTAATCCTGACCTCCTGAGCCACTACTCTGGATTCTCTTAAATTCATGCACACATTCATGGCATCTGTAACAACTGCCTCTTCTACAGACCAACTGCAGCTGTGTTCCAGGCAGGGGACTGCCGGGCCCTTGACCTCATACCTGGCAGCAACTCCTGGGAAGGAAGACCCATTACAGCAGACGGTTCTCGCTGCGTCCCAGCCCCATGACTCCGCTGATGCTGCCGGAAGAGTTTGACATTGGAGCCCACGAAGCTGCAGCGGTTGCAGTGGAAAGGGTAATGGGTCTGCCGATGCAGCTCCATGCCCTGCTGGCTCCCAAAGAGCAGGGGGCAGCCCCGGAAGGAACAGGGCACCGGAATTGCTCTGTGGGTCTGCCTCAGGTGCTGGTGGAGCTCCTTGCGATCTTGAGTGGAGAACACACAGCCAGATTCTGGGCAGGAGAAGGTGTCGGGGGTGCCCCAGTGCATCTTGAAGTGGCTCTTCAGGGTCTGGGGTTGGGCAAACTCTTGTCTACACACAGGGCATGGCAGGGGGCTATCTGGTGGGCTCTGGCCCTGCAGAGGGCCAGGGAGAGTGAGGTTGCTGGAGGGCAGCTCTACAGAGCAGGGCGGGGTAGGGAGGCCCTGCACGGGCTGAATAAGGGTCTCAGTGCACTGGTGCAGGGCCAGCAGAGTGGGCTCTGCGAAGCTCTGCTCACAGCGCTCACAGAAGTACACCTCCACCACCTTTACCAGGACACCTGTAGGCAGAGGACCGACAGAGAAAGGCACAGAATCAGACAGAATGAGACTCAGAGGAGTTAGTTACCAGCAGAAAATGTAAGTGGATCTTTTCATGTCTGCGGAATGGAGATGGGCTTTAGTCTGATTCTACACCTGACTGTAAGCCCCTAAGGTCAAGGATAGTCTATCTTACATGATACTCAGCACAAAGTAGGCGTTTCATAAATATTTGTGAGTAAATGTAACAAGCATTAACCAAATCCAAAAAGCATTAAGAAAAGGTAATATATTTTGCCCAAATGAAAAATTAGAAACTCTCACAAGAAGAAAATGACATCTGGGGGTAACATCTGTGACATACATGACAATATATATGTTTACTTTTATATGCTGTGAAAAGACTTTCAAATGCACAGTGACTCGTAAAATGAAGGACATCCTTTCTGAAATGAGCCAAATCACATTCACAGTAATTGCTGCCATTTCTTAAGTAATGGTAGGACCTTGACAAAGAAAGCCTTAGGAAAACACTTTTACTTGGTCCTCCAACTGCCCTATGAGAAGAGGGACCTGGGATTCTGCAAGGTTAAGGCCACCATGCTTGTTAATGGTGGAGTCCAGGCTTGTCCTGCATTCTGGTGGTCTTTTTTCTCTTTATATTTTTCTTTGTTTAAATAAAAATTCAGTGCAACAGCACATCTATATAATATCCACCTCCCAGCCTCACACACACAATTTGGTCTATATCTTTTCAGGCCTCATGGGGGTCATATTTGCATAATTTTTTTCCCAACTTGCCATATATCAAAAATATTTTTATCTAAAAGTAGTACATTTAGATCTATCTCATATGTTTTTTGTCTAGTTCACGATACTTCAGAGCATGGATAGAGCAAAATGAAATTACCCTTACTGATGGATATCTGGGTTGTTTCCAAACACTGTAAAGAAAGCTGCCCTACACATCCTTATTCCTGTATTTTTGTGCGCGTATGTGACACATTCTATAGAACAGACCCCTAGAATTGGAATTACTGGGTCAGAGTACACTCATTTAAATTTTGTTATGTGGATAAACTGACCTTCAAAAGATCACACTAATTTATACTCTCCATAAACTCTAAGATAGGGTCTGCTTCCCATAGCGTCATCAACACTAGTTTTATTAAAAAAAAAAAAAAAAGCTTAATTTTTGCCCAAGTGTTGCAAAACAGAAGTGGCATCTCATTGGTACTTTTAACTGGAATTTGTCTGTTGTGAGATTATGGTTAGTGACTTTTTTTTTTTAGTGAATTGAATGTAGGTTTCTTTCCTCCCTTTAAAAAAAAAAATGTTTCTTTTTCTTATCGTGCAGCTCTTTGAATTTTAAAGATATTAACTCTTCTTATATATTGCAAATGTCTTTCTACGTTCCTTCTCAATTTATTTACTATTTCTTTCACCATATTAAAGTTTAGAAATGTTATACGATCAAACCAGCTAATCTTTCCCAGTATTCTTTGCACACTGACAAGGAAAATTGGTACAACTGTAGCTGGAAGATGACAGTTAAAAAATAGGGAAGCTACCCCAAAATAAGAAGTTGTAGATGTAGGAAGAATAACAGGGAGAATCTTTCTTCTAACATAAATTGTTCAATTCCCAGTCATAACGCATGCCTTGGGTGAGTTAAATATGTTATCCACAAGAAATCAGAGCAGGGAAATAGCAGACTACCTCTAGGAAGCCCTGCCAAGCCCTGGGTGGTGGAGAGAGGCTGGGCATTTTGCTTAAACCCTGGCTGCAGTCCCTGGGTGGGAGGGTCAACGTGGAGGAAAGAATCCCTGAGGACTATAGCAGTAAGAATTGGGCAGAGGTGTCAGAAAGGTCTTCCCTCCTGGATTACCGCCTAGCAGACGTGAAGCCCTCTCAGGGATAGACTGCCAAGAGCTTGGTACAAGTTGTGCACCACCTTGCCAGCCTCCAATAAACATTCACCAACTGCAAATCAAATTACAATATCTCTAAGTATAAAAATAGGATGCTACCTTGTGTCTTCATCTTGTTTATAGGCATGGATCAAAAATAGCACAGACAAAAAACTCAGGCTTGCTTATCCTACTGCCCTGCAAGCAACTGTGTTTATACCTGGAGTCTCTCCAGGGGCACCTGGGGACAGATTTCCAGCTACTGCTTCCACAATGATCTCCATGTTCCCTGTGTCCTCTTCAGTGGCTGTGGCTTCTACCAACAGGCAGCCTGGGTCAGGAAGCAAAGGTGGAGGGTTCGCAGAAGGACAGGGCTATGGACAGGCTCTAGGATTCCATGGTTAGAGAGAGGTGGGGGGATCAGCAGTAGCTCAGGGCACAGTCCATCCATCTCCCCAGTGCTGTTGGCTGGCTGTGAGTCCAACACGGTGTCTGTCATCATCACCAGTTTCTGTGCTGTGGTCTCTTATATGCTGATAAACCAACCAGAAGAAAAATCAAACAACATATAATTAGATCTCTCAGTTTCTTCCCAGTTGGGGTGGGTGCACAGCCCAATGCCTGCCCCAATTAGGCATCTCCTTGCATGGCAGCATGCCATACCTAGTTAACAAAGACATTTTCTTTTTAAGACAATGTTTACCTGGAGAAGGAAATGGCAACCCACTCCAGTATTCTTGCCTGGGAAATTTCACAGACAGAGGAGCTTGGGGGGCTACAGTCCAGGGCATCGCAAAGAGTTGGACACAACTTAGCAACCGAATAACAACAGCAACACACAATCAGACTGATTGTGATTTTTTTACTTTACAATATTGTATTGGTTTTGCCATACATTGACATGAATTTGCCACGGGTGTACATGTGTTCCCCATCCTGAACACCCCTCCCACCTCCCTCCCCATCCCATCCCTCTGGGTGATCCCAGTGCACCAGCCCCAAGCACGCTGTATCATGCATTGAACCTGGACTGGTGATTCATTTCACATGTTTTACATGTTTCAATGCCATTCTCCCAAATCATCCCGCCCTCACCCTCTCCCACAGAGTCCAAAAGACTGTTTTATACATTTGTGTCCCTTTTGCTGTCTTGCATACAGGGTTATCGTTACCATCTTTCTAAATTCCATATATATGCGTTAGGATACTGCACTGGTGTTTTTCTTTCTGGTTTATTTCACTCTGAATAATAGGCTCCATTTTCAGGAAATATCTTTTGACAGAAATGTGGCATAAAATGGAAAGTGAAGTGACCTAGCAATATGGAATATAGTTTTGTAAGAAATTAAAATTTCTGCATAGAATAATAGTTGCAAATATTCAAACAATAAAGCCATGGCTAAAGGGGAAAAAAAGAAGACAATGTTTAGAACAAAGACATTAAAATGATAATAGGGGTCAATATAGGAATGAGCGGAGAAGGCAATGGCATCCCACTCCAGTACTCTTGCCTGGAAAATCCCATGGATGGAGGAGCCTGGCAGGCTGCAGTCCATGGGGTCGCTAAGAGTCGGACATGACTGAGTGACTTCACTTTCGCTTTTCACTTTCATGCATTGGAGAAGGAAATGGCAACCCACTCCAGTATTCTTGCCTGGAGAATCCCAGGGATGGGGGAGCCTGGTGGGCTGCCATCTATGGAATCGCACAGAGTCGGACACGACTGAAGTGACTTAGCAGCAGCATAGGAATGAGACAAGAAATTGTGACCCATATACTAAACATTGCTCCTTGGAGCTAAGTGAGGTTTGTCATATCAGTAAGCAATCTGGGTCTTGGTTCTCTTATCTGCAACAAAATTGGGTAGGGCCAAGCTATCAGGGCTTCCCTGATACCTCAGCTGGTAAAGACTCCACCTGCAATGCAGGGCACCCCGGTTCAATTCTTGCGTTGGGAAGATTCGCCAGAGAAGGGATAGGCTATCCACTCCAGTATTCTTGTGGCTCAGCTGGTAAATAATCTGCCTGCAATGTGGGAGACCTGGGTTCGATCCCTGGGTAGGGATGATCCCCTGGAGAAGGGAAAGGCTACCCACTCCAGTATTCTGGCCTGGAGAATTCCATGGACTGTACAGTCCATGGGGTTGCAAAGAGTCAGACACAACTGAGCGACTTTCACTTTCAAGGGATCTCAGAGGTCCCTTCCCCTCTTAACATCTTAGGATCTCACTATTCCCTAGCTCAAAGCCCTTCCTGCATGATCTGGCCTTGCTGCCCTCTCTAGATTCATCTCCCACCTCTCTCTGCAGAAGATCTCTGAGCCAGTGATTCAACTTTTCATTGATTTGCCCTTCCCCAGACTCACCACATTCTCTTCTGCTTCTATATACTATACATCTCTCAGCTTGCTGGGCCTCTCCCCTTTGTCATCTCTCTTGTCTGGCTAACCAACTCCTAACTATCCTTTGAGAATCTGTACAGGGACTTCCCTGGTAGTCCAGTAGCTAAGACTCGTGCTCCCAATGCAGGGGACCCTGGTCAGGGAACTAGATCCCATGTACCACAAGTAGGAGTTTGCACGCCACAAGTAAGATCAAAGATAACTCAGACCTGGAGCAGCCAAATAAATAAATGTCAGTTTACTATGATGGCATCCTGACACGGTTCTTCTAAGTTTCTCTCTCTAGGGTCCTCATGGCACCGCGTACATAGCTCTATCAGAAACATGTCACACTGCACTATTGTTTACTTGTCGGTCTCCCTTCCTAGAATTGGAGCTTTCTGAGTGGATTTTACTGAAGTTATCACTTCACTGAACATAAACCACAACAGCCTATGCAAGTCAGACAAGGGATTCTAATGAAGAACAGTGACGCAGTGGTAAAGAATCTGCCTGCCAATGCAGGAGACGCAAGAGACACAGGTTTGATCCCTGCATCGGGAAGATCCCCTGGAGTAGGAAATGGCAACCCATTCCAGCATGCTTGCCTGGGAAATTTCAAGGACTAAGGAGCCTGACGGGTCACAGTTCATTTGGTCACAAAGAGTTGGACACGACTAAGCACACACTCACACACAGTTAAGAACTGCAGACACAGAGATGCAAGGCTAGGCTTCTACTAAGATAACAAACCTGAGGCGCCTTATGTATAAAGTAACACACCTGGAGAAATTTCTCATTCATTGACTATGACCTAATATTGAACACTGGAACTCAACTCAGAAGTGAATGTCAACTAAATTGCATATGCCGTTATACATTGCTAAACTTAGTTTGCGCTGAGTAATTAGGAATTTAGAATGATAGTATAATCACTCCATGAAACTGAACCATGAAGGTCAGGTAAGGGGCACCTAGGGCTAGAAAATAATTTTGTACGTGAGAATTCTGCAGCTCAAAGCCTCAGATTAGGGAAATTCAGAAGGTGGTAAAGCAGCCACTTCCGCCCTCAGAGGGTTCTCTAGAAACCACTGACTCCACTTATCGCTGCTCTAAGGAATCTTCCAGCTCCACTAATAATTGCCTTAATGGGAGCCAAGGAGGAGGGGGTGTCGTCTAGACTGAGAACCGTCAGCCGCTGGAAGGCCGAGTGAGGTGGGACACAGGTGGGCACAAGAGAAGAAATGAGGTTATCTTCGGGGCAGCGGTACCGAGGAAGAGCAAGGACATGTTAAGGCAGAGAGAAGGCCTGGGGAAACGGTGAGATCGGGTCTGGGGACCAAGGCACCCGATTTCCACTTGCCTGTGGGCTTTACTCACCGCGTGGCCTTGGGCAGATTGTAGTCCCCTCGCTTCCCGGGACGTCAGCTTTCCTGTTTGTAAAGTGGAGGCGAAGACAGCCTCCACATCGTTGGGCGGGAGCGGGAATCACAATTGCCGTCAAACGGGAAAATCGTTTTGTAACCTGCAAGCCTAAGGAGGGAGCATCGTCATGCTTACTGTCCTAAGGAGAGGCAGCGTGTAACCGGGTGGGGTCCACAGCAATGACGCCGGGAGTGCTGATCTGATGCGTCGGGGCCTCGCTCGTCGTCGCGCTCCCTTCTGCACTTCTCCCGAGCGTTCCCATCGCCCAGGCCTACCCCTCATTCTGCGGTTTGAGAAACTTTTGCTCCGGCCTGCTCAGCCCGCACTCCCTATTAGTTCCCGCCCCGCAGCCTCCGGCTTACCTCCAGCCCTAGGCGGGCAGGAGCCTCATCTCTATGGTCGTCCAGCGGCTGGAGTGGCCTCCCGGGACTCTCTTTGTGCCACCGCCTCCGGCCCAGAAGCCTCTAGGACCGTGGCATATGGAGGCCGCTCTCTCTTTCTTTGTGAGGCTGGTGGAGTACTCTCTATGGTTCTTCCTATCGCTTCCCACCCCGCCCTCACCTCCCCTGGCCCTGAAGCCCACAGAGTACCATCGAGAGTTGTGGAGCAGAGTGGTGTGGCCGTCTCGGTGGGTGTGACGGGAAGTAGATGAAAGACTCGGGGGCGAAGCCAAGTGGAGAGTGCCCAAAGAACCGAGGGGTGAAACCATCGAGAGGAACGGCCAGAGAGTCATGGCGGTAAGGGGGAGGAGTGACCGATTGCTGCAAACCACGCTGCTGGAGGCGCGAGCTGGGGTGTGGAGTGGGTTCGGGAGGAGGCTTCTGGGCGTCCGACAAGGACCAGGAGCGGAAAGGGCTTTGTCTGTGGCCTTCCACGCATAGGAATTTTGGAATTCTGGATCCTGTTCTGAGCTTCAGCAGGGGTCACTGCTGTCAGTTCACCGCTTTGCGTGCGGGCATAAAGCAAACCGGCGGGGGGTCGGGTGAAGTGTGCTAGAAACGATTTGACCTCCTATCCCTTCGGGATCTTACAGCCTAGAATCAGGCCCAATCACATTTTATTGCGGGGCGGGGAGTGGAATTCGGGGGAATCTCCGTGGAGAAGGTAGCAGATGGGCGGGATTTGAACTCTGTAGAGATTGGGGGAAATAAAATGGGCATTCCGAGTCAAGGAGGAAGAAGGCTTATATATTTGTTCAACAGAATATTGGGAACTAAGCCATTAAAGGTACGTGGGCCCCGTGTTGTGGAGGCGGAGGAGTTTTCACCTAATTCAGGGACCTGTTGAGAACCATTTGTTGGAGTAGGGAAACTAATGGCATTGAAGCAGAGCCTTATGAAGAAAAATCTCGACCCCTGTATAGCAGTTTGGTGAAGCATGACCAAAGTGGAGATCCACTAAGATGCCACTTCAAGAATTAAAATTAATTTCGAAGAGACAGTTTAGATGGGAGGTAATAAAAGGGCTAATAGGACATTAGCATGTAAAGTAGATGAGAGGATACCTGAAGGATATGATACGTGATAGCAAGGCATGAGGATATTGACAGATTGACAGAAGAAACTTCTTCATTCCCTGCTCATTCCCCAGTGGGCCCTTATCTCAACTGGTCCCAGGGACCACAAAAATGCTGTCCATCTATTGTCCTGAATTCAGTTATATCATTCAGTCAAATTTAGGAATCTCCAGAATAGTCGTCTGGCAGGACACTGGTATGAAACAGGATAATGAAAGGCAAAATGGGACAAGTGGCTCAGAGTCTCATCCCTTGGGTCCAACACCAGCCCCACCCCACGAAGGATATTGAAGCACATTGTAATACTGACCTGTCATTCCTCTCCCAGCTTCTGTGGGGCGGGAGAGGAATTTGAGTCCTTTTTAAAAACTAATCTTGTGCTTTATCCCATCTTTACTGCTCCCCATCTCCAGGTCTTGAAAATGCCTCAGGGCCTGTGAGGTTCAGTGTTTTCAAGATGCCCCTCTCAGACTTTGTTCTGGCCCTGAAGGACAACCCCTACTTTGGGGCTGGATTTGGGCTGGTGGGTGTGGGCACTGCCCTGGCCCTGGCCCGGAAGGGCGCCCAACTGGGCTTGGTGGCATTCCGGCGCCATTACATGATCACACTGGAAGTCCCTGCTCGAGACCGGAGCTATGCCTGGTTGCTTAGCTGGCTCACCCGCCACAGTACCCGAACTCAGCACCTCAGCGTTGAGACGTCATACCTTCAGCATGAGAGTGGCCGCATCTCTACTAAGTTTGAATTTGTCCCCAGCCCTGGAAACCACTTTATCTGGTAAGGCTGGAAGCCAGGAAGGGCTCTGAGAGTGGAAAAGAATGAGAGGAGGTGGACTTGACCTGTTTGTTCACCTCATTTTGCTCATTCTTATTCAGGTATCAGGGGAAATGGATCCGGGTGGTACGGAGCCGAGAGATGCAGATGATAGACCTGCAGACAGGGACTCCTTGGGAATCTGTCACCTTCACGGCTCTGGGCACTGACCGAAAGGTTTTCTTCAACATCCTGGAGGAAGGTGTGGGATGGCACAGACAGCCTTTTTGGGGGTTGAGGGGGAGGTGGCAGCTACAGGGATGGAGTATTTGACATGAAAGGAAGAGAAGCTTGGAGAGGCGGAATAGGAGGATCTGGGCCCATGGGAGCAGGGCCTGGGGACTGTTTGGGCACAGCTCTGCCTAGTAGCTGGCAAAGGGTAATTATGGGTTTTGTCTCATCTTCCCTCTCCCAGCTCGAGAACTAGCTCTGCAGCAGGAGGAAGGGAAGACAGTGATGTACACAGCTGTGGGCTCTGAATGGCGCCCCTTTGGCTATCCACGCCGCCGGCGGCCCCTGGATTCTGTGGTTCTCGAACAGGGTCTGACTGACCGAATTGTCAGAGACATCCGGGAATTCATTGATAACCCCAAGTGGTACATTGACAGAGGTGAGAAGCAGCTGAGGTCTTGGTGGCCAGATGGGGCAAATGTAAAGCTCTATCCTCATTCCCATAGATGAAGGGGAAAGAAAGGTTGCCTAAAAGGAATGACTGCTTCCAATGCCAAGGCCATCAGGCCTCCAAGGAGCAGGGTTGGGGATGAATGTGGACATCTAGGGCAGAGTACATGATTCATTTGTCTTGATGATCATCCTGGCTGTATTCCTAGGCATTCCCTACAGACGTGGCTACCTACTCTATGGGCCCCCTGGTTGTGGAAAGAGCAGTTTTATGTGAGTAGAGTCAAACTTCTCTTAACCCTCAAACTGGAGAGAAATTGGGCTGGTGAGGTTGGAAAGGGAAACAAATGTAGGGAACAGGAAAACATGAGGCACATGAACACTAGTGTGAGGTGGTGGAAGGTTAGGCCTCAGATTCAAAGCTAGTACTGAGAGGGACAGGCAGTTGGACCCGAGTACCAGTGCCCAGCTTGCCAGTTACCTATCACCCCTCCTCCATAGCACAGCCCTGGCTGGAGAACTGCAACACAGCATCTGCCTGCTGAGTCTCACGGACTCCAGCCTCTCAGATGACCGGCTCAACCACCTGCTGAGCGTGGCCCCACAGCAGAGCCTGGTGCTCCTGGAGGACGTGGATGCTGCCTTTCTCAGTCGAGACCTGGCCGCCGAGAGTAAGTGAGGGGGGGGCACGGGGGGCTATTTCTAAATGAGGAACAGTGGAAGAAAAGAAATCCAGAGAGCAGGTGGAGGGCAGCTGGGTTAGCAATCAAGGTCCACTGGAGACATGGATAAGTAGTGGGGCACGGTAAGCAGGGAGCAGAGAGGGGTGCTAGTTTGAAGTAGGGCTGTGATCACTCATGCTTCCTCTCTGCCTTCCTCCAGACCCAATAAAGTACCAAGGTCTAGGTCGGCTCACCTTCAGCGGCCTGCTCAACGCCCTGGACGGTGTGGCTTCCACTGAAGCACGCATAGTATTCATGACCACCAACCATGTCGACAGGTAAGGAGTGAGGTACTCAGACCTGGAGGCAAGACTCCATCCCCCTCAGCGTCTCTGGAGAATGAGGAGGTTTGGAGGAACCATTTTGGGGGGTCCCAGTGGCACTGCTGCTCACGACTGCTTTCGCTGCCTTCTCTTCTTAGGCTCGACCCTGCCCTGATACGCCCCGGGCGAGTAGACATGAAGGAGTACGTGGGTCACTGCTCACGCTGGCAGCTGACCCAGATGTTTCAGAGGTTCTATCCGGGGCAAGCAACTTCCCTGGCTGAGACCTTTGCAGACCATGTCCTTCAAGCTACAACACAGATCAGTCCTGCCCAGGTGCAGGGCTACTTCATGCTGTATAAAAATGACCCTGCAGGGGCCATTCAGAATGCAGAATCTCTGAGGAGGTGACAACCGGGCTGTGCCCAGCTTTCTTCTCCTCCAGGAGATCAATAAACAGCTGCCAAGCTACTCTAGTGTCTGACATTCCTCCTACCTCCCCTTGTTGGCACTTGAGTAAAATCCTGCAGCTGTAAACATAGATGCCTCCAGGGACCCTCAGGTATCCACATATACAAATGCTAGGGACACAGCCTGCCTAAGACAAGGTGAGAAGAAGAGAGACTGTAGTAAACAGGGAAGTACTATCCTCTACCTAAAGGTATTCAAATACATATAGACAGAGAGATGTGGCTGCATGCAGAGTGGCTTATGTAGCAGGGTGGGGCCTGCATATTCTGCTTAAATATTGGCCTCTTCTAGTCTTCCTTGGAACCCACTATTCTAGCTGAGATGTCAGACTCTTCCTTATCCAGACCTCAATCTCTTGGGAGAAGAGACTTCAGAACAAAACTGGGGGCTACTCTGGCATGCTCGTCTTCCTAGAAATTTAGAAAGAGCCACACTTCTCGGGTTAGGCACTGCTGAGTTAGGAAAGCCAAACAAGGCCAATCTCTTTATTACCCACTCCCGACCCAATTCCCTGTCCCCCAACAGTACTGCTAGGAACCATCCTCTGACTCGAGGCTCACAGGTTCTCTTCGAGTACCAGGCCGGTAGGCTCCCCTACCCCGAGGCAGGCGGGGATAGGAAGAAGCCGGTGTCCGACTCTTGGCCCGTTCCCAGTGGGCACAGTCCCGAGTCCTGCGGGGTGGGGGACCCAGCCATTCACCAGGCCCCTTATCTTGGAGAGGACCTTCACCCCTTTGGTTACGAGACTCTGGCTTTAGGTCCATGGACTCCTTGAGGGGCCCTTCAGGAGACTGCAGTTCCTGGGTGTCACTGGTACCTTTGAGGGTATTGCACTCCCCTCCTTTCAGGTGCCTCCGTTCAGGCTGTCTCCATGGGCCTCGACTGGCCCGGCGGGGATCGAGCACAGCTTTCTTGGTCTCGCCCAGCTTTGGCAGATGTGGCCCAGCCCCTGGAGTCTTCTCACATGTGTACTGGGAGGCCACAGGCAGAGGAGCTGACAGGGCAGTGTGAGTAGCTGATGTGGTGGATGGTTCAGTGGCAAGGGCGCTGGGCTGGTGGGATCCTCTGGAGACATCTATAGCTGACTCGGGTTCCAAAGGGGCAGGAGGCTAGGAAGAAGTGAGCAGAGACAGTGACAGAGATACAGTTCCTTAGAGCAGGGAACTGCAGGACCCTCGCCCAGAGTCCAAGCCGACTGCCATCAGCCTAGACCTCCCAGGGTAGAGCAAAGCTCATCCGTGGGCCATGGCAGGGGGGTGCTGGTTAGGAAGGTAGCTGTCATCAAAGGAGAGGAGGGAAACCCTTCTCTCACCTGCTGAAGGCTGATGAAGTACCGGTTACGCTCAGCCTCAAGGTCGAGATGCCCCCCTTCTCCTGCTGTCTCTGGTACAGCCTCTTGCGCTCTTCTTGCTGGCGCAAGCTCTCTGCATCAGGCTGGTACAGCTCCTGGAGGGAAAGGAGCAGAGTGGAACAAAGGGAAGAATAAACAGAAGGCAGACCTGAAATCCCTGCTCTTCCAGACTGCCTCAGGAGATGGGCTCAAGATTCTTGGTTTTATCCCTTGGATTAGGCTCATTAGAGGGCTTCCCTCATAGCTCAGTTGGTAAAGAATCAGCCTGCAACGCAGGAGACCCTGGTTCGATTCCTGGGTTGGAAAAATCTGCTGGAGAAGGGATAGGTTACCCACTCCAGTATTCTGGCCTGGAGAATTCCATGGACTGTGTAGTCCATGGGGTCGCAGAGTTGGACATGACTGAGAAGTTGTGTTGGAGAAGAGCAGCCGTGAAATTAAAAGACGCTTACTCCTTGGAAGAAAAATTATGACCAACCTAGATAGCATATTCAAAAGCAGAGACATTACTTTGCCAAAAAAAGGTCCATCTAGTCAAGGCTATGGTTTTTCCAGTAGTCATGTATGGATGTGAGAGTTAGACTATAAAGAAAGCTCAGCGCTAAAGAACTGATGCTTTTGAACTGTAGTGTTGGAGGACTCCTGAGAGTCCCTTGGACTGCAAGGAGATCCAACCAGTCCCTCCTAAAGGAGCTCAGTCCTGAGTGTTCGTTGGAAGGACTGATGCTGAAGCTGAAACTCCAATACTTTGGCCACCTAATGTGAACGGCTGACTCATTTGAAAAGACCCTGACGGTGGGAAAGATTGAAGGCAGGAGGAGAAGGGGACGACAGAGGATTAGATGGTTGGGTGGCATCACCAACTTCATAGACATGAATTTGGGTAAACTCCAGGAGTTGGTGATGGACAGGGAGGCCTGGCGTGCTGCAGTCCATGGGGTCGCAAAAAGTCAGACATGACTAAGCAACTGAACTGAACTGATTAGGCTCATCTGAAACAAACTAGATTTTTGCTGGGGGCCATGGCTTTCAGAGGGGGCCCAGGCAGCTTAAGCCCAATTCCAAAAGTCCCATTCGAAGCAGACAAGATGCCATTAATCTCGATTTAGATTAGAAGAGTTCTCTTACCATGGGCTGCTGGGGTTCAGGGGCTGCTTTCAGGGAGGCAAGATCGTACACGAGTGGCTCTCTGCACACCGGGCACTGCACACCAATGGCCTTCTGAAAAGAGAGGTGAAATCACACCCCTGCTTCCCGGCCCAAGGCACTCACCAGCCGGCCAGCCTCAACTGCAGAGGGCTGGGACAAAGGGGCATGGGTCCACCCACCCAACAGTGAGCGGGGACAGAGCAGGGGCTGCCGAGCTAGAGGTCTGAGAACCTTCTGAAACCACATGCAATATGATTACGTAGATATAATGATGCCCTTTTTCCTGGACAGAGGTGAACTTTCATTCATCTCAAAGGTACCTATGACCCTGAAAAGGCTAAGAAGGCCCTGGAATAGAGGGATAGAAAGGCTGTGAGTCATGCAAACAGGGGTAAGGAGTTGACCTGTTCAGGTGCGGCGTGCTGCCGTTCCTGCTCTCGCTCCCGTCCCTGGGCCTGCAGCTCGTGCTCCATGTGCTGGATGTACCGGGCCAGGCAGTGGCAGTGGAAGTAGTGGTAACAAGGTGTTTTGGTAAAGGCCTCCTTCTCCTGGAGGGAGCGTGGAGGTGGGACACTGTCAGCACTCTCCCCCCTGAGACCGCGTGTGTGTCACCTGCAGACCCCCAGGTCCCAAGAGAGTAACCCACCTGGAAACCATAGAGGCAGATGACGCATTGGCCATGGGGGATGTTGTTATCCGTGAGAATTTCCTTCCCTTTCTGAGAGGAGAGAAAAAGCTGTTCAAATAGGGAGGCAGGGGCCAGAACTGTGAACGAAGCTTGTCAAGCTATTCCCAGGAGTGACTGGCAAGGCTGTCTCCCATGGGGCCAGTTTGCCTCGTGGTCATGCATTTCAGTTTTGGTGATAATTTCTGCTTAGAATCAATCTTTCCCTATGCGCCACCCTCCCCCACAAATCTACCTAGCTCCAAAATCCAATTTAATTGTTTTTCCACTCATTAAGTCACTTGAAACACTGGGGATGAAAATAAAAACTTAGAAAAAAAAAAGTGTTCAGTTAAAACTCACATCTTCTGGGAGGCCTTTCTCTAAGTATCTCTCCCTCAATGAGCCTGTCATGGAGGCAGCTTTCAGAAAGAAAGTGAAGGCATGGACACCCCACATGGACAGAGAACTGGAAAGGCAGCACACTATGAAATACACATGTGCACTGTCACTTAGATAGCGACTATTCTGGAATTCCACAAAGTTCAAAGCTGCATTGTGGAGGCTGATTCGTAAATGCTACAGTGCTCCATGCCCATTCTGACTCCAGGCCACCCACCTTCATTCTTTTATGAACATTTTCCTTAAAAACTGAAAGCAAAGGAAAATAAGGCTGCATTTGTGTTTGTGATCTCAAACAAAATTTAGCTGTGTATATTAACTTGTAGCTCTAGGCATAATTTCGTCTGGGTTGTTTCCTTCATTAGGGTAGAAACTCTGAGGAAAAGAACCAAGACTCTTTCTAGTCAGCTCCATTGGCAGACTACCAGAAATCTCTTCAAGAAAAGTAGAGATATCAAGGGAACATTTCATGGAAAGATGGGCACAATAAAGGACAGAAATGGTATGGACCTAACACAAGCAGAAGATATTAAGAAGAGGTGGCAAGAATACACAAAACTATACAAAAAAGATCTTCATGACCCAGAAAATCACGATGGTGTGATCACTCACCTAGAGCCAGACATCTTGGAATGCGAAGTCAAGTGGGCCTTAGAAAGCATCACTACAAACAAAGCTAGTGGAGGTGATGGAATTCCAGTGGAGCTATTTCAAATCCTAAAAGATGATGCTGTGAAAGTGCTGCACTCAATATGCCAGCAAATTTGGAAAACTCAGCAGTGGCCACAGGATTGGAAAAGGTCAGTTTTCATTTCAATCCCTAAGAAAGGCAATGCCAAAGAATGCTCAAACTACCGCAAACTGCACTAATCTCACATACTAGTACAGAGAAGCAATGGCACCCCACTCTAGTACTCTTGCCTGGAAAATCCCATGGACAGAGGAGCCTAGTGGGCTGCCGTCTATGGGGTTGCACAGAGTCAGACACGACTGAAGTGACTTAGCAGCAGCACATACTAGTAAAGTAATGCTAAAAATTCTCCAAGCCAGGCTTCAACAGTACATGAATGTGAACTTCCAGATGTTCAAGCTGGTTTTAGAAAAGGCAAAGGAACCAGAGATCAAGTTGCCAACATCTATCTGTTGGATCATCGAAAAAGCACGAGTTCCAGAAAAACACCTTCTGCTTTATTGACTATGCCAAAGCCTCTGACTGTGTGGATCACAACGTGGATCACAACAAACTGTGGAAAATTCTTAAAGAGATGGGAATACCAGACCACCTGACCTACCCCCTGAGAAATCTGTATGCAGGTCAGGAAGCAACAGTTCGAACTGGACATGGAACAACAGACTGGTTCCAAATTGGGAAAGGAGTACGTCAAGTCTGTGTATTGTCACCCTGCTTATTTAACTTTATGGAGAGTACATCATGAGAAACGCTGGGCTGGATGAAGCACAAGCTGGAATCAAGATTGCTGGGAGAAGTATCAATAATCTCAGATATGCAGAAGACACCACCCTTATGGCAGAAAGTGAAGAAGAACTAAAGAGCCTCTTGACGAAAGTGAAAGAGGAGAGTGAAAAAATTGGCTTAAAACTCAATATTCAGAAAACTAAAATCAGGGCATCTGGTCCCATCACTTCATGGGAAATAGATGGGGAAATAGTGGAAAAAGTGACTTAATTTTTTGGGGGCTCCAAAATCACTGCCGATGGTGACCGCAGCCATGAAATTAAAAGACGCTTGCTCCTTGGAAGGAAAGTTATGACCAACCTAGATAGCATATTAAAACATAGAGATATTACTTTGCCAACAAAGGTCCATCTAGTCAAAGCTATGGTTTTTCCAGTAGTCATGTATGGATGTGAGAGTTGGACATAAAGAAAGTTGAGAGTCGAAGAATTGATGCTTTTGAACTGTGGTGTTGGAGAAGACTCTTGAGAGTCCCTTGGACTGCAAGGAGATCCAACCAGCCCATCCTAAAGGAAATCAGTCCTGAATATTCATTGGAACCACTGATGCTAAAGCTGAAGCTCCAATACTTTGGCCACCTGATGAAAAGAACTGAGTCATTGGAAAAGACTCTGATCCTGGGAAAGACTAAAGGCAGGAGGAGAAGGGGATGACAGAGAAGGAGATGGTTGGATGGCATCACTGACTCAATGGACATGAGTTTGAGTAAGATCCAGAAGTTGGTGATGGACAGGGAAGCCTGGTGTGCTGCAGTCCATGGGGTTGCAGAGTCAGATGTGACTAAGCGACTGAACTGAACTGAAATGGCAGACTACCCTTCAAGTGTTCATTTATGGCTAGACCCTCCAGGCAAGATCTCTAGCTACTATCAGTTGCCAATGCCAGGAGAACAAGAAACGCACTTTTAGTGAAGCACGAAAAATACAAGTTAAAGAGGAAAAATAATTTTGTCAGGATACTGGTACACCCATGGTGGATTCATGTCAATGTACGGCAAAACCAAAACAATATTGTAAAATTAAAAAAAAAAAAAAGAAAGAAAGAAAAGATACTGGGATAGGCAACTTGGGGAAGTTACAGTGCTATCTTTTGGGGAGATTTTTTTGAAACAGAAGACAGTCTCATCTTTCTGGATCAGTTTAGGCCTTACCCAAAGAAGAACTAAATGAATGTCTCCAAACATATTTAAGATTCTAGGCCCATAACCTCTGTTGAGAGACACTTCTGTAGCTGGAAGGGAAGGACATTCTCCAGGCTAGCACATTATCTTACCTCGATGAGTTCATAGAGCATGGCAGTACCCAGTCCAGCCTCAGCCACATGGCTCAGCGCCTGTGAGATCCTGGCGGGAGAGGACAAAGCAAACATGAGGCCTGCCCTCTTCCCTCTCCAGACTGAGTTGTTTCCCACATTTTCCCTGCTCTGATAGCTCGACTCACTTGTGGATCTGTTCATCTGAGAGTCCTCGGGGGTTACGGATAGAGATCTGTGGCACCTCATGGGGATACTAGAGGGAGAAAATAACATGTTACTGCTAAAGCCTTCTACTCCCAAGGCCTCTCTCTTCCTCCCTTTGCTGCCATAGAGGCCTCACCTGTGTTGGAACCTGAAGCACCAAAGTGAAGCAGACATACTGGGAATCCTGGTCCTCTGCAGTGGCAGGGTGCAGGGTGATGTAGATTTCCCATGGCGATGACCTACAGGTGGATGAAGTGGAGACCTGGGATGTGACTGGGCAGGGGCTTGATGGGAAGAGTGAAGTGGGCAGAAGTGAGCATCAGGCTCTTTCTTTTGGTGTGATTAAAGGAACAATATTTGCCTACATGACAGAAATATTTTTGAATCAAGGCTCATAGATACTGCATGGACTCTTCTTATTACCAAGGGGACTCCTGTCCATCTCCAGTTGAACACGTACCTGCCATTTCCTTTAACCACCTGTAGTTCATCCAAGTAGATAGACTCTAACACTTCAACTTCAGAGGGAAGGACCCTAGAGAGACAGGGGGAGATTATCTTACTGTTACAACTCTTCATATTAAGTCCTACTAAGGTCAACAAAGGCTGGCTTTGTAGAAGAATGGTCATCTGTCTGAGTGTATTCTCTTGCTGACCTCCATAAAAATTCAGGAAATGTTTCTAATTTGTCAAGTGGCCAGGTAGGAAGCACGGGAATCAGAGTTTTAGAGATCATTTCTGCCAACAGATGAGGAAACAGATTTCCAAAAAAGATGAAAGGCTAGCCCAAATCTCAAGGCTTAATGGAGGCAGAATTGGAACCAGAGATAGGTTTCCAGATCCCTGTTTTAAGTTTCATTGCACTACTGGCTGTTTGTTAGTGTCATATTTCTTATGACATTCATTGATTAGCATTAAAGTTACCAGTACCACTTCTGGCTTTCCTTACACCAGTGTTCATCATGGATCCCAGAGTCTACGCACACTGCCATACCAGTCATTGCAAACCTCCTCAAAGGAGATACCAACGTGAACAGAACAGATGTGTGTGCTGTAAAGGCTGTGTTGCAGTGGAAGGGCCATCAGCCTTGGAATGAGGAACAGGTACCACTCACTTACCAGCTATGCGATCTGAGTAGCTTTTTTATCTGTCAGCCTGAATTACCCCATCTACCACATATAGATATTATCACCCACTCCAGGGTTATCATAAGGATGAAAGGTGATTTGTTTATGTGACTAGTATTCTGACTATAGTAGTTAGTCTATGTCCCCTTTCCTGTTTGTGTATAACCTTTTCCCATAAAAGGAAAGACAGAAGGATGTAGTTAATACTCAATATATTTATGATCCCTGTTGTCTGACTGATCTAGCTCAACCTGTCCAGGTCAGGATCCTGTGGTCCTGAAGTAAATCAAAAGACATACGTTTCCTTAAAAGAAACAGGAGATGTAATGCCACTGAAGATGAGTGGCTGGCTTGAGGGCACAGCTAATATGTGGAAAGATACATGTTTGGTTTGCTTTCTCATACTTATATCTTATCCCTTCTTCACTAAGAACAGAGTCACCCTAGGTTGATATATGTGTGTGTGTTTGTGTGTGTGTATACACAGAAAGATTGATTCTCAAAACTTTAGAAGTCTTTTTAAGTCTTAAGCACACAATATATAAAATAGATGATGTAGGTAACAGTTGAGTAGTTCTGTTTGGCAAGAGCGTCAGAATGTTAGAGAACCACAGACTAGCTGTACAATCAATACTGCCCTTGTCATGGTACAAAGTGTCCCCTTAGAATCTCAAAGTCCCCCTGAATAAGCTGTAAACCACATCTAGGAGGTCTCAAAAAAGGCCAGCACTGGCTGGGCTCCCTGAACCAATGAAACACTGACCTACAGCCTTCATCAAGAGGTCCTTCAATACTTCACACACCCTAACGGTGACTTGGGCTCTGGATGTGAGATATGGGATAAGATGGTGACAGAAAAAAAGGGGAAGGAGAACTGAAAATGCCTAGAACTAAGAACCTAAGTTTTGGAATCAGATAACCTGGATTCCTAGTGATAACCATGTACCTTTTGGCAAATCATTTAACCTCTTCAGGTCAGGTCGTCTCAGGTGCTATACCACAGAGTTGCTAATGAAAAGGAGGCTTCTGTATGTTACAAATCCATCTTGATTCTCTCAGCTATTCTGAGGTGGATGACACACCCACTTTTTTTAACATTTGAGGACACTGACTCACAGAAGCTAGGTGGCCTGGTCAGCATCACATAGCTAATAAAATGTGAAGTGAATCCATATTTATCTATTTCCAAACCCCAGAGTCCTTCCAGGTTCTGGTCCCCTTGTTAAGAATGCTTAAGAGAAAGAACTAGGAGAGCTTTTGTGAGGTGTAAAGCTTTATTCAGACAACAGTCTTCATTAGTGCTATCGGTAAGGGAGAAGGCTGAGGCTGAGGAAAGCTTCAGTGAAATAGTCTGATTCAAGGGGAATGAGGAACGGGAGACTAACTGGAGGATATCGGTTCCGAGGATAAGGGATGGGGGAGAGATTTGATAAACAGGCATTCCCCCGCACCGGGACGCTGAGCAAATCCACTTCAGATAGAGAAAATGGGACGGGGTGAAGTTGGATGATCGAACCAGATAAGGCGCGTCCCGAACTGGCCAGGCCGGCACTGATGCGGTCTCCGGTCAGACAAGCGCCCCTCCACCACCCACCCGCTCCTCAGTCCAGAACTCACTTAAGGAGAAATGTCAGCGTCTCTAACATCCCTCATCCCTCGCCCCGCCACACACACCCGCCGTATGGACCGTCCGCGGCTGCCGCTAGTCCCCGGGACCGGATTCAGGCGGTCAGCCAAAGCCCATGCCCCCAAAGTTACCAGTCCTCGTCCCCTGCAGCTGCCGACGCAGACACCGCCATGTCTTCTGCGGCCCGCAGCCGGAACCGGAAATACTCTTCGCGCAGTCGGAGGCGGCGAGTTAAACACGGGAGGGAGGGTGGCTAGCGGCCGTTTCTAGGCAACCGCCAGTCCGGGTCCTTAGATGGTCCTGATGGCCAAGGGACGGTTCGGCAGTGCCCTTAGGAAGTGCCTATGGGCGGCCCACTGTCTCGCCCACACCCCTGAACCTCTCTGTTCTCCGAACCTCTGACCAGTTCTACCGAGTAAAATTGGTAACAGTGTGAGTCTAAAGAGACCGGCAGTGGGGGTGGAGAAGAACGCTAACTCAGGCAAAGTACGAAGGCAGCCAGAAGGGGCGGAGCTGAAGGCCAGGGCCGGCGTCCCTCGGCCTGAGGAGCTTGAAGCTCCTAGGCTGGGGGTAAGAGAGGAGCTCCTGTCCGCTGAGCGCGCGGGGTGAGGGTGCTGAGGAGGGTGGCAGTGGCAGGAACTTTGGGGGTGGCTGGAAGGGGCGGGGTCGGTGGGCGAGGCTGGA
>SJXQ01010784.1:113814-277628 GCA_006408695.1 Aepyceros melampus | reverse complement strand
CGAGGGAAGGGGGCTAGGGTCGGGTGGGCTAGGCTGGGTGGACGGGGAATGGGTCTCGGGGTTGGGTGGGAACGAGGTTGTGTTGGGGAACAGCAGGAGAAAAGGAAGACCTACAGGAAGCGGTCTGCTCCAAGATATCATCTTTTCATCCACTGCGCCCTACCTTGTTTATGAGACCTGGATTGTTATGAAAAGAAAAAAAAAAAAAGAAAAGGCAAGGCGGCTAACGTTCACCTTTCTTCCGTGCCCGAGCCAGGCCTCCCAGATGTGTGGAACTGTCCCTGGAGCTCTAGCCCTTCGTCACCATCTCTGCCTCCTTCCTTCTGAGTGATCCTGAAATCTCTGTCATGGAAAAGTACCACGTATTGGAGATGATTGGAGAAGGCTCTTTTGGGAGGGTGTACAAGGGTCGAAGAAAATACAGTGCTCAGGTGGTGAACAAGGAGGGACATTTTGGGTGGAATTCCACACTCTGAATCCCAGTGGAGTATGGAACCAGAGCAGTGGCCTGTGTTCCTGAGACACTGACTCCTTCATACTTAGGGAATATGAGGCTTGAAATTGGCTTACTTGGGTTCAGATCATAGCTCCACCACTTCCTAGTCTTAGAACTATAGACAAGTTACTCAACCTTTCTATGTCTCAGTTTTCTCATCTATAGAATGAAATTAAGAACAGTGTCTGAGTGATGGGGTTTGAGGATTAAGTGTGATGTCACACTGAATCACTTGACACAGTGTCTGGTACCTAGCAAACGAATTACTGTTATGAGCAGTAGTAGTTATCTGGGGCTTCCTGGGTGGCTCAGACTGTAAAGAATCTGTCTGCAGTGCAGGGGCCCAGGTTCAATCCCTGGCTTGAGAAGATCTCCTGGAGAAGGGAATGGCCACCCACTCCAGTATTCCTGCCTGGGAAATCCCATGGACAGAGGAGCTTTGTGGGCCACAGTCCATGGGGTCTCAAAGAATCAGACACGACTGAGCAACTAACACTTCCACTTACCATATAGGAAGGGATAAACCCTTGAGCGCTATTCTACCCTCTTCATTTTTCCTTCCTTCCCTTTCTCCTAAATCCCTTAAACCTTGAGTTCTTTATCCAGATCAGAACACCTCTCCCAGAATCCACCAACAGGATCTAACTGACAAAGGCAGTTTCCTCCTAGGGCAAGAGGCAGGGGAAGCCTGGGTAAGATCACTTGGAGGGTACCCATGGAGGATACCATGGGTAAAGTGGATTGGGAGCCTAGCAAAGTACAGTGATAATTGTTCTCAGACGATCTAAAGTCAGCTCTGGAGCCCTGAGACTAATGTTTCAATAGTGCGATTAGGCCTTGACTCTTGACCTTACCACTGATAGGTGGTGGCCCTGAAGTTCATTCCAAAATTGGGACGCTCAGAGAAGGAGCTGAGGAATCTGCAACGGGAGATTGAAATCATGCGGGGTTTGCGGCACCCCAACATTGTGCATATGCTTGATAGCTTTGAGACTGACAAAGAGGTGTGCTTTGGTTTGGGGGGGGTCACTTCTCCCCAAGAGGAAGGGTCCCGGGAATTTCCCAGCCTCAAAATGCACACATTTGGAGCCAGCAGCAGCACTGCATATTCCCTGCAGGTGGTGGTGGTGACAGACTATGCTGAAGGAGAGCTCTTTCAGATCCTCGAAGATGACGGAAAACTTCCAGAAGACCAGGTATTCCCGGCTCAAACTTCTCCCACCCCTGACCTCTCCTCAGGTTAAGAACTGTAGGGAGAGCTGAGGGTGCAGAGAGTCTCTATTCTGAAAACTCCTGAGTAAAATATAAGAGTCTGTGTGTATATGGAGGCAATGTGGTATGACAGTAAGGTATGTGAAAACTGGAACCCAAGTTCTCTGAATACAGAGATTAGGTCTGACACTTTCTAGCTGGGTCTTCTTGGGCAAACTAGTTTAACTTCTCCTTGCTCAGTTTCCTCATTTTAAAATAGAAATAATAATAATGTCTACCTCGTAAGGCATTAATGGGAAGATTAATGAATTGATTCATGTAAAGTGTTTGAAAGAGACCTGACACACACTATTCAATAATTAGCTATTATTTTAGGGAGCTAGTATTATTCCTGTTGTTAGGCACCTTTAAGAAAGAAGTCCAGGTGTGGTGGTACCAGAGAGACTGGAAGGGATAAGAGTTGTGGTTAAAGCAGGATTCACCACCAAGACACAGTAGTTAGCAGTAGGTTGAACACATTCTCCAGCCATATTCATTCCAGGGATTTTTGTGTACTCTGGCAAGTAGGCCCCCATCAGACTTCCTGTCACAGCATTCTGCTTCCTTCCAAACAACCATCATTATTTGTAAGTCATCACCTTGTGTATTTTGTCTGTCTTGTTTGTTTGTCTGGCTACAGCTTTTGCAAACAGGGACTTTGTCTTATGTAATAACAGTTAATATATATGAATATATAATACATATAATATATATGAATGCTTACTAAGTGCTAGGCACCATTCTGAGTGTTCCATCACTTTACATGCTTGAACTCATTTAAATCCTCGCAATGATCCTATGAGACAAGTAAAATCATTATTGTTGCCTTATCAATAGATGATGAATCTGTGAGGCACAAGAAAATTTGCCTGTGGTCATGCAGCTAGTCAGTGAGACTCAATTTTTTCCTTAAACAAATGAAAGACAAGAACTAAGAAAGATATTGTGTGATGCTCTGAAAGAAAGGTAGTGAAGAGAAAGTCATGTCTACAGTACTATTAGGGTGGAGTCCTTGGGCTCCTTCCTTTGACCTCTGCTTTCTTCCTCCCGCCTGACTGTTTGACCTGTAGGTTCAGGCCATTGCTGCCCAGCTGGTGTCAGCCCTGTATTACCTGCATTCCCACCGTATCCTCCACCGAGACATGAAGCCTCAGAACATCCTGCTTGCCAAGGGTGGTGGTATCAAGCTCTGTGACTTTGGGTGAGGAGCCTGACCTTGTGTCGCCACTTCTGGTTTTGCAGGGAGCCTTGTCCTGTATGCTTGACTTCCCTGGGCCTCCTTTTAGAACCTGGGCTGGAGAATGGGATTCCTGCTGGGTTTTCAGAAGGCATTCTCTCTGTTCAGGTTGGGGAGATCTCACACAGTTATAGTTAGCAGTGAGCACCTCTAGTTTTGACTGAATATCTTCTCTCCATTTCCATTCCATCATCTCCTGCAGGTTTGCCCGGGCTATGAGCACTAACACCATGGTGCTGACATCCATCAAAGGCACACCACTCTACATGTCCCCAGAGCTCGTGGAGGAACGACCTTATGACCACACTGCAGACCTCTGGTCGGTGGGCTGCATATTGTATGAGCTGGCAGTAGGCACCCCTCCCTTCTATACCACGAGCATCTTTCAGCTGGTCAGCCTTATTCTCAAGGACCCTGTGCGCTGGCCCCCCACCATTAGTCCTTGCTTCAAGGTAATGGATACTGACAGATTGCTTTTGCATCAGAAACCTGTCTCTGTCCTATTCCCTTTTCCACAGTTTTTTTTCCAAAGCTGGAATTGCACTTTGCAGTTACTGAATTAATGCAGGAGCTGGGGCAAGCTGCCTTGCTTTTGCACTGCAGGGGCTTATTCTGGGAGGGTGACCTAAGGTCTGCCAAGCCTGAGAGTCTGCCAGGTGGTCCTATATAAAAATGAAGAAGAAATTTCAAGATCCCAGAAACAGTTACTGGTCCTTTTCAGTTCAGTTCAGTTCAGTTCAGTCGCTCAGTCATGTCCAACTCTTTGCGACCCCATGAATCGCAGCATTCTAGGCCTCTCTATCCATCACCAACTCCTGGAGTTCACTCAGACTCATGTCCATCAAGTCGGTGATACCATCCAGCCATCTCATCCTCTGTCATCCCCTTCTCCTCCTGCCCACAATCCCACCCAGCATCAGAGTCTTTTCCGATGAGTCAACTCTGCATAAGGTGGCCAAAGTATTGGAGTTTCAGCTTTAGCATCAGTCCCTCCATTGAACACCCAGGACTGATTTCTTTTAGAATGGACTGGTTGGATCTCCCTGCAGTCCAAGGGACTCTCAAGAGTCTTCTCCAACACCACAGTTCAAAAGCATCAATTCTTGGCGCTCAGCTTTCTTCACAGTCCACCTCTCACATCCATACATGACTACTGGGAAAACCATAGCCTTGGCTAGATGGACCTTTGTTGGCAAAGTAATGTCTCTGCTTTTGAATATGCTATCCAGGTTGGTCATAACTTTTCTTCCAAGGAGTAAGCATCTTTTAATTTCATGGCTGCAGTCACCATCTGCAGTGATTTTGGAGACCAAAAAGTAGTCTCACACTGTTTCCATTGTTTCTCCATCTATTTCCCATGAAGTGATGGGACCAGATGCCATGATCCTCATTTTCTGAATGTTGAGCTTTAAGCCAACTTTTTCACTCTCTTTCACTTTCATCAAGAGGCTTTTTAGTTCCTTTTCACTTTCTGCCATAAGGGTGATGTCATCCGCATATCTGAGGTTATTGATATTTCTCCCAGCAATCTTGATTCCAGCTTGTGCTTCTTCCAGTCCAGCGTTTCTCATGATGTACTCTGCATATAAGTTAAATAAGTAGGGTGACAATATACAGCCTTGACGTACTCCTTTTCCTGTTTGGAACCAGTCTGTTGTTCCAGGTCCAGTTCTAACTGTTGCTTCCTGACCTGATAGAGGTTTCTCAAGAGCCAGGTCAGGTGGTCTGGTATTCCCATCTCTTTCAGAATTGTCCACAGTTTAAAGTTAAATAAGTAGGGTGACAATATACAGCCTTGACGTACTCCTTTTCCTGTTTGGAACCAGTCTGTTGTTCCAGGTCCAGTTCTAACTGTTGCTTCCTGACCTGATACAGGTTTCTCAAGAGCCAGGTCAGGTGGTCTGGTATTCCCATCTCTTTCAGAATTGTCCACAGTTTGTTGTGATCCACACAAAGGCTTTAGCGTAGTCAATAAAGCAGAAATAGATGTTTTTCTGGAACTCTGTTGCTTTTTCCATGATCCAGCGGATGTTGGCAATTTGATCTCTGGTTCCTCTGCCTTTTCTAAAACCAGCTTGAACATCTGGAAGTTCACAGTTTACTTATTGCTGAAGCCTGGCTTGGAGAATTTTGAGCATTACTTTTACTAGTATGTGAGATGAGTGCAGTTGTGCAGTAATTTGAGCATTCTTTGGCATTGCCTTTCTTTGGGATTAGAATGAAAACTCACGTTTTGCAGTCCTGTGGCCACTGCTGAGTTTTCCAAATGTGCTGGCATATTGAGTGCAGAACTTTCACAGCATCATCTTTCAGGATTTGAAGTAGCTCAATTGTAATTCCATCACCTCCACTAGCTTTGTTCGTACTCCTACTTTATTTTTAAGCATTTGATATATCTTTTATTAGTCTCTCCTATTTTTCAGTCATTCTAGATTATTTTGATTTAGCTACCATGTAGCTAGATTTTTTCTTACTTAACAAGAGAATCTTTAAATAGGAAACATTATTTTTATAACTTGAATGAAAGTTTAAAAGTGAATAAATGAAAGAAAAAGCATAATTAATGGATAATTCATAGAAGAGGAAATATGCATAGAAGAAGGAATATTGCTCTTTAGCATGTGCATAAATGTTCCACTTTACTTGCAAGAAAGACAGATCAGAATTACATTAGAAACCATTTTTCACCAATAAGACTGACAAAGATCAAAAGTTTGATACCACTATGCAGTTGAGGGTGTAGGGAAACAAACTCTCCATCATGGTTGAAGGGAGTATAATTGCTGCAGAGTTTTCAAAATTTAAGGTGTACTTACTTTTGAGCCAGAAGTCCTACTTGTAGGGGTATTTTTTCCTACAAATATACTTTCACATTCACAAAATCACAAGTATACAAGGATACTTATTACAGCGTTTTTTGTACACATAAAGAAAATAATGGAAACAACCTGAACATATCAGTAAGGGACTAATAAATAAATTCTAATAAGTCCATGCATTGGAATCATTTGGAACTTTTTTAAAAAAGAAACAGTGATACAGCTCTAGGTGTACTGATACACAACTTCCAAGATATATTTTTTTTAATAAAAAGCAAGATGTAATGGTATGGTAGGCTACCACATAATGTTTGCATATGTGTGGAATATCTCTGGGAGAATACACATGAAATTTGTATTAGTAATGGCCTTTAGGACAGAGATGACAGGGACGTAACTTCACAGGATGCTTTTTGGCTCTTGGAATTGTGTAATATGTATTGTAATATGCCATTTTTTTTCAAGTGGCTTATTCAAAAGCCACTAACAAGAGAAACCACATAGCAAGCCACATAGTAAACCATTTTCTTTTTTGACATTTCTGGACATTTGTTTCCCAATGTGACATCTGACTGTTAACTTGGTCACTTGGGTCCTCACCTAAAAGTAATTGTTGTTCAGTCACTCAGTCATGTCCAGCTGTTTTCGACCTCATGGACTATAACACGCCAGGCTTCCCTGTCCTTCACCATCTCAGAGTTTGCTCAAACTCATGTCCATTGAGTCAGTGATGCCATCCAACCATCTCGTCCTCTGTCATTTCCTTCTCCTCCTGCCTTCAATCTCTCCCAGCATCAGGGTCTTTTCTAATGAATTGGCTCTTCACATCAGGTGGCCAGATTATTGGAACTTCAGTTTCAGCATCAGTCCTTCCAGTGAATATTCAGGATTGATTTCCTTTAGGACTGACTAGTTTGATCTCCTTGCTGTCCAAGGGACTCTCAAGAGTCTTCTCCAACACCACAGTTCAAAAGCATCAATTCTTTGGTGCTCAGTGTTTTTTATGGTCCAAACTCTCACATCCATATATGACTACTGGAAAAACCATGAGTTTGACTAGACAGATCTTTGTTGACAAAGTAATATCTCTGGTTTTTAATACACTGTCTAGGTTTGGCATAGCTTTTCTTCCAAGGAACAAATGTCTTTTAATAATGTATTAAAACAATTAAATCCTACATACATGTGGTACCTTATTTTTTTCTTTACTTCTTTATTTACTTCTTTTTTTCCTATTTCAGGGGAAGGAGGTATCTAGAAAGAAGTGTTTGGGGAAAAACATATATTTGAAGATATCTAGGAATTAATTACAAGGACAAATATTATGCATAAATAATGGTTTGAGATGTGAGAGTAGGTAAAAACTAGTCTGATTCTTTTAATTAACTCATACATTTTTGTGATTTTGCAAATGAAAATAAACAAACAAAAGCTTTCTAAGCCTCCTGAGCATAGACAATTTATGTTTACATTGCTTCCCAAGGAATTAAATTATACAGCAAAACATCCCCAAAGTAAAAATCACCAATAAACCACCACTTGAAAAAGTATATAAAGTAACAAATTGAAAGACTTCTGCTCTGCTTCCCCAATTACATTCCTTTAAAATGAAGTCCTGTTCATAATTTACTGCATATTCTTCCAGACTCTGTTCTATATTTATAAAAACTCTTTTTTTACCTGTCGGTGAAAAAAATCATGTTGATACTTTAATGCAAATTCCTTTAAATGCTATAAAGTCTCAGGGCTTTTTTAAAAAATATGCCTTTCGACTATTTCTGTTTCTTCCATGAAGTCCTTAGTCATATCCTTTGATCTTTTTCCTATTGGATTTTTTTTTGCCTTTTCTTATTAGTTTGTTGGTGTTCTTTTTCTACTTAGGGAGAGCTGTTACATGTATTGCAAGTATTTCCTCCTGGTTGTCTGTTCTTTATATCTTGGCTATTATTTAGGGTACCTTTGTTAATTTCTGTGTGGTGCAATCTAGTATTTTTTTCCTTTTATGACTTTTGGGTTTCATATTTTGCTTGGGACAACCACAAGATTATTAGGGGAAAAAAATCCTCCTATGTTGTACCTTATATGTGACAATTTCATTTTTTTACCTGCTACTTTTTTTTTCACAGTTAGCAATTCAATCCATCTGGAATTAATTTTTGGCTTTGGTGTGATCTAGGATCTTATTATCTAATTATTCCACATCATTTAATTAAATATTATCCATAAATAATTTAATTAAATAAATAATAACAATTTAAATAATAAATTGTTCCAACATTTTATTAAATGATAGCTCAGAATTTTGATGGATACCCCATCTCCTATCTGGGAGCAACATTCTTTATATTACAGGACTTAGTTGGAAATTTGATCTTCCATTCCACTCCAGAACGTTCCTTTGGTGCCAAGTAGCTCTCAAGAATTGCCTCTAGATCATCCCCTGCTGGGCTTCTCAGGTGGCTCTAGTATTAAAGAACCCACCTGCCAATTCAGGAGACATGAGAGACGTGGGGTTTGATCGCTGGGTCAGGAAGATCCTCTGGAGGAGGGCATGGCAACCCATTCTGGTATTCTTGCCCGGTGAATCCGGTGGGCAGAGGAGCCTAGTGGGCTACAGTCCACACGGTCGCAAAGAATCGGACACAACTAAAGCAACTTAGCATGCACGCATACATCCCCTGCTACTGTGATAACTATCTGGAGTTCAGAATTCTAGTCCACTCAAGCATGACCCTCCATCTTCACTGGAGGCCAGGAGGAGATAGGAAGAACAGGCCTTTCTACCTCATGCCACTCTGCCTCCTCAGTGTTCATAAGACCGGACAACACTTGTCCCTTTAGCAAAAAGTTAGGATACTTCCAGAGGTAAATCCCTGCATAAGAAAATCGAACATGTTAAATCTCACTTCTCCTTTAAGTTGTACAAAAGTGAGCAGCTGGTGGCCCAGACCATCCAGATCCTTTGCTTCAGATGCTTCTCAAGCAGTTCTCTGTGTCCTTTGGTTTGTTCATCATTCCTCTTGCATCCTCTTCGTCAAGTCTTAGAAGAAACCAGCCCCGCTGAAACCTTGATCTCAGCCTTCTAGCCTCTAAAACTGCGAGAAAAGAAATTTCTGCTAAGTCACTCAGTCTGTGGCACTTGGTCTGCCTTTCTTGAGTCTCTGGAAGCCCTAATAAATAAATACATCACCTGTTTATAAAAAGACATCCTGCTTATAGCACTTATTTGAATATAACAGTCTCCCTGAGTAGTTAGAGGTTATTCTTCTTCTCCTCCCAATAAGGTAAATAAAGTTCAGTGAGGTAAAGAACAATAAGTGGGGCAGTCCTAACATGGCAGAGGAATAGGATGGGGAGACTACTTTCTCCCCCACAAATTCATCAAAAGAACATTTAAACACTGAGTAAATTCCACAAAACAACTTCTGAATGCTAGCTGAGGACATCAGGCACCCAGAAAAGCAGCTCATTGTCTTCAAAAGGATGTAGGAAAAAATATAAAAGATAATAAGAGAGACAAAAGAGGTAGGGACAGAGATCCATCCAGGGAAGGGAGTCTTAAAAAAGAGAGAAGTTTCCAAATACCAGGAGACACTCTCACTGGCAAGTCTATGGCGAGCCTTGGAACCTCAGAGGACAACGTAACTGGGAGGAAAAATAAATAAATAATTAAAACCCACAGATTACTTGCCCAACAGTAACTCCCAGCAGAGAAACAGCGCAGACGCCCTCATCCACCACTAGCAAATGGGGCTAGGCATGGAGGTGCAGGCTGCATTGCTTAGAGTGAGGACTGGGCCTGAATACCCCGAAGGCAATCTGAGGGAACTAACTTGGGATAGCAAACCAGACTGTGGGATAGCTACCACCTGAAAAGCCATATCCTAAGACACCGCTAGGCCCGCTCACAGAACAAAGGACTGACAAGAGCTAGCTGGCTACGGACCTGCCCATCCCCCACCGGAGACAGGCAGGCGAGGGCAGCCAGAGCTGGAATGGGGCAGTCGTGGCCCCAGAGAGGCATCATTTACCAAACTGCAAGCAGGCTTCCCTTTCACTTTTCACTTTCACACACTGGAGAAGGAAATGGCAACCCACTCCAGTATTCTTGCCTGGAGAATCCCAGGGACAGGGAAGCCCGGTGGGCTGCCGTCTATGGGGTCGCACAGAGTCGGACATGACTGAAGCGACTTAGCAGCAGCAGCAGCAAGCAGGCTTCATTGCTAACCAAGACTTTTTGGGTTCTGGATGGTCGACATCTGCCTGAGAACGTGTGCCGGTTGTACACCCAGAAAACTGAGCAGCAGGGACAGGAGAGGCGATAAGTCACAGTGACTGTGCTCGCCAAACACCTGGTCACCTGAGCTGCTCAGACTTGGGAAGGGCACAAAACGCAGGCCCAACCAAGTCTGTGCCTCTGAGGACTACCCACGTGCCTGAACCTGAGTGGCTTAGACCTGGGAAGTGCATACAAGCCAGGGCCAGCCTCAGTTCCTGGCAGAGCAACCTAGAGCCTAAGCAGTGTAGACAGGGGGCAAACCCAGTGTGGCCAGGACACTGCGAACACACACCAGTGTTATTTGTCTGCAGTGTTCCTCCCTCTCCACAGCATGACTGAACAAGTGAGCCTTAAAAAGTGTAGACACTGAAGAGACCAGCAAACAGAAGCTAAAACAAACAGAGGGAACCGCCTTGGAAGTGATAGATGGAGAAGTCTTGAGGCTTCTGTAAGAATAAGACTGAAAACCAGAGGCAGGAGGATTAAGTCCAAATCCTGAGAACACCAGAGAACTCCTGACTCCAGGAAACATTAATCGATAGGAGCTCATCAAACGCCTCCATACCTACACTGAAACCAAGCACCACCCAAAGGCCAAGTTCTGGAGTGAGACACACCACGCAAATTCTCCAGCAACACAGGAACATGGCCCTGAGCTTCAATATACAGGCTGCCCAAAGTCACTCGAAATCCATTGACATCTCATAACTCAGTAACAGACACTTCATTGTATTCCAGAGAGAAGAAATCCAGCTCCACCCACCAGAACACCGACACAAGCTTCCCTAACCAGGAAAACTTGACAAGCCACCCATCCAGCCCCACCCACAGCGAGGGAACTCCACAATAAAGAGAACTCCACAAACTGCCAGAAAACAGAAAGGCCACCCCAAACACAGAAATATAAACAAGATGAAGAGACAGAGGAATACCCAACAGGTAAAGGAACAGGATAAATGCCCACCAAACCAAACCAAAGAGGAAGGATAGGGAATCTATCTGATAAAGAATTCCAAATAATAAAGTGAAAATGATCTAAAATCTTGAAAATAAAATGGAGTTACAGATAAATAAACTAGAGACAAGGATTGAGAAGATGCAAATAGTCAATAAAGCAGAAATAGATGTTTTTCTGGAACTCTCTTGCTTTTTCCATGATCCAGCGGATGTTGGCAATTTGATCTCTGGTTCCTCTGCCTTTTCTAAAACCAGCTTGAACATCTGGAAGTTCACAGTTTACTTATTGCTGAAGCCTGGCTTGGAGAATTTTGAGCATTACTTTTACTAGTATGTGAGATGAGTGCAGTTGTGTGGTAATTTGAGCATTCTTTTGCATTGCCTTTCTTTGGGATTAGAATGAAAACTCACGTTTTGCAGTCCTGTGGCCACTGCTGAGTTTTCCAAATTTGTTGGCATATTGAGTGCAGCACTTTCACAGCATCATCTTTCAGGATTTGAAATAGCTCCACTGGAATTCCATCACCTCCACTAGCTTTGTTCATAGTGATGCTTTCTAAGGCCCACTTGACTTCACATTCCAAGATGTCTGGCTCTAGATTAGTCATCACATCATCCTGCTTATCTGGATCGTGAAGATCTTTTTTGTACAGTTCTTCTGTGTATTCTTGCCACCCCTTCTTAATATCTTCTGCTTCTGTTAGGTCCAAACCATTTCTGTCCTTTATCGAGCCCATCTTTTGCATGAAATGTTCCCTTGGTATCTCTGATTTTCTTGAAGAGATCTCTAGTCTTTACCATTCTGTTCTTTTCCTCTATTTCTTTGCATTGATCCCTGAGGAAGGCTTTCTTATCTTTTCTTGCTATTCTTTGGAACTCTGCATTCAGGTGCTTATATCTTTCCTTTTCTCCTTTACACACTCTCTATTCTCCTAATTTCCTATCAGATGCAATGTCCAAATGATTTCTAGATTTGCCAACAGAGCCATCAGTCCTCTTCCTGAAAGGAATAATCTTTAGATATCCAAATGGCCAGAGCTAGTGGAGCTAGCTCACTGATTAGGAGCAGAGTATAGAGATGGTGCCTGTTTACTGCAGTTAAATCTCAGTAGGCCAGGGAGGGAGGAAAAAGAGTTAACCCTTTTTATTTCAAGGGCCTGATTTGAGATTCAATAAAGTCTAAATGCAGCCTTCTCCCAACCCACTCCAGTGTTCTTGCCTGGAGAATCCCAGGGACAGGGGAGCCTGGTGGGCTGCCGTCTATGGGGTCTCACAGAGTTGGACACGACTGAAGCATCTTAGCAGCAGCAGCAGCAGCAGCAGTCTTCTCCCAGAGTAAAATCTCATTATAACTTTCCTTTATTTTAGCTAAGATGAAAAGAAACAAGTTTCTCCCAAACCTGTTTAGTTAAGGAGGCCCAAATAATGACCAAAAAGAATCTGAACAAAGGAGGGACTTCTTTGGTGGTCCAGTGGTTAAGACTGGGGCCTCCATTGTAGGGGGCATGGGTTTGATCCCTGCATGGCGAGCATGCAATAAATAAATGCGTGTGTGCTCAGCTTTTAAGACGTCTGCTATAAGATTGCACTCTGGGGACTTCCCTGGTGGTCCATTGGTTAAGAATCTGCTTTGCGATGTAGGGGACGTGGGTTGGATCCTTGGTCAGGGAACCAAGATCCCACATGCCATGGAGCAACTAAGTCCATGTGCCATAGCTAGAGAGTCTGTGCTCCGCAACAAAAGCTCCCAAGTATTGCAACTAAGACCCAACACAGCCAAATAAATAAATAGGTTTTTTTTAAAGTCTTGGTTGACCAGTTCTGATGAGTTTGAAAGCCCATGGAGAAGTGCAGACTGATGGAGTATCCTTTCTTTCCACAGAACTTCCTTCAGGGACTCCTCACCAAGGACCCCCGGCAGCGTCTGTCCTGGCCGGACCTTTTACATCACCCCTTTATTGCTGGTCGAGTCACCAGTGAGTCCTTAGGGTTCCTAGGGCTCTTGCACTTCTACCCAGTATAACCCCTGGCCCCAACATCTGGATCCAACGTACATTCTTTACCCCTCCAGCTTGAATTTTCTTTTTAGCCTTTTGCATGACCCTTGCACTTCGCTTGCAACCCACTTCCCTCTTTGTCACTTTGTCAAAAGGGCCTCTTTGCACAGAAGCCTGAAGATGCTGCCATTGTTCTGGCCAGGTGGAAACAGTGGCACAGCTCCAGTATTATCATGTGTTCCCTCTTCTCTTTGTGCAGTACTAACCGAGCCAGCAGGCCCAGATTTCGGTACCCCATTCACCAGTCGCTTACCCCCAGAACTTCAGGTCCTAAAGGACCAACAGGCTCATCGGCTGGCCCCCAAGGGCAATCGATCTCACATATTGCGGCAAGCCTATAAACGCATGGCTGAGGAGGCCAAGCAGAAGGTTAGTGGGACAGAGTGATATGTGTGACCTAGCCAGACTAGTGACTGGGGAAGCTAGAGCAGGAGGGTGACTTTCTAGGGTTGGGAAAGAGCTTCAAATGAAATTCATAGTGTCTTATGGCAACCAGATAGTTCTGACTCAGTGTCTCCTGCCCATTTCCTGCAGAAACACCAGAACACAGGACCTCCCCTTGAGCAAGAGGATAGGACCAGCAAGGTGGCTTCTGGCACAGTCCCTCTGCCCAAACTCAAGGACACTCCTCAGGAACCAGGCCTCTTAACTGGGGTTGTAGCGTCAGAAATGAAGAGCAGCTGGGCTGAGTGGGGTGCTGGAGAGGCGCCCCCTGTACCTCGGTGAGAAGGGTAGAGCCCAGGATCTATAGGATGACATGACTTGCAGAGCTTTGGCTCCAGTCAAAGCAAATGCAGCATGGTTCCTGTCACTCATCACTGCCTAAATGTGGACAGGGCCCTGGGAGTCTTAAGTTTTGGGTTCTTGAATTCTGATTCCAGATGCTTTCCTGATTTCATCAGGAAACATGGTAACTTTCCTTTCTCTGTGTCTCAGTTGTACATTAACCAAAAAGGAAAATAAAATCATCTCCAGACACACAGAAAGATTATTTGAGTTGAGAGCTACAGGGGAAAACCACCAAGGTAGATTTGAAAATAAGATTCACAGTGGGAGGGCAGTCAAGGATATGTGTGTAGTGAACATATGCTGTCCTGGCCAGATCCTAGAAGATCTCCTCTAGCCAGTCCTCTATGGCTTTCCATTCCTACGCTGACCTAGAGGGAGGGACAAGTTAACCCTAAGCTTCACAGGTCTGGAACTCATCCTACTCCCTGCTTCCTCTGGCAGGGAAAACTGGATCACTCAGGACTGTGAGCGAGCATTCCCAGAGCTGAGGCCGGAGGTGATGGGCCAGCAGAGCCTTGATGCAGTGGATCTGGAAAATGAGGTGAACCCTAGAGGTTCCTCTTGGCTTTGTCCCTGCCATGGGTGTTAGGTGTTGGTAGTGGTTTTCTGTAATAGTGATTCCCAACCATCTAAGGATGAGTCCCCTTGTGTTAAAAATTGCTTCCTTCTTATTCATAGATTTTAATTGCATTTTATGTGAACATTTAATTATAAAAAATTGGAGTACATAAGTAAAAAGGAGAGTCCCCCTTAGCCTTATCTCAGTCCCGAGGTATCTATCTGTCTCCTTCCAGACTTTCTGTGGTTTTATATGTTTGTATGTAGCTACATAGACTATATAGTTTGGCTGTTTTTACACTACTGAGTCCAGACTGTAGGTATTGTTTTGCCTCACGCATCTCTTACCATATAATCTGTTATAAAGATTTTTCTACATCTACTTCAATCTTTTGTTTTTTTAGGGTTTTAACTTTTTATTTTGGAAAGGTTTCAAATTTAAAGAATAATTGTGAAAATAGCACCAAGAATTCCTATATACCCTTTTACTCAGATTCACCAGTTATTAAAATTCATTTTAGGGTGAATTGGAGATATGCCCCTTCATTGCCAAAGACTTTAGTGCGTATTTGCTGAGAGCTAGGTGATGCACTTGCACTACTTCAGTACAGTTTACAGAAGTCAGAAATCTGACATTGATATGATTCTGTTCCTTAGTCTACAATCTATATTTTGATTTTCCCAATTGCTCCAGTAATGTTTATAGCAAAAACACATCCCCCCCGCCCCGCGATCCACAATCCAGTCCAGTGTCATTCACTGCATTTAGTTGTTACACTTCTTTCCTTGTTTTTCATGATTGACAGTTTTTAAGTGCCCAGTTTGGTTATTTATAGAATGTTCCTCAGATCAATACTTCCACATGGTTAGAGTCGAGTCATGCATTTTTGGTAGAAATGTTACATGAGTGATGATGCACTGTCAGTACTACAGTCTTTTTTTTTTTTTTTTAAGATTTGCCTGTTTGTTTTTGGCTATGCTGGGTCTTTGTTGCTGCATGCAGGCTTTTTCTAGTTGCGACAAGAGAGGGCTACTCTCTAGTTGCAGTGAGCGGTCTTCTCAGCGTGGTGGCTTCTCTTGTGGCACACAGGACCTAGGACACATGGGCTTCAGTAGTTGTGGCATATAGGCTTAGTTGCCGCACGGCATGTGGGATCCAACCCATGTCCCCTGCTCTGGCAGGTGGATTCTTAGCCACTGGACCACCAGGGAAGTCCTAGTCTGTTTTAATAACCTCTTAGTGTCTCCTAACATGGATGTGCCATGATTTATTATTCCCTTACTGACTAGCTTTATGGCAGTGTTATTATAAACCATGCAGTGGACATTTTCCTAGGTATCTCTTTATGTATACATGCTAGTGTTCTCCAAGAGACTTTTCAAGACCTCTCACATATTGCCAATTGTATCTTTTTAAATTGGTGGCTTAAAAAGATACAGCTGTGCCAAAGGAGTCACTGGCTTTTTACAGTTACTTCATGATTCCCTGGGCTTCCCAGGTAAAGAATCTGCCTGCAATGCGTGAGACCTGGGTTCAATCCCTGGTTGAGGAAGATCCTCTGGAGAAGGGAATGGGAACCCCTGCCAGTATTCTTGCCTGGAGAATCCCATGGACAGAGGAGCCTGGGGGGCTACAGTCCATGGGGTCATAAAGAGTCCATCATGACTGAGCAACTAACACTTTCACTTTACTTTCATGATTCCCCAGGGTGCGAGCTATTGCGTCAAACCTGACACATTCCTCCTGACCCCTTTCTCTTCCCATGCCTCAGGAGCAAGACAGTGATGATGAGTGGCAATACCTGCTAGAGACTACCGAGCCTGTGCCCGTCCAGCTGAAGGCCCCTCTCACCTGCTGTGCAATCCTGACTTCTGCCAGCGCCTCCAGAGTCAGCTGCATGAGGCTGGAGAGCAGGTAACTGGCAAAAGGATACCATGGACGGGACTGGAGACTGTTTTCACAGATGAGGTGTTAAAAAACATTAATTAGCATAAGGAGAAAGTCCCTTTCCAATTTTCTTTCACTACTGTCTGTTTTAATTCAGGGAGGTTTGGTAATTTCTTTTAGTAATACAGAAAGAGCAGACCTTCGGTTTCTCTTTCTAAAGGGAAAAAGTATTCTTCAGAGCAAGGGTAACCAAGCTTTCAGCTGTAACCTTTTTAGGCATGCCAAGAGGGAAAAAAATGGAGGATATCATTTAATTGCTGCTTCTTTTTTAAATATTTTTTAGATGTGGACCACTTTTAAAGTCTTTATTGAATTTGTTACAGTATTGCTTCTGTTGTTTTATATTCTGGTTTTTTGGCCAGAGGCATGTGGGAGCTTAGCTCCCTAAGCAGGGATTGAACTCACACTCCCTACACTGGAAGGCGAAGTCTTAACTACTGAACTGCCAGGGTAATCCCATAACTACTTCTCTAATGAGAGAAAACACATTTCTACAAAATTTTTGACAAAATTAAAAATACAGATGTAACAATTTATTATATTTTCTAATATAGGTATACTAATGATCACCATAATTCAGTTTTAGAATATTTTCATCACTTCATGGGAAATAGATGGGGAAACAGTAGAAACAGTGTCAGACTTTATTTTTTTGGGCTCCAAAATCACTGCAGATGGTGACTGCAGCCATGAAATTAAAAGACGCTTACTCCTTGGAAGGAAAGTTATGACCAACCTAGATAGCATATTCAAAAGCAGAGACATTACTTTGCCGACTAAGGTCCGTCTAGTCAAGGCTATGGTTTTTCCCGTGGTCATGTATGGATGTGAGAGTTGGACTTTGAAGAAGGCTGAGCGCCGAAGAATTGATGCTTCTGAACTGTGGTGTTGGAGAAGACTCTTGAGAGTCCCTTGGACTGCAAGGAATCCAACCAGTCCATTCTGAAGGAGATCAACCCTGGAATTTCTTTGGAAGGAATGATGCTAAAGCTGAAGCTCCAGTACTTTGGCCACCTCATACGAAGAGTTGATTCATTGGAAAAGACTCTGATGCTGGGAGGGATTGGGGGCAGGAGGAGAAGGGGACAACCGAGGATGAGATGGCTGGATGGCATCACGGACTCAATGGACATGAGTCTGAGTGAACTCCAGGAGTTGGTGATGGACAGGGAGGCCTGGCGTGCTGCAATTCATGGGGTCGCAAAGAGTCGGACATGACTGAGCGACTGAACGAACGAACGAACAAACATTACCCCAAAAAGATAATAGCTATTTACAGTTAATCATCATTCCTACTCATAGCACTTACAAGGAGATTGCTTTCTGTCTCATAGATTTGCCTTTTCTGAACATTTCACATAAATGTGATCATACAATGGATAGTTTTTGGTTTCTTTCTCTTAGCATAATGTTTTTTGAGGTTTCATTCATGTTGTAGCCTGTATCAGTACTTAGTTCCTTTTTATTGCTAATTAGTATCCTATCGTATGTATATATCACATTTTGTTTATTTGTTCCACAAATTGATGGGAATTTGAGTTGTTTCCACTTTTTGGCTTTTATAAACAATGCTACTTTGAACATCCATGAGGAAATTTTTGTGTGAACATATGTTTTCCATTCTTTTCTGGAAAAAGTCAGTTTTCTTTCAAATCCCAAAGAAAGGCAGTATTCAAACCACCGCACAATTGCACTCATCTCACAGTCTAACAAAGTAATGCTCAAAATTCTCCAAGCCAGGCTTCAACAGTATGTGAACCGAGAACTTCCAGATGTTCAAGCTGAATTTAGAAAAGGCAAAGGAACCAGAGATCAAATTGCCAACATCCACTGGATCGTAGAAAAAGTAAGAGTTCCAGAAAAACATCTACTTTTACTTTATTGACTACATCAAAGCTTTTGACTGTGTGGATCACAACAAACTGTGGAAAATTCTTAAAGAGATGGGATACCAGACCACCTGACCTGCCTCTTGAGAAACCTATATGGAGGTCAGGAAGCAACAGTTAGAACTGGACATGGAACAACAGACTGGTTCCAAATTGGGAGAGGAGTACGTCAAGGCTGTATATTGTCACCCTACTTATTTAACTTCTGTGCAGAGTACATCATGCGAAATGGCAGGCTGGATGAAGCACAAGCTAGAATCAAGATTGCTGGAAGAAATATCAATAACCTCAGATATGTAGGTGACACCACCCTTATGGCAGAAAGCAAAGAGGAACTGAAGAGCCTCTTGATGAAAGTGAAAGAGGAGAGTGAAAAAGTTGGCTTAGAGCTCAACATTCAGAAAACGAAGATCATGGCATCTGATCCCATCACTTCATGGCATGTGGAAGGGGAAACAATGGAAACAGTGACAGGCTTAATTTTCTTGGGCTCCAAAATCACTGTAGATGGTGACCTCAGCCATGAAATTAAAAGACTCTTGCTCCTTGGAAAAAAGCTGTGACTAACCTAGATAGCATATTAAAAAGCAGAGACATTACTTTGCCAACAAAGGTCCGTCTAGTCAAAGCTATGGTTTTTCCAGTGTTCATGTATGGATGTGAGAGTTGGACCATAAAGAAAGCTGAGTGCCAAAGAACTGATGCTTTTGAACTGTGGTCTCAGAGAATACTCTTGAGAGTCCCTTGGACAGCAAGGAGATCCAACCAGTCCATCCTAAAGGAAATCCGTCCTGAATATTCATTGGAAGGATTGATGATGAAGCTGAAGCTCCAATACTTTGGCTACCTGATGTGAAGACATGACTCATTGGAAAAGACCCTGATGCTGGCAGAGATAGAAGGCAGGAGAAGGGGATGACAGAGGATGAGATGGTTGGATGACATAATCGACTCAATGGTCATGAGTTTGAGTAAGATCCGGGAGTTGGTGATGGACAGGGAAGTCTGCTGTGCTGCAGTCCATGGGATCGCAAAGAGTTAGACACTACTGAATAACTGAACATTTAGTTTTGAAATGAAAGATTTTTTCATTTCTTTTGGGCCTATGCACAGGAGTGGAATTGCTGAGTGAGATAGTAAATTTATGTTTAAGAAACTGCTAATCTGTTTTCCAAAGTGGCTATACCATTTTGCATTCCCAGCAATGTATGAGGGTCCTCATTTCTCTACGTCTTTGCCAACATGTATTCAGTTCAGTTCAGTTTAGTTCAGTCACTCAGTTGTGTCCGACTCTTTGTGACCTCTTGAACCTCAGCACCCCAGGCCTCCCTGTCCATCACCAAATCCCAGAGTTTACCCAAACTCATGTCCATTGAGTTGGTGATACCATCTAACCATCTCATCCTCTGTCGTCCCCTTCTCCTCCTGCCTTCAATCTTTCCCAATATCCCATCCCTCCCAACTTCTGTCTTTTCAAATGAGTCAGCTCTTCATATCAGGTGGCCAAAATATTGGAGTTTCAGCTTCAACATCAGTCCTTCCAATGAACACCCAGGACTGATTTCCTTTAGGATGGACTGGTTGGATCTCCTTGCAGTCCAAGGGACTCTCAAGAGTCTTTTCCAACACCACAGTTGCAAAGCATCAATTCTTTGGCGCTCAGCTTTCTTTATAGTCCAACTCTCACGTCTATATATGACTACTGGAAAAACCATAGCCTTGACTAGATGGACCTTTGTTGACAAAGTAGTCTTTGCTTTTTAATATACTGTCTAGGTTGGTCATAACTTTCCTTCCAAGGAGTAAAGCATCTTTTAATTTCATGGCTGCAATCACCATCTGCAGTGGTTTTGGAACTCTAAAAAATAAAGTCAGCCAACATCTATTATTATCTGTCTTTTCGAATATAGTCATCCTAGTGAGTGTAAAAAGTATCTTATTGCTATTTTAATTTGCGTTTTGCTAATGACTAATGTGAGCATCTTTTCATGTGCTTACCAGCCATTTGTAGATCTTCTTTGGTGCACTATCTAATCATTTGCTTTGCTTCTTTTAAAGTTGTCTTCTTATTGAGTTGTAAGAGTTCTTTATATATTCTGGATAAAGACCTTTATCAGATATGCGATTTGCAAATTTTTTCTCTTAATCTGTCCTTTTATTCTTGTAAGAATATCTTTTGAAGCACAAAGGTTTTGGATTTTGAAGTCCAGTTACCATTTTTTCCCTTTGTGGATTTTGCTTCTGATATTATATTAAGAAATCTTTTTTTAAACCCAAAGTCTTAAAGATTTTCTCCTATTAAAAAAAAAAAAAACTTTCCAGAATTTTAGCTCTGACATTTAGGTCTCTGACTCATTTTGAGCTGATTTTTATATGTATTTTGAGGTAGGGATCTAAATTCATCTTTTTGCATGTGGATATATAATCATCCCAGCACCACTGGTTGAAAAGACTCTCCTTTTACCATTGCATCGTCTTGGCACCCTGTGCCTCTCATTTGACCCCTACACGTCCTCCTTGTGTCAGATAATTTTTAAGTGGGAAAGGAGGTTAACAACTCTGCCTCCAGGGTAAGACGTTCTGAGGTGGAATTCCAGCTGAACAACTGTGTGTGTTTTTTATTTATGGCTGTGCTGGGTCTCCTGCTGCCAGGTTTTCTCTAGTTGTGGTGAGTAGCGACTACTCTTGGTGGCAGTACAGGGTTTCTCATCGAGGTGGCTCCTCTTGTTGTGGAGCACGGGCTCTAGGGTGCATGGGCTTCAGTACTTGTGGCTCCTGGGCTCAAGAGCAACGGCTCAGTAGTTGTGGCGCATGGACATAGTTGCTCCTACTGGGATGTGGGATCTTCGTGGACCAGGGATCAAATCCACGTCTCCTGCATTGGCAGGAAGATTCTTTACCACTGAGCCACCAGGGAAGCCCCCTGTCTGTGATTATTGACTGTTTACTTAACCTGTGTGGAAGCTTCGGTCTGCTTACCTATAAAGATGGTAATTGTATTTACTCTACAGTAACTGAGGTTATTGTAAAGATTGAGTAAATAAATGAGCAGATTTAGAATGGTGAGTGGCATATTGTAAAGTACTTGATGTAAATGTTAGTCTTCTTTTGAAAAATAACCTTTTAAAAATAACCATTTAAATATATAGTACTTTCCTTAGCTTATAAGCTGTATGAAAATAAGTAGTAGGCTGGATCTGGCCTGCAGGTCGCAGTTTGTTAACCCCAGAGGCAGAGCTGAATAATACTGTTTTGTCTATCTGGAGTTGAACAGCACTGTTTTGTGCCCATTGTTTTTAATTTTCAGAAATGTGTGTGTGGTTTCATTTCATTTTATTTTAAGGTGAAGGGCTGGAAAAGGAAGGAGCAGATAGGAATGGTCACTAGGTCTGTCACTGACTGAGGGGGAGATCCCGCTCCCCTTTCCTTAGTCACCTCTAAGTCAGGGGTCCTGGCCACCTATAGTTCCCTTTCCTGGTGCACTTTCTCTGTTTCTCTGTTCTCCTTCTCTGGGTTTTAGATTTCCAAAAAAAAGAGGAAAAACACAGGGTCTTCTTTGTCAGCATCTTGGGGACACTTGGTGTCTGTGACTCTCTTTTATCTCTCACAACACGGATTACTGTCTCTTTCCCTCATGTCACCTAGATCCTGAAAGGCGTCCTGGAGGGTGCTCCCCGCATCCTTCCTGCACTCCGGGTCCTGAGCGGCCTCCTGTCCAGCTGCAACGACTCTCTTCCCTTGTATTCCTTCTGCCGTGAGGCCAGGCTCCCCGGGCTGCCGCTCAGTCTCCTCAGACACGGCCAGGAGAGCAACAGTATCCAGCAGGTAAGCACTGCCTCTCAGGACTGACCGGCACTTCTTCCCTTTGGATTTCTTGTCTTCCAACTGCCATCTCTATTGGCCCCTCTGCCTTTTCTTTCTCTTCATCCTATCTGCTTAGTAGATTACGAGTTGCAAATTCTCATGCCTTCCAAGGCCAGGCAGATAACGTCACCAAGGGAGTAGACCGTGTGTGACTGTATGAATAGCAGGAATGTGAAGAACTGAGGTCCTGTGCCCAGGCCCATCCAGCTCACTGTTGCTCAGTGGGAAAATGGGCTTATGGTGCCACATCCTCCAGTTTTCTGAGAGAAGCTAGAAATCCAGATTTTCTGTGTAATTTCTCAATATTCGTAGATTAACTCACCCATGGGCACTACCCTGTAAATGGTCACGGAGACGATCAGCGGGAGAGCTCAGGTTGAGACTCAACATCCATGTGCCCACGCTGTGTCCCGCCACAGTGGAACTGAGAGGCTGGAATGCAGAAGTGTGTACTGGGGCCAAGGCTCAGGTGGCTGGAAGTGCACTCTGCTGATGAGTGTTAGTCTTGAGTCTTTTTAAGGCATTTAGAAGAGAATTTGTGCTATTTTGAAAAATATAACCTGCTATACTTCAAAATGCTGTTCAGACCAAACAGGACACACTTAGGGCTGTTCATAGCCTGTTGGCCACCACTTGTGACCTTGATATCTCCTCTCTTTGTCTAAAGGTTCTCTTCACTCTGTCCCTTTCTGTTTGGTCAGCCTAACTGGATCTCTGACCCATTTTTCCCTTGCTCTTTGTTTCTGTCCCCTGAGTTTCCCTAACTCTCTGTCCTCTTCCCTGGCAGCAATGTTGGTATGGGGCCTTCGTACGGGACCTGGTGGCTGTGATTCAGGCCTACTTTGCCTGTACCTTCAATCTGGAGAGGAGCCAGACAGGTGACAGGTGGGATGAGAGGCAGTCTTGTGCTTGACCAGTTTGGCTTCAGTTTCTACCCCCATTTTTTCCCCTCCCCATTATGAAGAGGCTAAGTAAGGAGAAGCCACGATTTGTGACAGGTTTAAGGGTCAGCTGAGTGACCTCTCAGAGTCCAGCAAGTCCTTTTAAGGACCTTAAGTCACCTTCAAATTTGCCCACAGAATTTCAGGTTCTGAGGGTCAGCGGTAGTTGCCATACACTGAATGGAAGGTTCAGGGTGGGGATAAGCTAGAGAACATGGCAGAGAAGAGGCCTGGAGGTGTGGATGAGACTGCGTGCAAGTGTGAGGGAGAGGGAGAGCGCTCTGATGTGTCCCTTTGCAGAGGTCTTCCTACCTGCCGTGAACTGATCCATTCACCACGTGTGGGCATTTAGTAGGGAGATGAGAGAAACTAGGACTCATTTTTTCCCAGCCTACAGGTATTTCAGGAGGCCGCCAGCCTCTTTCTGGACCTGTTGGGGAAACTGCTGGCCCAACCAGACGAGTCTGAGCAGGCTTTGCGGAGGGACAGCCTTGTGGTAATCTGCTCTCCCTTCCAGATTTCTATCTCTGTTTTTCCCCATATTCCTCCCATTCTGTTTCTCATGACTGTATAGGGTTAGATTAAGTAATACAACAAATGTTTGTTGCCTGCCAACTATGTGCCGTATGCCATCTGAGTCAGAGAAAGTCCGTATCTTCAAGGGATCAAGATTAGTCTAGTAGGATAAATGTGATAAAGGACAACAGTGTGTAAAGTACAGTAGACAGTAGAAGGACTTCCCTTGTGGTCCAGTGGCCAAGACTCCAGGGAACTAGATCCCACATGCTGCAACCAAGATGATACAGCCAAATAAATAAATTTTAAAATAAAATTTATAAAAGTAATAAATTAAAAACACTAGAACTTCATATAAAACACAGAAGCACCACTGAGGAAGACTCACACTACCTGGAGGGTCATAGGGAAAAAAATTTTTTTTTTGGCTGCACCACACAGCAGGCAGGATCTTAGCCTTGATACCTTCCCTAGCCAGGTATCAAGCCAGGACCCCCCTATAGTGGAAGTGTGGAGTCCTAACCAATGGATTATCAGGGAATTACATAGGATCATGGAAGAAATCTTGAAGAAGGAAATCATCTCTGCTAGGATTTGAAGGATGCCCAGAAGTTTGCCAGGTGGATGAGACAAGGAAGCAGGGAGGACGGTCCAGGCAGAAACAGTAATGTATATTAAGGTGCAGAAGCAGTATGCAGTGTGACCTATTTTAGGGAACCACAAACAGAAGTAATTTCTTTTTGAATAGACTTACAGATCAGCTAGTATTCCAAACCTTGTTTGTCCTACGGACTAGCAACCTAGATGGGTCATCTCTCCTGGACTCTGCATGTGAGGGACAGGAAGGGAGGATTGAAAGAGAAAATAGCTTCAGAAGAGACCGTTAAGAGAGGAACATGTGCAAGGAAGGAAACAATTGTCTGATTAGTTTCAGACTGGCAACTGGAAGTACAGATGTGGCTGCAGTCCTACCTCCAGCTAGCAGTCCATTCAATCTCTTCTAGTTTGGGAGCCTGTCTTAACATCCCTCATCCTTTCTGGTCAGGAAGCTGTTAATGTCTAACCTAAATTTTGGCCAGTAGTGACTCACATTATTGGTCAGCACTTCTCATATGTCACTGTGCAGTGAGTAGCATGGGGCGTTTGGAATAAATTCTAAAGACTGGGTTGGGAAGGACCCACGAATCCCCAGGAATTCTTATACTCGGGGTCCACGATACTACTTTGAGAAATATCATTTAGGGAGCAGCTGATCAAAATAGAAGGATTGACACCTAAAATTCCTCTTCCCAAACATGAAGGCAATTACTCTGCATTTTCTGTGTGAGGAATACTTAGAATTCAACAACTGGTCCCCCTGGGTTTTCCTCCTCCTTTCTTGGGTTCTCCAGGAACCCTTGCTCCTTACCCTGAGTCCAGTCTGGTTTCTGATGTGCTAATGTGAACCCTGCCCATCTCCCCTAGTGCTTTACTGTTCTGTGTGAAGCCATGGATGGGAATAGCTGGACCATCTCCAAAGCCTTCTATTCCAGCCTGCTGACTACACATCGGGCTGTGTTGGACGGGCTCCTTCATGGCTTGACAGTTCTACAGCTCTCTTTCCATAGCCCTCCAGGTAACAGGAATGGGGAGGGGAGGTTCTCTTGACTGACTTGTCAGCAGGACCAGCACTGCTCTTTATCTTGCCGGTTGCCTAGAATAGTGTCTGGCATTTAGCCTGTGTTAAATAACTATGATGGAGAAGACAGTGGCACCCCACTCCAGTACTCTTGCCTGGAAAATCCCAGGGATGGGGAGCCTGGTGAGCTGCCATCTATGGGGTCGCACAGAGTCAGACATGATTGAAGCGACTTAGCAACAGCAGCATCAGCAAGTAACTATGAACTGAGAGAAGAAGGGAGAATCTGATACAACCCATGCCTTTCTGCATTCTTTGCCTTTTGCACAGGAGCCCCCCAGGTGAGCCAGCCACTTCGGGAGCAGAGTGAGGATCTGCCTGGAGCCATTTCTTCGGCACTGGCAGCCATGTGCATGACTCCCGTGGGGCTGCCAGGCTGCTGGGAAGCCAAGGAGCAGGTCTAAGCTACAAATTTTTTTATTTTAAAATTGATTTATTTACTTATGGGTGCACTGGGTCTTGGTTGCTACATTCAAGCTTTCTCTAGTTTCAGGGAGTAGGGGCTGCTCTAGTTGCAGCGAGTGGGCTTCTCATTATGGTAGCCTCTTGTCGCAGAGCACAGGCTCTAGAGTGGAGGTTCAGTGATTGTGGTGCATGGGATTAGTTGCCCTGCTGCATGTGGGATCTTCCTGTGCCAGGGATCAAACCCGTGTCCTTGCACTGGCAGGCAGATTCTCGACCACTGGATCACCTGGGTAGTCCTGAACTACAGTTATTTGTTCTTGTTGTCGCTGTTGCCAGGGCTGGGGAGGTTGGCCCCAGTGTCTCAGAAAAGCAGAAAAACAAGCTTCTCTGCCTTCCTTTACTCAGTACTTCCAGAAGCAGATGCTAACCACTAAGTTTGGGCTACTTGTCGAACATGATGTAGCCAGAATCCCAGGGCCCTTGGCCAGCTGATTGAAGAGCTCCATGACAAACTGCCCATGTGGTGGGGTGGCTGATCTGAAGCCACCACTGATGCTTGCTCAAGGGTTCAGGGTTCAGATTTCCCGCTCCCTTTGGCCAGCAACACTTTCCTCTGTACCCGCCTGCAGTGGGACTTACCTAGGCCTTGTCTTTTGCTTTTCCACTGAGCATGAAGACTGGGGATAGAATGAGGTCTGAGATTCCTGGTGAATCTGGAGAAGAGTAGTAGCAAGCAAGGGGTTGAGAGTCCTGATTAGTTGGAGATATGAGAGGAATAGGATTGGAATAAAGGGAATGGGATTGAGTCTTCAGGTATATCTCCACAGATCTTCAGCATCTGGCTGATCAGCTCACCAAAGACAGCAACCACCTGAGGTCATCCCTCATCTCTGCCCTGCAGCATCCCATCTTGTGCCTACCCCTTCTCAAGGTACTGCCTGCCCAGAACTCTTGGCCCCTCAGATTTCTTTTTCACTTCCAGGAATGAGAAAGAGAGAGAAAGAGACACTGAGAGAAACAGAGAGAGATGAGAGACACCCCCCACTGTTGCTTCCCCACACAGAGGAGGACCCCTTTCTGCTTTTAAATCAGTTCAGCTGAGATAGCCCTGATGTCAGCCAGTCCTCACTAGAACTGAGACATGTCTACATCTCAGTCTGTCAGCAAGAGGTGGACATGGCCTGAATTTCTCTGACACCCCTAGATCTGTCGAGAGGCTAGCCTGCTTTCAGCTGAGCCTTCCAGTCTAGGACCTGCCTCCCTGACCAACTCCTTCCCACACCCCTTAGGTTCTCTACTCCTGCTGCCACGTCAGTGAGCGCTTATGCCATCTTCTCGGGCAAGAACCCCTGGCCTTGGAGTCACTGTTGAAGTTGGCCCAGGGCAAGGTAGGCCAGTGGCACAAGTGGGCATCTCTTAGGGGTCCCACCATCTCAATCAGAGGACACTCTGATGCCTCGGGTTTCCTTTATAGGTAAAGGTAGTGGATAGGGAAGAGTCTATTGAAGTGACTCTCTACCTCCTCTCTCTTCTTGTCCTTCGCCTCCAAGATCTGCCTTCTGGGTGAGTCGTAAAGTAGGGTCACCCTGACATGGATACCTTCCACCCACATAGGTCACCCTGACATGGATTATGGGGAGTGACACCATACAGCCTGTCCTTGGGAGGGACTAGGATAGAGTGAAGGTTTCTCTGCACAGAAGAGACCTAGATTCCCACCAACTCTGTGCCCTGGAGGCGGACATGCAGCTTTGGTGGAGAGCGCCATCTAAGGGAGAGGGCAGGTCACTCACCAGCCTCCTTTCACACGGCTGCATCCCTGATGTATCTCCTTATTCCAGAATGGAGAAGCTGGCGGTGAGATTGCTACTGTCTTTACGCATTCGCACGTCGTCTCTCTTGTGGTGAGTTGTCAGCGTTCATGTTCCTCCCCTTTTCACCCTATCGTCCCACCTTCTGGGAGCAGGAGAGTTGTTTCCTAATGTGCAGCTGTTTGTGAGGCATTCTTCTGGAGACAGACACCCTCTCCACCTAAGTACCATTCAGATTGGGACATTCCTCCTCCTCATCTGACTCTCCACAGAGTGCGGCGGCCTGTCTGTTGGGGCAGCTTGGTCAGCAAGGTGTGACTTTTGACCTCCAGCCTGTGGAGTGGATCGCTGCAGCCACACATGCCCTGTCTGCCCCTGCAGAGGTGAGTCCTCCCAGTGCTGAATGCAGAGATGTGTTTTCTCTGAGTCAGATAAGGTCTGTGTTCAGGGAGAAAAGCCTGAAATTCTAGTAAACCTGGAGGGAATCCAGGAGTCTTTCCTGTTGCCCTGACTGTCAGGGCTTTAGATTTGTTGTTAACACACAGGACCTCTGAAGGGGGAGGAAGAGGCATCATCTTTCTCCCTCCTTCCCTCCCTCTTGCTCGCTCTCTCAGGCTCTGGCCCTTGCCTCCTGAAAGATCTCTAATCTCGAGTGTTCTTCCCTGATGCCAAAGTGAGCTTTCTTAAAGGAAAACCTGCCCGATTGCTCAACCAGTCATTATTTCACACATAAATATGTGCTGAGGAGCAGGCACTAGTCTTACCTATATGGATGGAACTTTTGTAGGTCCTCAGCAGCTTCCCACGGAGTTTCTGGGTTAATGTCCACATTTGCTAACAGGTTACACAGAGTTCATCCGTTACCCCTGGGCTCTCTAATCCTCCTCTACTAAAGAGTTCACATTTCAAAAATTCACTGTGGCCTTTCATGACCTGTCTTTTATATAAGCTGTGCCTTCTTCCTTCCTTGTCTGCCTTTGAAACTTTGAATCCCATCCATTTCCTACCTCTAAGGGCAAAGTTAGCATCTCAGCTATCCCTCCTCCCTCTCCACAGCCCCTAACCACAGCCTCTTGTTCAGTAAGTGTCTTCCTAAACTGTAATTGTTTCTGTGGCTGGTTACCCTACCAAACTGCGTGTCTTTAGGACAGAGATAGTCGTTGAATGAATAGGCAGGAACCAAGACACACAGTGATAAAGAATCTGCCTGCCATTGTACGAGCTGAAGGAGATGTGGGTTTGATCCCTGGGTCAGGAAGATCCCCTGGAGGAGGAAATGGCAACCCACTCCAGTATTCTTGCCTGGAGAATTCCATGGACAGAGGAGTCTGGCAGACTGCAGTCTATGGGGTCACAAAGAGTCGGACACAATTGAGCACGTTGTGCATCCATCCATCCAAGACTCCTAAGTCCAAAAGAACTCTCCCCACCACTCTGGGCTGAAGAAGAGCTCCTTCTGCCTCACTTGGAGTTGGCTGTGCAGGTCTGTGAGGTCAGCTCGCCCCTCTCAGGGATCTGCTGTCTTCCTGACTCTCTCTACCAGGTCCGGCTGACTCCACCTGGTGGCTGTGGATTCTATGACGGCCTCCTCATCCTTCTGCTGCAGCTCCTTACCCAGGTACAGCTGCATCCGAGGATGCATGGGAACTAAGGAGAGAGAAACTGGGTGCTTTGGGGGGCCGCTGGCCAAAAGGAAGGAAGAAGCCACACAGTCACCTCCCCTCTCAGATTACCAGTGATGGCCTAAGATTGGGCCCATCTTCCCCAGTACAGACCCTTTAAGGAGAACCATTCAGCTGCATCCTTTGGGATTTGGTGGAAAGAAAGCCGTAATTGCCTGGTTTCCAGTAAGCATACACATGAGTTGAGAGGTCAGGGGTGTTAAGATGTGATAAGAGAGGAAACTGAGACAACAGGGAAATCTTAGGTGGGAAAACAGAAAGAATTTTTTCTGGGACTCCCCTTCCTCATAGATCAGGAAGAAGAGTGAAAAAAAGGCATTTTTGACTCCTGACTTGGACCTCCCCCTTCTCCCCTTCTCAACTTTTGCTTTAGCAGGAGAAGGGTAATCCAGTAAGGGACGTGGCAGCTCAGAAATGTGGACCGTTCTGTGGCACCGCTTCTTCATGGCTCTGAGGCTCCCCGAGGAGGCATCTACACGGGAAGAAGAGGTGTCGCTGTCTAGCCCACAAAGCCCAGAGCCAGACTGGACGCTGATCTCACCCCAAGGTATCTCCCTTCCGACAGCGTGGCTCCTTTTGTCAGGCCAGTGTACTGATCCCTCTTCAAGAGGAAACAGCCTGGAACTGGGTTGGCCCACGGAGAGGGCTACTAGTGCTGCTGCCTTGGGAGGGGGTGGCAGAGTCTGTGCAGGAGCTGCTCAAGGATGGGGAAGGGGTCAGGGAACAGGTGGTGGCCCTGAGAACCATGGGGATGCAGGGCCATCTAGGCCTCTTGCCTGCTCCACTGGGTCTCCACTGTTGGTGTTTCCAGGCATGGCAGCCCTGCTGAGCTTGGCCATGGCCACCTTTACCCAGGAGCCCCAGTTATGCCTGAGTCACCTGTCTCAGCGTGGAAGTATCCTCATGTCCACCCTGAAGCATCTGCTTTCACCCAGCTTCCTGGATCACCTGGGCCAGGCGTGAGTTGAAAATTTCAATTTTGCTATTATGGGTGGGATGGACGGGAGTGAAGTAGGAGAGAAAGAGCTGACAACTTGAGCTGTGAAGCGAGAAATGTGATTACTGAGGTTGGGGAGGAGGGTTGGGGGAAGAATATGGAAGGCTGGGTGAGCCAGACCGAGTCCATCCTTCCATGCTGCCCTCCTTAGGCCACAAGGGTCTGAGTTTCTCCCCGTCGTGGTGCTCTCTGTCTGCCAGCTCCTCTGCTTCCCTTTTGCCCTGGATGTGGATGCTGACCTTCTTGAAGGTGTCTTGGCTGACCTCACAGACTCAGGAGTCACCGCCCACCTACTGCAGGTACCAGGGAAGCCACCCAGGCAGGAAGGTGGTCAACCTTGTGTCACATTCACTTCCTGACAGCTCTAGGGCTCTCCTAGGTCCCTGGAGGCATACAGCATCTGAGACTGGAGTGGAGGAAGCATGCAAGCTGAACAGAGGCCTGTGGTGGGAGCTGGGCTGGTGACTCCTCTCTCCATCAGTCCCTTGTCTGGATTCTCTTGATTTTCTCATCCTGGTCTGGGCCCTGGAGATGCTGCTCCTCAGCCAGGAATCGCTTCTCTGGCGATTGTCGGCACTAAGCAGTGAGTGGGTCTCTGAAGGCAGAGAGACCGAGGCCTTGCAGACCGCGGCCTGGCCTTGGGAAGGACATGTTCTCCCAGGCTCCAGGGTGTGTCTGTCTCGCATGCGGTGCTGTGACTCAGGTCTTCGGCCCTCTGTGGTGTTCTCTGCAGAACTTGGCTTCTCTCCCCCAGGTTTTGGGCTCCTTGTTATTTCTCAGCAGCGCATTCTCCCTCTCCCTGAACTGTTTGGTCTGCACCCTTCCCCTTCTTCAGGTCTGCTGCCACCATCTCCCACTGACACAAGTCGAGCTGCCCATCAGTCTCCTCACACGCCTGGCCCTCTCGGGTCCCGCGTTTCTCAACCAGTTCGTGAACACAGTGGCTGCCTCCCCTAGAACCGCCATCTCATTCCTCTCCACTGCCCTCCTGGGTGACCAGCCTCTGCTGACGTCTGACCTTCTCTCCCTCCTGGCCCACACTGCCCGGTTACTGTCTCCTAGTCATTTGTCTTTTATCCATGAACTCCTGGCTGGCTCCGATGAATCCTATCGGCCCCTGCGCAGCCTCCTGAGCCACCCAGAGACTTCTGTGCGAGCCCGTACTTCTGGGCTCCTAGGACACTTGCTCCAACACAGCATGGCCCTGCGTGGGGCCCTGCAGAGCCAGGCAGGACTGCTCAACCTTCTGCTGCTGGGGCTTGGAGACAAGGACCCTGCTGTGCGGCGTGGAGCCAGCTTCGCTGTAGGCAACGCAGCCTACCAAGCTGGTCCCCTGGGACCTGCCCTGGCAGCCGCAGTACCTGGTATGACCCAGTTGCTTGAAGATCCTCAGGCTGGTATCCGGCGCAATGCTGTATCAGCTCTGGGCAACCTGGGACCTGAGGGTCTGGGGAGGAGCTGCTACAGTGCCAAGTGCCCCAGCGGCTCCTGGAGATGGCGTGTGGAGACCCTCAGCCAAATGTGAAGGAAGCCGCCCTTGTTGCCCTCCGCAGCCTCCGACAGGAGCCCTGCATCCATCAGGTACGTCCCAGGGCACGTGGGAATCACTGCCACAGGGCTGTTTCCACATTTTTTCTGAGATAGTCTTTAAGGAATTGGAACATCTGGAAACCCAAGCTGCCTCCTTCTCTGAGAGCAGGAAACTCAGGGGGCATGACTTGAACATGAGTTTTTCACCTAATATCTCCCACCTGGAGATGGGAAGGGGCCTGAAGAGGGCTCCAATGGGCTTGGAAATGCCTGGGTTGTCAAGGAGCAGTGTTACTCTCTTCTGGAGGCTGTGGAGGAGAGGGGGAGGGAAGACTAGAGATGCTGAGGCATAGAGTCGTTTTTTTCTGAGGGCCATGAAGATGCTATCTTTTCTAGTGCTTACCATATGAAAAGTACCATGCTAAGCATTTTACCTTCATTATCTGGTTTAAGCTATGCTTTTCATTTGGCAGGCAATGAAACTGAGGCACAAAGAATTTAATCACTTGTCCCAGTCACACAGCTAACATGTGGGATTGGACTTTTGAACTCAAGAGTCTGAGTCCAGAGCCCATTTTTTTTTTGTCATGCCATTTGAATACGAGGTCTTAGTTCCCTTCCTGATTGAACCCATGGCTCCTGAAGTAGAAGCTTGAACTCTTAACCATTGGACTGTCCCTAGAGCCCATGCTCTTAACCACTGCTTTATTCTGTTTTATTTTGTTTTGTTTTGTTTTTTTTTGCTCAATTTTCAGTAGATAAACAGCCCAATTGAAAATCACACATCTACCTATGATAAAGTTGTGTGCTGTGAGTGCTTAGTTGCTCAGTCGTGTCCAACTCTTTGAGACCCCATGGACTGTTGCCCTCCAGGCTCCTCTGTCCATGTGGATTCTCCAGGCAAGAACACTGGAGTAGGTTGCCATGCCCTCCTCCAGGGGATTTCCCAACCCAGAGATTGAACCCAGGTCTTCCACATTGTAGGCAGATTCTTTACTGTCTAAACCACCAGGGAAGTCCATGATAAAGCTGAACCCCCAAATTATAATAGCTCCGTGTGGTAGCATTGGGCAGTTCTTGCAGAAGAGAAGTTTTGACAGGATGGTGATGATATATATTACAGAATTTTCTGTAGTCTGTGTGGGGAAATAATAAAAGGGATTTTTGGTGGTAATTCGCACTGGTCTAGATCCATGGTTGGGAGTCTCACCTTCTGGCTGCTGCATTTATTATCTCTTCCTGGGGACAAGTTCATGGGTCCTTTGGTGCCTTGGTTTCATGGTCTGTGACCAAAGAGAATGGAAGTAGTCTGGTCCTAGTGGTTCCTGTCTCCAAAATCTTTCTTTTCCCACGTAATCTATTTTGAGTCCCTGAGAGCTCATACTCTTTTGCTTTCTTTTCTAGAGTGGGAATTGCTGGGCCAAATGAGAGTACTCTGCATGTCGTGTTTTGTCATCTCTCTCTGTCCCACAGGTGCTGGTGTCCCTGGGTGCCAGTGAGAAATTAGCCTTGCTCTCTCTGGGGAATCAGTTACTGCCACACAGCAGTCCCAGGCCTGCCTCTGCCAAACACTGCAGGAAACTCATCCACCTCCTGAGGCCAACACACAGTACATGACCCCAGCTTCCTGGGGTCCAACCTTCGTTGCCCTAATTTTGCCAACCCTTCCTTCTACTCAACAAGCCACCTACTAAAGAGACTGAAACAGACAGCCGCCAATCAGCTGATTTGAGAATGAGAACCTAGAAGAGATTTTTGTATAAAGCTCCTCCTTTCCCCCAGATTCAGGATGATTTTAACCAGTAAACTTCATGATTGTTGGTGCCAGAGGAGATGTGTTTCTTCTCTACATCAAAGGGTCTTTTCTCCAATAATGTGCCTTTAAACCCCAAGGGTATGCTTCCAGGACACCTTCTCCCTGAGAGGTTTTCTTCCTTTCTGGAGCTCCTGAAATTTTCCCAGCAGTTCTTTTATTTAGACCTTATTTTCATGCCCATTGTCTGTATTTATATTTTGGCAAAAATAACATGTTTTCTAGAGACCATCATAATTTCTTCCTATCCAGATTATTTCATTTCAACATATTTATTTGTTTTTAAATTTATTTTTAATATTTATTTATTTTTAATTTATTTACTTGGTTGTGTCGGGTCTGGTTGCAGCACACAGGATCTTTTTTGGGGGATGCGCAGGTTTCTCTAGTTGTGGGGCGTGTGGGTTCAGTAGTTGCAGTGAGCAAGCTCAGTTGCCCCAACACATGTGGGGTCTTAGTTCCTCAACCAGGGACTGAATTCATGTTCCTTGCATTGGAAGGCGGATTCTTAACCACTGGACCACCAGGGAAGTCCCTAAATTAATTTTTTTAATTGAAATACAGTTGAATTACCATGTTATGTTAATTACTGCTGTATAGCAAAGTGACTCATTTATCTATATCTATATCTATATCTATATCTATATCTATATATCTGTCTATCTATATATATATATATTCTTTTGCTGGGAAAGATTGAGAGCAGGGGGAGAAAGGGGCAACTGAGGATGAGATGGTTGGATGGCATCACTGACTCAATGGATATGAGTTTGAGCAAACTCTGGGAGATAGTGAAGGACCAGGAAGTTTAGCATGCTGCAGTCCATGGGGTCACAAAGAGTTGGAGATGACTGAACAACAGTTCTTTTTCATATTCCTTTCCATTATGGTTTATCACAGGATATTAAAGATAGTTGCCTGTGCTCTATAACGAGACCTTTTTGTTTATCCATTCTGTATACAGTTTGCATCTGTTAAACCCAAACTCCCAACCCAACCCTCTCCCACGCCTTTCCCTACTTGGCAACCACCAGTCTGTTTTCTACAACATATATTTATTGAGTCCTTTCTATATGCCAGATACTATTCTAAGCACTGGAGGTAAAACAGTGCTTGTTTGTCAGAGACTTTCCATTCTGATCAGGGAGATAGAGAGCTTATTAAAATGAGTGAATGTTTAGTATGTAGGAATGTGATAAAAGCTCCAGAGAAATGTAAAGCAGGAAGAAGGGGATGAGGAGAGCTGAGTTGGATAGCCAGGGTAGGCCTTACTTACAAGGTGACGTTTGAACAAAAACATTTGAACAAAGCAGTACAGCTCTCTCAGGGGAACAGCTATGCAGGAAGAATGGTCTTCAAAGGCCCTGAGATGGAAGCATGCCTGGAGTGCTGGAGGAGCTGCGAGGAGGCCGTTTTGAATGAAAGATGTGAAGAAGGGGCAGAATCGTAGGAAATGAGGACAGGAAGGTAATGGGGACCAGATGTAGGCCTTGCAGACCTTGTACTTTACACAGAGCAGGGATCTATTAGAGAGTTTGATCAAAGGAGTTCTAAGATCTACCTTATGTTCTAGAAGATTGCCCTTCATTCTGGTGTTGTGAATGGACAGGGGAATGGGGAGGATGGGAAGTAGGGGGAGTACTTAGGAGGCTTTGTAATACTCTTCATGCGAGATAATGGTGTCCTGGATTGGGGTGGTGCCAATGGAATGGTAAAAAGTAGCCAGATTTTGAATATATTCTGAACATGGAGAAAATAAGTTTTCTGGACTGATTGGATGTGAGAATGTAACAAAAGAAAGCAGTCAAGAATGACTTTTTGGCCTGAAAATTTGGAAAGATGGAATTCTTGTTAACTGAAATGGGGAAGGCCATTAGTGGAGTGGTAATGGGTAGGGAAACTCGAGTTTAATTTTGGATATATTATGTCTATTAGTTGGAAATTTTCAAAGGTACACACAAAAAGATTAGTTCAGTGAATGCCATTGCCACTTCAGTAGCTACCTTATCCTTTTTTTACTTGAGTATTTTAAAACAAATCCTGGACAACATATAATGCTATCCATGAGTACTTTGATTACTTTGAGTACTTTTATCTCTAACAAATTAGAGCTTTTGGGTTTTTGGTTTTTATCAAAACCATAGTACTTCCCTAAGACCTGTCTACATTAAGACAAATATGTAAACAGTATTGTTGCAAAGTAATATCTCTGCTTTTGAATATGCTATCTAGGTTGGTCATAACTTTTCTTCCAAGGAGTAAGTGTCTTTTAATTTCATGGCTGCAGTCACCATCTGCAGTGATTTTGGAGCCCAGAAAAATCAAGTCTGACACTGTTTCCACTGTCCCCGTCTATTTCCCATGAAGTGATGGGACTGGATGCCATGATGTTAGTTTTCTGAATGTTGAGCTTTAAAGCCAACTTTTTCACTCTCCTCTTTCACTTTCATCAAGAGGCTCTTTAGTTCCTCTTCACTTTCTGCCATAAGGGGCTATGGTTTTTCCAGTAGTCATGTATGGATGTGAGAGTTGGACTGTAAAGAAGGCTGAGCGCCGAAGAATTGATTCTTTTGAACTGTGGTGTTGGAGAAGACTCTTGAGAGTCCCTTGGACTGCAAGGAGATCCAACCAGTCCATTCTGAAGGAGATCGGCCCTGGGATTTCTTTGGAAGGAATGATGCTGAAGCTGAAGCTCCAGTACTTTGGCCACCTCATGTGAAGAGTTGACTCGTTGGAAAAGACTGATGCTGGGAGGGATTGGGGGCAGGATGAGAAGGGGACGACCGAGGATGAGATGGCTGGATGGCCTCACTGACTCCATGGGCGTAGGTCTGGGTGAACTCCAGGAATTGGTGATGGACAGGGAGGCCTGGCGTGCTGTGATTCATGGGGTCGAAAAGAGTTGGACACGACTGAGCGACTGAGCAGAACTGAACTGAAACAGTATTGTGTCTTTAAATCTGGATATTTTTTTCCTAAAAGATAAACGAAGGGGAAATTACCTTGTAAAAGAATTGTTTGCCTTTTCCAAATAATTTGTTAAATACTAGCTTGAAATATCTTGCTTACCTGATACATAAACAATTTAATGTAGAGAAGTCACATTTACATCAAAACTTTCTAGGCTGTGTATTGTATCAAACAACAATCAGTTTAGAGGAAGCATAATAAGAAAATATGTTCCCATCCCTGTGAGTTTACAATCTAGAGGATTAGAATATGTAAACAGTTTTACACCCAGCAGTTATCACAGTGCTGAGGGGATTTGGAGTGAAGTCTGAGTGGTGCCTGGGATTTAAAGAATGTCTGGAAGGCTTGAGGATTTGGAAGGCTTCTTTTACATGCATACATGAAGGAAATGGCAACCCACTCCAATATTCTTACCTGGAGAATCCCATGGACAGAGGAGCCTTTGTGGGCTACATCAATAGGGTCACAAAGAGTCTGACATGACTGAAGCAACTGAGCGTACGTGCATACAAGGGTGTATGTATTTTAACTTTTGGGGAGGGGAGAAGGAGCTTAAAGTTTTCAAACACAAAAAAGTAGAATGGCAGGTGAAACACCCATGTCCTGATCTCACAAATTCAGCCGCCATCAACATTTTGTCACACTGGTTCTACCTGTTCCATTTTAAATTTTGTTACTGCTATCTGTTGTTGGGTTGCTAAGTCATGTCTGATTCTTTGTGACCCCATGAACTGTAGCACACTAGGCTTCCCTGTCCTTCCCTATCTCCCAGAGTTTGCTCAAATTCATGTGTATTGAGTTGGTGATACCATCTAACCATCTCATCCTTTGTCACCCCCTTCGTCTCCTGCTCTCAGTCTTTCCCAGCATCAGAACATTTTCCAGTGAGTCAGCTCGTCACATCAGGTGGCCAAAGTATTGGAGTTTCACCTTCAACATCAGTCCTTCCAGGACTGAATATTCAGGGTTGATTTCCTTTAGGATGGACTAGTTTGATCTCTTTGCCGTCCAAGGGACTCTCAAGAGTCTTCTCCAGCACCACAGTTCAAAAATATCAATTCTTTGGTGATCAGCCTTCTTTATTGTTATTGCTATAGTTTAAAATTATTTTTTGGAAATAATAAGGACAGTGTGAAGAATTCCCATACACCCTTCACCCAGATTCACGAAATTGCCACAGTTGGTTTTATCATATTTTTCTGAACCATATGAGGCTAAGCTGTAAATACCGTGCTTCTTTACTGTTAGAAAACTTGCCTTTGGGGACCTCCTGGCATCCCAGTGGTTAAGACTCTGCAGTTCCAGTGCAGGGAACACAGGTTTGATCCCTGGTTGGGGAATGACTTTGCCTGCCATGCAGTGCAGCCCCTCAAGACTTGTATTTCTTAAGATCAAGGATATTTACTTATATAATCACAGTATAAGAAATTCAACATTGATATAATACTATTTAAACCTACAGCCATCATATCCCAGTTGTTCCAATAATGTTCTTTATACCAGTTTTTCTCCTGGTCTAGGTTCCAACCCAAGATCATGCTTTGTGTTTGGTTATGAGATCTCTTTTGCCTCAAATCTAGAACCATTCCTCATTCCTTCCTTAATTTTATGATCGTGATTGATATTTTGAGTGTGTCTGATATTTCTCTGTGGTTTGTGTAAATCTTATGTTTGGGTATATCTGATTTTGTGCGTGTGTGATCTGATGCTGCTTATACATTTTTGGTAGAAACACTAAGTGATGATGTGTCCTCTTAGTACATTGTATCTGGAGGATGATGATATAACTTATTTGCATTATTGGTGAAGTTACATCTATGATTTTGTTAAGGTGGACTAGGTAAATTTCTATTGCTAGTTTTTTGTGTGTTTTTTAGGATTATATATAAAGACTATATTTTAGAGCAGTTTTAGATTTACAGAAAAATTGAGCAGATAGTACAAAGAGTTCATATATTATACCTTGCCTCTATCTATACACAATTTCCCCTATTATTAGCATCTTACATTATTTTGATATATTTGTTACAATTAATAGAATCAACATTGATACACTGTAGGCCTTTGAAAAACTTAGGGCTTGTGGGGGCAGTTACCCCCACACAATTGAAAATCTGAGTATAAATTTATAGTCAGTCCTCCATACCTGAGGGTTCAGCCAACTGTGTATTATGTAGTACTGTAGGATGTATTTACTGAAAAAGATTCACGAATAAGTGAATTCATGTGGTTCAAACATTGTTTAAGGGTGAACTGTATTACCAACTGAGGTGAAGTCGCTCAGTCGTGTCCACTCTTTGCGACCCTGTGGACTGTAACCTACTAGGCTTCTCTGTCCATGGGATTCTCCAAGCAAGAATACTGGAGTGGATTGCCATTTCCTTCTCCAGAGTATTATTATCAACTAAAACCTGCATTTTATTCAGAGTTCCTTAATTGTTACCTAGTGTCCTTTTTCTGTTCCAGGATCTCATTACACATCATTTAGTTGTTTCCTTGGGCTCCTCTGCCTATAAGAGTTTCTTTAGAAATATCTAGTTTTTGATTACCTTGACAATTTTGAGAAGTACTGGTCAGGCATTTTGCAGGATATTCCTCTATTGGAATTTGCCTGATGTTTCTCATGACTGGACTGGAGTTATGAGTTTTGGGGAGGAAAATCACAAAAGCAAAATGCCATTTTCATCATCTATCAAGGGCATATACTATCTACATGATGTTGACCTTGATCAGCTGGTTGAAGCGATGTTTGTCAGATTTTTCTACTATTACTATTGCCTTACGCTACCCCCCTTTCCATACTGTACTCTTTGGAAAGAAGTCACTCTGCACAGCCCAAACTTAAGGAATGTGGGTTATGCTTCCCCACCTTTCGGGCTGAATATCTACATTTTTTCTTTTAATTTTTCTGCACAGGAGATTTGGCTCTTTATCACATTTGTGAACACATTCAACCAGTTATTTATTTTAAAATTTTATTTATTTTTGGCTTCATTGGTTCTTCATTGCTGGATGCAAACTTTCTGTAGTTGCAGTGAGTGGGTTTCTCATTGTGGTGGCTTCTCTTGTTGCAGGGCATGGGCTCTAGAGCACATGGGCTTAGCAGTTGTGGCACAGGGCCTTAGTTGCTCTGTGGCATGTGGGATCTTCCTGGACCAAGGATCAAACCCATGTCTCCTGCATTGGTAGGCAGATTCTTTACCACTGAGCCACCAGGGGAGTCCTCAACCATTTATTTATACCAGTGACTCATGGATATTTGTTTCATGCTTTGGGTTATAAAAGCACTGTTCCTTTAATTTTATTGCTCAAATGTTCCAACTTTGGTCACTGGGAGTTTTTCAGTTAGCTCCTGTTACATATTCCCACCAGTCTGTTGTTTTGGTTTGTTTTGGTAACACTTTCTTTCTGGCACTACCAGGTGCTTCCAGCTCATTTTGTGTATTTCCTGCCCTAGTCCTAGAATCAGCCATTTCTCGGAGGAGCCCTGGTTCCTGGTGTGTTAATTGCTCAGTCATGTCCAATTCATTGAGACCCTATGGACTGTAGCCCGCCAGGCTCCTCTGTCAATGGGATTTTCCAGGCCATAATACTGGAGTAGGTTGCCATTATCTTCTCCAGGGACTCTTCCCAACCCAGGGATTGAACCCAGGTCTCCCATATTGCAGGTGGATTCTTTACCACCAGGGAAGCCCTGGTTCCTGGTAATGGAGTGGTATTAGAAACTAAGACCTGGGTGTTAGGTGTGCTCATTGTTACTCCAGTGTTTGCTGTAGTATTTTAAAGCACACACACACACACACACACACACACGCGCACGCAACTCCTTGGCATCATGTCGTTTAATATCTTAACGTATCTGATAAAAAATAAGGATATCTTCTTAAATAATGTCAATATCTATCCTGTGGCTGCCAACACATTACCACAGATTTGGTGACTTAAAACAAATGGTTCTCATGGTTCTAGAAGCCAGAATTCTGAAATCAGCCTGTCTGAAGAACCCCATTTCCTCAGAAAATTCTAAGGAAGAATCCATTCTTGTCTCTTTCACCTTTTGGCGCCCCCAGGCATTCTGCTTTGCTCTGATTGCTACCTTCTTGGTCACACATTGCCTCTTCCTTTTTTCTCTATCTTCTTTGTGTCTCCCATCTCTTTCTGCCTCACTAGGGATTCTTCCTATTGGATTTAGGGCCCATTCAGATAATCCAGGAAAATTCCTTAATCCTTTCAAGATCATCTCAAAATCATTAATCACATATTTTGCCAAATAAGGTAATATTTACAGGTTCCTGGAATTAAGACAAGGATATATTGGGAGGAGGGGGGTTGTCACATTCAGTAAACTAACTAAAAAAACTTAATAATGATTTCTTAACGTTATCTATGTTCTTAATGTCCTCTGTCTATATTCAGATTTCTCTATTGTCTCAAAAGACAATTGCAGTTGGCTTATTTGAATCAGTATCTAAACAAGGTCCACTGGATGTGATTATGTCTCTTAAGTATCTTACAACATAGGAAACCTCACTCATTTCTTATACTCTGAATTTGTTGAAGAAATGAGGTCATTTCTCTATACACTGGCCTACATTCTGGATTTGTCAGATGGCCTTCTTGTGACGACAATGTTTCTCTTTATTTCCTATAAACTGGAAGTTGGAGCCAAAAGCTTGACTAAATTCAGATTCAACTGATTTTTAGACAAAAATATACTACTTCCTAGTGTTACTGGGTAGTTCAAATTGCATCACATCATGAGATATAATTTATAGCTGATCAATGACTGTTGCCTGAATCAATTATTATTAAGCATCTTTGCTGTGGCCCAGATTGCTTTCCTTAAATTAGTTTCAGCTCTTATTGTTCCTATTATTTCTATAGCAGACTATTTAGAAAAGCTCTTTTCGCCCTCCAGTTCTTTTGAGATCTCTGAATTGTTAGAACCAGGGACATCTGAGTCTGAGGGGGCACTATCTATCTTGCCTGGGGAGATAATTAATTGAGTGTTTGCTAATGTTCACACTTGAAGCTCAGAAAGCAGGTGATTTTAATTGGAGCCTACTGCTTGGGTTGGGGTTAGGGGAAGGTAGGTAGAGCGAAGCATAGCGAATCTGGCGATCTCTTCTTTCCTGGAGTCAAACTCAAAGGCTTGTAATTGAACAGTACTACAAGAAAATTATTTAATGAAGTCTGAGTTCTTTGGTTTTAGAGGAGCGAATTAAGGCATGGCCAAAGAAAGAGTCCATAGGGGTTGCTGCTGCTACTGCTAAGTCACTTCAGTCGTGTCCGACTCTGTGCGATCCCATAGACGGCAGCCCATCAGGCTCCCCCGTCCCTGGGATTCTCCAGGCAAGACACTGGAGTGGGTTGCCATTTCCTTCTCCAATGCATGAAAGCGAAAGGTGAAAGTGAAGTCGCTCAGTCAGGTCCGACCCTCGGCGACCCCATGAACTGCAGCCCACCAGGCTCCTCCGTCCATGGGATTTTCCAGGCAAGAGTACTGGAGTGGGGTGCCATTGCCTTCTCCGCCATAGGGGTTGCTATTGCTAAGTCACTTCAGTCGTGTCCGACTCTGTGCGATCCCATAGACGGCAGCCCATCAGGCTCCCCCGTCCCTGGGATTCTCCAGGCAAGAACACTGGAGTGGGTTGCCATTTCCTTCTCCAATGCATGAAAGCGAAAGGTGAAAGTGAAGTCGCTCAGTCAGGTCCGACTTAGCGACCCCATGGACTACAGCCTACCAGGCTCCTCCATCCATGGGATTTTCCAGGCAAGAGTACTGGAGTGGGGTGCCATTGCCTTCTCCGGCCATAGGGGTTAGGTAGAATCAAAGTATAGAGGGTCCTGGCTTGCCGGAACGTAGCCTTTCAGGGCTTTAACCGCGAGACTACATCTCCCAGAATTCCTCTCTGGGAGTCCCACCCGCGTTGAAGCGGCTGCGCCTGCGCGAGCCCTGTGACCGCCGCCTTTCCGAGCTCCTTAAGCCCCGAGATTCCGCGCGCCTGCTTCCCTCCCGCTGGGATCGCCGCTTCAGGCCCTCGGTGCGTCCGCTGGGGGCGCGCGCAGTGCGTGTCTGGTGGCAGCCGCGCTGGCGGCTGAGAGCGCGGGTCGCGTAGCCGTGCGTGGTTGCTAGGGGCGCCTGAGGCCGCCAGCTCGCCCGCAGGCCGAGGGAGGAAGCAGCGCGGAGCCGGCGCCCAGCCGCGGCGAAGCTGAGTCCGCTGGGTGAGTGTAGCCGCGGAGCCGGGGCAAAGACCCTCTGCCGGCTCAACTCTCCCGCCCCTTCTTCTGCCCCGGGCCTTTTGACGCGGCCTCCAGCCCTGCTTCCTGCCAGCCACCTCTCCATCACCTGGGAAGAGAGGGATCCGCGGCCTCCTACCTGCCAGGTCTTCGCGCCTCCTCGGAACCCCTCTGCACCCTTTCTTGCCCCTTTCCCGCCGCGCCCAGTGAACTTAGTCGCCGCTCCTCTGGTTCCCCGAACCCTGCATCATCTTTTCACCCTAGGCCTCCGAGCTTCCTTTCCCGCCCCGCTGTAGTTTAAATTCCCCTCGCTTTAGTGTGAGCCCAAGCTCCTCTCAGGCCTCACGGCTGAATTTAACATGAATACCCCGTTTTTAAATTCCCCATCTTCACTGTCTGTAGAGAATTTAACTTTTCATGTGTTCATCAATCCATTACTTCCTTTAATCAGCATCCACAAATTTTTAATAAGCATCGACAAATACTTGGTGAGCCAGGGCATTATGGAAGGCACTGGGCGATACAGGGGTGCACAGGGCAGGCGTGTTTGCAGAGTTGAGGGGAAATTTCAAGCGTAAACAGCATTTGTCATATTGTGTGGTGTGCTCTAATAGAACATTAGAAACATATTTAACCCAGATTTGTTTGGAAAACTCGCCTATTATTATCTTCACATTTCCATTCTGCATCTAGGAAATGTTTTAATCCTTCCTTCCTTGGGGAGTTATTCCCTACCTACTCAGATACTGCAGATTCCATCTTCCTTAACTTAATTATCTGTTGATTTAGGCAGTCAACAAGTAGCAGAGGAACCCTTTAGGAAAGTGTTCTATCCTTAGTTATTTGCAGTAAATACTGAGGTACTGTTTGTATGTAAACCCCCCCCCCCCTTAGTTCCCCAAAGTTAGGAGCTCTTTATTCATTGGACTGAATGTAGCATTAAAAAATCATCAAATGTTTTCTGGGAATAAAGAGGTGAGAGGACCTTCCAGATACAAAAGATCTTTAGGAAAGATACAGCAAGGCCTAAAAAGAGAACTGGAAACAGTCTGACAGACCTGAGCTGGGTTTGGAGGGAACTTTCCTGCTCAGTTCTATCCCACTCTTTGCTGCCCGGTGGACTGTAGCCTGCCAGGCTCCTCTGTCCGTGGAATTTTCCAGGAAGAATACCAGAGTGGGTTGCCATTTCTTTCTTCAGGGAATCTTTCTGACCAGAAATCAAACTCGAGCCCTGCTGCAGTGGAAGCTCAGTCTTAAGCACTGGAAAACAAGGGAAGCCCCACATACAGTTTTAGAAGAATCAATTTCCAGATCCTTAGTTTCCAAATGAACCCTTCTAAAACTGACCTTAAGAAAAAAGGGATAGAGACTGTCATATCTCTTATGCTTCCAAATTTTACTGTAATGTGTTATTCTGTGTATAAAAACTTCAGGTTGAAAAAAAAAAAAAAAAACTTCAGGTTGGGGGCGGTCCCAAGATGGCGGAGGAATAGGACAGGGAGACCACTTTCTCTCCCACAAATTCATGGAAAGATCATTTGAATGCTGAGCAACTTCCACAAAACAACTCCTGAATGCTGGCGGAGGACACCAGGCACCCAGAAGGCAGCCCATTCTCTTCGAAAGGAGGTAGGACAAAATATAAAACACAAAAAGAGAGACAAAAGAGTTAGGGATCTGGAGGGAAGGGAGTCGTGAAGGAGGAGAAGTTTCGAAACAGCAGGAAACCCTCTTATTGGTGGGTCTGTGGGCAGTTTTGGAATCTCAGAGCGCGACATAACTGGGAGGGGGAAAAAAAAAACCCACAGCATAGAGGCCTAACTGCAACTCCCAGTGGAGAAGTAGCCTAGTCGCAGGCACGCATCTGACACCAGCAACCGGGGGAAGGGGGGGGGGGCCGGACAGGGAGGTGCAGGCTGCATGCTTTAGGGTAAGGACTGGGCCAGAATGCCCTGAGGGCAGTCTCAGGGAGCTAATGTGAAATAGCAACCCAAACCATAGGATAGCCAGAGAGGGAAAAAAAAAAAAGAACTTTACCGCGAAAGGCTCTAACCTAACCCAACCTGCAGCCTGGCCGGCTCATAGAACAAAAGATTGAGCAAATACCAAAGGAGAGCTAGCTGGCTGCATACAGGCTCCTCCCGCCACCAGAGGCAGAGAGGTAGGTGTGTGACAGCCAGAGCCGAAGGCAAGGGGGCAATCTTGGCCCCAGAGACTGGCATCCTCCACCAAACTGTGAGCAGGCTCCCAGTTGCTAACCATGTCTTCCTGGGATCCTGGATGGTTGACATCTGCCAGGAGGGTCGCAGCCTGAGATCATCTCCCCAGAGACATGGCACACCTGAGACGGTGCTCTTGCTATGCACCTGGGAAACGGAGCGTCTGGACTAGGGAGGTGATTAAGGCACACGGCCCACCTGGGACAGTGTGCTCGCCAATTACCTCGTCACCTGAGCTGCTTGGACCTGGGAAGGGCACAAAACGCATGCCCAACTGAGTCTGTGCCCTTGCGGAGTAGCCGAGAACCTGAACCTGAGCAGCTTAGACCTGAGAAGTGAGCAAAACGCAGGGCCCACTTTGGACAGTACCCCTGCAGAGCAACCTGGTGCCTGAGCACTGTAAACCTGGAAGGCACGTGCTGCCGTGAGCTGGGGCAAACCCAGTGTGGTCCATACACTGCAAGCACTCCCCACACACGCCAGTGATATTTGTTTGCAGTGTTCCTCCCTCCCCACAATACAACTGAACAAGTGAGCCTAAAGAAGTGACTACCTTCGCCCCTTTGTGTCAGAGCAGAAATTAGACACTGAAGATGCTTGCGAAAAGAGGAAGCCAAAATAAACGAAGAATCCATTCTGAAAGTGACAGGTGCCACAGATTAAAACCCTTTAGTTAACATTGACTAAGCATTGGAAGGGGCCAATTAGACCTCGAGAACAAGTACAAGCTGGAACAAGAAACTATCTGAAACTGAACTGACCGCACACTGCCCACAATAGCTCCAGAGAAATTCCTAGATATATTTTTACTATTATCATTTTTTTATTTTTAAGTTCTCTATTATTCCTTTAATGTCATTTTTATAACTTACTATTACCTTGTAAAAAAAGACTGCATTTTAAAGCAAATTTCATACATATATATTTTTATAATTTTTGTGATTGATTTTGTATTTTTGAGAGTCTAACCTCTAGATTTTTAATCTTGATTTTTGGTATTTGATATCAATTTTGTACCTTTAAGAATCTAATCTTCAGTATCTTTTTTTCACTTAGGGGTGTGATTTCTTGTTTGATTGCTCTCTTCCCTTTTGACTCTCCCTTTTCTCCCCCAGGTCACCTCTATCTCCTCCCTCCCCCTTCTCTTCTCTGCTTAACTCTGTGAATCTCTCTGGGTGTTCTGGGCTGTCCAGAACACTTAGGGAACTGATTACTGGCTAGATTGGTCTTTCCCCTTTTGACTCCCCCCTGTTCTCCACCTGATCACCTCTATCTCCCTCCTCCCTTTTCTCTGTGCAACTCTGTGAACCTCTCTGGGTGTTCCAGACTGTGGAGAATGCATAGGGAATTGATTACTGGCTGGATTGCTCTCTTCTGTTTTGACTCCCCCCTCTTCTCCTGGTAACCTCTATCTCCCTCCTCCCTCTTCTCCATGTAACTTTGTGAACTTCTCTGGGTGTCCCTCACTTTGAAGAATCTTTTCACCATTAACCTAGATGTTTTATTATCTGTGCTGTATGGATGGAGAAGTCTTGAGGCTACTGTAAGAATAAGACTGAAAGCCAGAGGCAAGAGGCTTAACTCCAAAACTTGAGAACACCAGAGAACTCCTGATTCCAGGGAACATTAATAGACAAGAGCTCATCCAAAAGCCTCCACACCTACACTGAAACCAAGCTCCACCTAAGAGCCAACAAGTTCCAGAGCAAGCCATACCATGCTAATTCTCCAGCAATGCAGGAACACAGCCCTGAGCGTTAAAATACAGGCTGCCCAAAGCCATGCCAAACCCATAGACACCCCAAAACTTAATACTGGACACTTTATTGCACTTCCGAGAGAAGAGCTCCAGTTCACTCACCAGAACACAGACGCAAGCTCCTCTAACCAGTTAGGAAACCTTGACAAGCCACTAGACCCACCTCAGCCACAGAGAGCAAGCTCCACAAAACAAAGGAATAACAAACATACAGCCTACAGAAAGGCCAACCCAAATACAGCAGTCTAAAAAAATATAAAGGCAGAGAAATATTCAGCAGGTAAAGGAACATGATAAATGCCCACCAAACCAAAGAGTAGGAGATAGGGAGTCTACCTGAAAAAGAATTCAGAATAATAATAGTAGAGATGATCTTAAATCTTGAAAACAAAATGGAGTTACAGATAAATAGACTAGACAAGGATTAAGAACATGCAAGAAATGTTTAACAAGGACCTAGAAGAAATAAAAGAGTCAGTCAATTATGAATAATGCAATAACTGAGATCAAAAGCACTCTGGAGGGAGTCAACAGTAGAATACCTGAGGCAGAAGACAGGATAAGTGAGGTGGAAGATAGAATGGTGGAAATAAGTGAAGCAGAGAGGAAAAAAAAAAAAAGGACAACCTCAGAGACCTTTGGGACAATGTTAAACACCCTAACATTCGAATCATAGGAGTCCCAGAAGAAGAAGACAAAAAGAAAGGGGATGAGAAAATACTTGAGAAGATAATAATTGAAAACTTCCCTAAAATGAGGAAGGAAATAGCCACTCAAGTCCAAGAAACCCAGAGAGTCCCAGTCAGGATAAACCCAAGGTGAAACACCCCAAGACAGGTATTAATCAAATTAACAAAGTTCAAACACAAAGAGGAAATATTAAAAGCAGCAAGGGAAAAGCAACAAGTAACACACAAGGGGATCCCCATAGGGATTACAGTTTATCTTTCAATAAAATCTCTTCAGGCCAGAAGGGAATGGCAGGACATACTTAAAGTGATGAAAGAGAAAAACCTACAACCCAGATTAGTGTACCCAGCAAGGATCTCATTCAGATATGGAGGAGAAATGACAAGCTTTACAAACAAGCAAAAGCTGAGAGAATTCAGCACCACCAAACCAGCTCTTCAACAAATGTTAAAGGATCTTCTCTAGACAGGAAACACAGAAAAGATTTATAAACTTGAACCCAAAACAACAAAGTAAATGGCAACAGGATCATACTTGTCAATAATTGCCTTAAATGTAAATGGTTTGAATGCCCCAAACAAAGACAAAAGACTGGCTGAATGGATACAAAACCAAGACAAACCTAAACCTATGGGATTCAGTAAAAGCAGTGCTCAGGGGAACGTTCGTGGCAATACAAGCTTATCTCAAGAAGCAAAAGAAATATAAATAACCTAATGCTACACCTAAAGCAACTAGAAAAAGAAGAACCCCAGAGTTGTTAGAAGGAAAGAAATCATTAAAATTAGGGCAGAAATAAATGAAAGATAAATGGAGACCATAGCAAAAGTCAGCAAAGCTAAAAGCTGGTTCTTTGAGAAGATAAAATAGACAAACCATTAGCCAAGGAGAAGAATCATATCAACAAAATTAGAAATGAAAATGCAGAAATCACAAGAGACAACACAGAAATACAAAGGATCATAAGAGACTACTATCAGCAACTATATGACAATAAAATGGACAACTTGGAAGAAATGGATGAATTCTTAGAAAAGTGTAACCTTCCAAAACTATACCAGGAAGAAATAGAAAATCTTAACAAACCCAACACAAGCATGGAAATAAAAACTGTAATAAAAAATCTTCCAACAAACAAAAGTCCAGGACTAGATGGCTTCACAGCCGAATTCTACAAAAATTTAGAGAAGAGCTAACACCTATCCTACTCAACTCTTCCAGAAAGTTGCAGGGGAAGGTAAACTGCCAAACTCATTCTATGAGGCCACCCTCACCCTAATACCAAAACCAGACAAAGATGCCACAAAAATAGAAAACTATAGACCAGTATTACCGATGAACATAGATGCATAAATTCTCAACAAAATTTCTAGCAAATAGAATCCAACAACATAATAAAAAGATGATACATCATGACCAAATGTGTTTTATCCCAGGGATACAAGGATTCTTCAGTATTTGCAAATCAATGTGATACACCACATTAACCAATTGAAAGATAAAGGCCATATGATTATCTCAATAGATGCAAAGAAAGCCTTTGACAGAATTTAACATATTTATGATAAAAACCCTCCAGAAAGCAGGCATAGAAGGAACATACCCAACATAATAAAAGCCATATATGATAAACCCACCGCAAACATTATCCTCAATGGTGAAAAATTGAAAGCATTTCCTGTAAAGTCAGGAACAAGACAAGGGTGCCCACTCTCACCACTACTATTCAACATAGTTTTGGAAAGTTTAGTCACAGCAATCAAGAGAAGAAAAAGAGATAAAACTCTCACTGTTTGCAAATGACACGATCCTCTACATAGAAAACCCTAAAGACGTCACCAGAAAATTACTAGAACTAATCAATGAATATAGTAAAGTTGCAGGATATAAAACTAATACACAGAAATCCCTTGCATTCCTATACACTAACAATGAGAAACAGTAATTAAAGAAACAATTCCATTCACCATTGCTATGAAAAGAATAAAATACTTAGGAATAAATCTACCTAAAGAAACAAAAGACCTATGTATAGAAAACTATAAAACACTGATGAAAGAAATCAAGACACAAATAGATGGAGAAATATGTTCATGGATCAGAAGAATCAATATAGTGAAAATGGATATACTACCCAAAGTAATCTATAGATTCAATGCAATCTCTATCAAGCTACCAACAGTATTTTTCACAGAGCTAAAACAAATAATTTCAAAATTTGTGTGGAAATACAAAAAACCTTGAATAGCCAAAGCAGTCTTGACAAAGAAGAATGGAACTGGAAGAATCAACCTGTCTGACTTCAGGCTTTACTACAAAGCCACAGTCATCAAGACAGTATGGTACTGGCACAAAGACAGAAATATAGATCAATGGAACAAAACAGAAAGCCCAGAGATAAATCCATGCACCTATGGACACCTTATCTTTGACAAAGGAGGCAAGAATATGCAATGGAGAAAAACAAATGGGACCTAATTAAACTTAAAAGCTTTTCCACAGCAAAGGAAACTATAAGGAAGGTGAAAAGATAGTTTTCAGAATGGGAGAAAATAATAGCAAATGAAGCAGTTGACAAAGAATCTCAAAAATACACAAGCAGCTCCTGCAGCTTAGTACCAGAAAATAAATGACCCAATCAAAAAATGGGCCAAAGAACTAAGCAGACATTTCTCCAAAGAAGACATACAGATGGCTAACAAACACATGAAAAGATGCTGAACAGCACTTACTATCAGAGAAATGCAAATCAAAACCACAATGAGGTACCATCTCATACCAGTCAGAATGGCTGCTATCAAAGTCTACAAACAATAAATGCTGGAGAAGGTGTGGAGAAAAGGGAACCCTCTTTCACTGTTGGTGAGAATGCAAACTAGTACAGCCACTATGGAGAACAGTGTGGAGATTCCTTTAAAAACTGGAAATAGAACTGCCATACAACTCAGCAATCCCACTTCTGGGCATCCACACCAAGGAAACCAGAATTGAAAGAGACAGATGAACCTCAATGTTCATGGCAGCACTGTTTACAATAACTAGGACATGGAAGCAACCTAGATGTCCATCAGATAAGAAAGATGTGGCACATAGACACAATGGGATATTCAGTTCAGTTCAGTCGCCCAGTCATGTCCGACTCTTTGTGACCCCATGAATCGCAGCACACCAGGCCTCCCTGTCCATCACCAACTCCCGGAGTTCACCCAGACCCACGCCCATGGAATAAGTGATGCCATCCAGCCATCTCATCCTCGGTCGTCCCCTTCTCCTCCTGCCCCCAATCCCTCCCAGCATCAGAGTCTTTTCCAGTGAGTCAACTCTTTGCAAGAGGTGGCCAAAATACTGGAGTTTCAGCTTCAGTATCATTCCTTCCAAAGAAATCCCAGGGTTGATCTTCAGAATGGACTGGTTGGATCTCCTTGCAGTCCAAGGGACTCTCAAGAGTCTTCTCCAGCACCACAGTTCAAAAGCATCTTCAGCGTTCAGCCTTCTTCACAGTCCAACTCTCACATCCATACATGACTACTGGAAAAACCATAGCCTTGACTAGATGGACCTTAGTTGGCAAAGTAATGTCTCTGCTTTTGAATATACTGTCTAGGTTGGTCATAACTTTTCTTCCAAGAAGTAAGCGTCTTTTAATTTATGGCTGCAGTCACCATCTGCAGTGATTTTGGAGCCCAGAAAAATCAAGTCTGGCACTGTTTCCACTGTTTCCCCATCTGTTTCCCATGAAGTGATGGGACTGGATGCCATGATCTTCGTTTTCTGAATGTTGAGCTTTAAGCCAACTTTTTCACTCTCTTCTTTCACTTTCATCAAGAGGCTTTTTAGTTCCTCTTCACTTTCTGCCATAGATTGAGGAAAAAGAAAACTATGTTTGCTGGGGAAAAAGAAAAATATCTTTGTTTGCAGATGGCATAATAATCTGTGTAGAATATCCAAAAGAGTCAACAGAAAACAAAAAACCTCCTGGATTATAACAAGGTTGCAGGATACAACATGTACAAAAGGCAGTCACTTCCTTATATCATAGCAATGAGCAAGTGGAGTTTGAAATTAAAAACACAATGCCAGGGACTTCCCTGGCAGTCTAATGGTTAAGACTCTGCTTCCCCTACAGTGGGCATGGGTCCAATCCCTGGTCAAGGAACTAAGATCTTGCATGACATGCCTCACAGCCAAGAAGTAAAAGGAACACTACTGAAATTCTTAAAATAAAAACACGATGNGGAAGCAACCTAGATGTCCATCAGCAGATGAATGGATAAGAAAGCTGTGGTACATATACACAATGGAGTATTACTCAGCCGTTAAAAAAATACATTTGAATCAGTTCTAATGAGGTGGATGAAACTGGAGCCAATTATACAGAGTGAAGTAAGCCAGAAAGAAAAACACCAATATAGTATACTAATGCATATATATGGAATTTAGAAAGATGGTAATGATAACCCTGTATGCGAGACAGCAAAAGAGACACAGATGTATAGAACAGTCTTTTGGACTCTGTGGGAGAGGGAGAGGGTGGGATGATTTGGGAGAATGGCATTGAAACATGTATGATATCATATATAAAACAAATCACCAATCCAGGTTCAATGCATGATACTGGATGCTTGGGGCTGGTGCACTGGGATGACCCAGAGGGATGGTATGGGGAGGGAGGTGGGAGAGGGGTTCAGGATGGGGAACACGTGTATACCTGTGGTGGATTCATGTTGATGTATGGCAAAACCAATACAATATTGTAAAGTAACTAACCTCCAATTAAATAAATAAATTTATATTAAAAAAAGAAACTCTGAGAGAAAAATATTTTAAACTAGTATGTGCTATAATAATAATCAAAGAAAGAATAGACTTATAGTAGTGGCAATCACTTGAAATTTTTTCTAGTACTTGGACTTAACAGTTGGAGCCTCACTTTAACTGGATTAAATTTAATAACAGATATTTTGAAACTATTTAGTCCTTTGATCTTCATTTTTAAACTTTCTAAAAAGTAGAGACCAATTTCCCTTTTCTTTCATTCGCTGTTTTGGTAGGGCTACAGTTGGCTCCACTGTAAATCTGTGATGTTAAGGCATGATTATTGTGATACAGTAAAAAATATACATTTCAGTCTTCATCCATAGATCCTGACCAGAGCTCCTAAAACCTTTGTAATTTCTCAAGCAATAAAGATGTGATGAGCATCAAAACAAAACAAAACAATTTCTTTAGTTTTAGGTTCACAAAAAATTGAATAGAAAGTATAAAATCTCTATATAATTCCTGACTTCATACATGCATGCCTTTACTATGCTGTATGAGCATAGCACATTTGTTATATATGTTGCAATGAACCTACAGTCCTTTATCATATATGTCTTTTGCAAATATTTTCTTCCAGCCTATGGCTTGTCTTGTCATTCTATTAAAGAATTATCTTTATATTCTACTCCAGTAATCTGAAAATCTTCAAGAGCAAAGAATGTAATTTTGCATACCCAGTAGCTGACATGAAAATTAAGAAAGAACATTTTTGAGTCAATCTGAAATATAAATGAACATTGGTATTCTTGTAAGAAGTTAAAACCAACTGAGAACAAGACCCCAAATCATGAAATCAGATGTACATGACCATAATAGCCCTAATAATTCTAATTTTTCAAACAGCTAGTTACACTGAACAAGAGATATAGAAGCAGAAATGCATAGAGGAGTCCTATCTGTTAATTTCTCTTCTCTGTGCAAGCTGTCAAACAGTGCTCAGTGTCTAGCAATGACATACGCTAACTGAACCCCAAATGCAGGCAACATGGATACAAAAGAGCCTGGGGTCAGTACTTGTGAACTTTTAACTATTCACTGAGATTTTCCAACTCAAATTATTTTATTCCCAACTTAGAAAACAAGACCCTAAGGTTCTCTTTTATTTCCTACCAGATGGTAAAGTGGTACTCTCGTGACTGTGACAAACAGGATAAAAACAGAACCAAATGCATTTCCTCTGATGTTTCAAGCATTCATAGCTTTTTTTTTTTTTTTTTCTGTTAGTCATTACTCTCTTCACCAAAAAGCACTGCAGTTTTAACCTGAATGGCGTTCAGAGAGTTGGTCGAAGGTGAAACGGATCAGAGTATGACAGGTGCAGCCTTAATCCAATACAAAAGCACTTGCGCCATACAGAGCTTTCAGTCTTTAAGAAGGCACGGAACCAAAGAATAATTCGTGATAATAGGGATCTCCTGTGGGTCATCAACTCATGCCTGCTGCTTTATGACAAATTGATTTCATTATTCCTATCCTCTCAATGTTAAGTTGAAACTCAAATACTTTGTCTCTAGTGACACTTGGTTGCATCCCTTTGCTGCTTAGTTCACCCTTTGGCTATCACCAGACCTGTGAAACTTTTTTCCATCTAGTCTGAATTTTCTTGTACCAATAAGTGTCCATTATTAAGAATTTCATATTAGGAATGCTTTCTGTAGCTTTATGTAGTTACAGTCATTTCATTCTATAATAAAAAGACTGCCACCTTTTCATTCCTTTTTTGTTTTTCCTTGTAAGCATCAGCTAAATCAGAATCAATTGCTTTCATATCTACCTTTGATCTATTTTTGTTTATAAAACACATGTAAGAGCTGGGGACCTACTGATTAGAGAAATTTTCCATCTTGCTGAACTCCACATGACTTACTTTTACAATAAATTTTGTGTTATCTAAGAGCCTTAAGCCTATTACCAAAAGAACTAAAGCTATAGATTCTCATAACTGTATGAAAGCATAAAAAAAGGAAAATTCAATAATATAATGCAGGTAAAGAAAATGCTTCTCAAAGTAGATGCTTTTTGATGAAAATGGACTACAAAGAGAAGGAAGAAGACAGATTTTTCTAGGTAATAAGAACAAAGTAGAGGTTCTCTCATGCCTGTGGCAATAAAGGAAAAAAATATGTTCCGAATAAATATAAATAGTTAAAGGAGTGAGATATCCTGTGAGGATGAAAAGGAAAGATGGATTGTCCCATCTATTTTATACAGTAAAGCAGAAGCATGGTTCAGAAAAAAATAATAGTGGACCTCAATCTGACTATAATAAGGAGGTATATAAATTTGAAACTTCACTGGTAATAATAATAATTTTAAATAACTACAGCCCATAAAAGAAGTAAAGCAATAACATAGGAAAGAAACTAATATTTATTGCATATATGCCTGCTTGCCAAATATTACGCCAAAATTTTGCACATCTGCAAGAAAGAGTGTGAGATGGTGATTATCTCCATCTTACACACAAGAACAAATGACAGGGCAAGATGTGAAATCAAGTCCTTTGATTTTAAATACTGTGCATTTTCAACTATGCCATGTTTCCTTAAAGTACATTCAATTCTGAGTATTGGAAACAAACATACATACAAAGAAGCAAAAGCTAGCCTGGTTACCAGAGATGGGTCTTCAGTTGAAAATGGGTCACTTCAGCTTACTATACATACATACATACATACATACATGTATTTCTGGAGTGATTCCTGGTGTGACAGGACCTGGGCTAGTGGTACCATCCCTACTCTTTACTGTAGCTCTGATAGAGGGAAGTGATGGACAGAGCACTGTCACAAGGGAGGAGACAGTTTAGGGAAGGTCACTGGGTACCCTTAATCCACAGAGGAGAGGTACATTTCACCCTGGGGTTCTAGAAATGGTTTTAGAGGAAAAGACATCTAGGCCTGATCTTGAAGGATGATTAAGAAACATAAAAAACAAAACTGGTAGGAAAAAAATGTAGACCAAAACACCACAAGCAAAAGCACAGAGAGGTGAAATAGTATGGGAGCAAGGCAGTCTGATGAGCTCAGTAACACCAAGTAATAAGTACTAAAACAGCAAATACCATGGATGAGCCTGGAGGGATGAAAAAAGAACAGCAGTGGATATGGAAGACTTTACATGCCTTGCTGTGGCATCTGGACTCAATTCTATAGGTCAGTCTTTCCCACTGTTAGGAAACAAGTGCTCAAACACAAAACCTTTCCTGTAATTTAACAAGAATTCTTAATTCTGTGATTTTTCCCTTTATAATAATACAATACAAATAAATACAAGAAAATAATATGAGTACTGGCTGATGTAGCTTATTAATTTCTAGTACCTGTGTTTATCCTTGTTTTGCATTTCGATTGCACTAGTGTACATTTATCTGTCCTGGGCTAATACGAAAAGAATAGAGGCAGGTTTTGTATTTAAATAATGCACTGATTTCAGGGACAGAATAAAGAATTAGATGAACAGAGTCACACCACAGCTTACCATATAGCACAGGCACTTGAAAATAACGAACACAAGGCCACTGAAAGCAGTGTTTTAGTTTCAGGGCAATATTAACTGTCTTATTGAGTTATACTGCAAATTTGAATTTTATTTGTTGAATAGTTTGATCCATTTTTAATTTGAAAATTTGTTTTGGTTTCATAGTTGTGTTAAACTTTAAACATAAATCAGAATTTGATTTTATGTTTATATATAAATACATGTGATATTACAATCAAATAATTTAAGCAGATACCAGTTGAGATAAAATGATTTCTTTCCTCTTTAAAAAGATTCCATATGTAATCCACAATTGAGAAACATTCTATTGATGGGGAGAAACTACCTATTGGTTTAATCAGGAAGATTTTAAGGTGGGGGAAAATCTGGAGGAAAAAGCACTTTACAAAATAGATTAGGTGAAAAAATTGTAAGAAAACAGCAAAAGTGGCAGAGAAGTTGAGAGTTAGTTAAGTGTTTCTTTCAATGGTTTACTAAAAAGATGATGAGGATGTGAATTAAGTACTGCCATCAGAGACAGAGAGGAGATAAAATTGAGACATATTAGGGAAAAAAATCATACTGATTTGAAAATAAGTTACTCTAAGTAAATTGTGTATTCTATTCACTTAGCTTTTAGGTTAAGATTATGCCCCAAACTGTCTCAATTTCTGTTAAAACTCAGCAGACATTGACACTGTAGCTTTTAGCTGATCCATGGAATTAGAATTTGGGTGATCTAGATACAGAATGCAGAAAGGTCAAAGGAGACATAATTGAGGTGTACTAGGAATGACAGGTCTAGATATTTGAGTAGACGAAAGAGGAAGAATCCTAAAAGGATTTTACTGCATCATCCTAAAATTAAAAAAAAAAAAAAAGAATTTCACCCAGCCTAAGAATAGCCTGACATGGGTCAATAAATGACCTGCTTAACGTTGGTATAAGGCTTTCTATCTAATTTCAGAAAGAAAATTGGAAACTGTATCATACTTCTCAAATGTGCCCAGATAGGACTATTAAGTATCTCAAAGGGAGATAATGCTCAAGAAGCAATTAATACCAGGGTTTCCCAACTTGGACACTACTGACTGCGGTGCAAATAATTATTTGCTGTAGGAGGATGTCTTGTGTGTGGAAGTGTGTTTAGTAGCATCTCTGTCTCTGTACACTACATACCAATAGCACCTCTTTTTCTTTAGCTGTGACACCAAAGTCTATCTCCAGACATTGCCCAATGTCACTTGTGGGGCAGAATCATTCTCGAGTACCACTGTCATATGCAGAGTCAAGTGTCTTCATCACTACTGTCACAATCTTCTAAATAGCACAGTTCTATTCAATATAGAAGGCTCAAATTATAAGAAAATACATTCTCTACTATGAGATGCATGTAAGTTGCCCATCACAACTTTTTTCCTGAAATAATCTCAATTTTTCAAAATATTCTGTGCAGTATAATTTAGATGAATCATTTAATCTATCTAAGCATCTGCTTCTTCATCCATAAAATTAAAAAGTGGAACTAATTTGGCTTTTCCCGAACCCGCCTTAGTTATTTGGAATCTTCATTATAAAATGTAGATTCCTGGGCCCCATGTCAAATATATTGTAACAGAGAAGGGAAGAAGCTTGAGAATCTATATTTTTGAAAACAAGTTCTCAGGAGAATCTTGTCATCAGACAAGTTTATGGAACACTGAATCAGATAATCTCTAAGGTCCTATTCAGCCCTAACCTCTAGACCCTTCCAAAGAGAAAAGCATTTTAGAAAGACCATTTATTCTTTTAGGCCACTGAAAGAGTACAGTAGTAATTGAATTCAACCACCACGGTAATTTAGAAAGCAGTACCTGAGTGACCTGAAACAGTTATACGGAACCTCTGGGAATAGGTTAGTCAACGAAACATTTGGTAGCATTTAAAAACATTAAAAGCACTAGTAACACAGGTGTTCTGCTGTATAATGAATAATATTCTTTCAAAGCTAAGGCTCCTAGACTCCATTACTCAACTGCAACACTTTTATTTCCACCTTCTATTTCTACTCTTCTACTCTTCATCGACAGCTTCAGAACGCTGACACAAAGTAAGAAACAGTAAAAAGGTTAATCGTCCTCAAATGAAAATGCACCGAATCGGCAATGTCTTTCATTTATGTATTTCTCAGAAAATTAGGCTGCTCAAGGAGGGATTAAGTGTACACGATGTGGTGTCACCCATCAGAACTACTTAAGCCTTCAGCCTTTTTGTAACAGGAGATCTGGGAGCCCTGCATGAAGCAAAGCCACTGACGGAAATGTTGAACAATAGTTCTACTTCATATGTAATGATATCGCCTGCTCAGTTACTCAATCGATGGATGGTGCAGCCATTTGTTTAAGGGTGTGGATTATGTCACTTTATTAAGCCCAAAAGTGACACAAATGGATGTCACCTGAACAAACACAAAGGCAGATTACAGTGGTGGACCATTGTGCAGGAGGGAGAAATGGTAGACTGGGCAACTTGCCAGTCAATGCCCTCAAATGGCAAATGGAGCTTGAAGAGTGAAGGGATAGAAGGTATGTATTCTCCCTCGGGTACTTCTCACAGCCAAAGTGAACAGACTATTTCTATCTTATATAGAATGCTGAAAGGATTCAATTCTATCCATCCTCAGAATAACCATAGTGTTCATTCAGGCAATTTCTTTTATGTAACTGATTACATTAACCGGCTTCTCTCCTGAAGTGCTCATTATATTTTCTTTACTCACAAGCACTCTCAACTATCCTCATTTTCTCCCTTTCTGATAGTTATGTACAACAGAACAAAACTGTCACAGAGAGTTTGGGGGCTCTTCTCCACGCCACACTACAAGTCAATGGCATGACTGTTCTCTGTTAAATTTTCTCTTGTTTTTTTTTTTTTTTTTAACTTTAGTGTGTTCTAATTTCCTCCTCCAGGGGATCTTCCCAACCCAGGGATCAACTCCAAGTCTGCCACACTGCAGGCAGATTTTTTACTGCTAAGCCACCAGAGTAGCCCTTAAACTCTAGCAGATCCAGCAAAGTTCCATGTTATTTTTACATTACGATCCATTTCTAACATTGGAAATAAGTGACCTTGTTGTTTCAGGCAATGTATTAATGTCAGAAAGAAGGCTGCTGTGCTTACTCCCAAAATATTTTATATTAAGTGCATTCCAAGGCTTGTAGGTTGTTGTAGAGTCAGGTCCAGCTAAAAGAGTCTATGGATTCAGTAAATCGAAACATCTGGAGAAATGTGTAGCATTTACCCAACTTAATCTTGGAAAAGAAAGAGTAGTTTCTTTTTAAAGAAAAAGAATGTGGTTTTAGTAAATTCCAGAAACTTTGAAAGTTTTATCTAGAAAATGAACCACTGAGAGACACTAGGAATATGAGTTATGGGGTCAACGTTGCACCTTAGACATTACTCTGGTGTGGGGAAGAGTCTGCAAGGGAATAATGCACATGTTAATGATGAATGATTAGAACTTGGACAGTTCACCCAATCAAGATCTTAAAACATGCCAGTCCCTTGTTTCTGCAGTCTTCAAATTTCTGTATCCAATCCTTTGCTCTGCAGCACTAGACCACAATTCTTTTGGTTGCAAAGGCATGTAGAGATGAGCATCCACCTCATGCCAATGGAACTCTCAGAACTTGACATAGAAACTGGAATGTGATAATTTATTTTCTAAACTTTAAAAGAATAATATTCCAGTCCAGTGACTGGAATATATAATATATCTTTTAACTCAACTTGCCTCACACTGATTCAGTAGTAAAGTGACCTTCTATCAGCACTTCCCCAAAGATAATGCCTAATTTCAGTAGCTCTGTTTGATGCTAGTGTTATTTATTTAAACGACTTCAGTGTCATCTAAGTCTGGTAAATATGCAGGTAATAAAGTCGAACTCTTTTTTTACTGAAGTATTTCCTCAACCTGTATGGTGTTAACGCATACAGTAATTCTCTGAGAGGAACGTCACGTGGAGATTTCCAAACTTAGCTGAGCCAGCATGCTTTCTTCCTCTGGAGCATATTTCCATATTAGCGTTTTCCAGAACACACTTTGGGGAACACCAAAGGATGTCTCTCATTCTCAATGCTGTTACATCACTGTATTCATTTTAAATGGTTTAATAGCTCCAGGAGGCATCTTGCAAACTAAGCCACTTCCTTGTGGGAACTTGCAACATATGACTCAGGGAGTATAGAGTGTGTGGTAAGCCTGGGGGTATCTTAACACTCTCAGCAATTAACTCTAGCCTTCACTATGTGAGTCTGACTTCTGCAGTTTTTTGTTTTTGTTTTTTTTTGCTTTTCCCTTACTTTTTATTTTTTTTATTTTTTTTTAAATTAATTTTTATTTTTTAGTTTGTTTTGCTTTACAATACTGTATTCATTTTGTTACACATTGACATGAATTAGCCATGAGTGTACATGAACTCCCAATCCCGACCCCCACCTCCACCCTCCCGCCCCACACCCTCTCTCTGGATTTCTGCAGTTTTAATATTTTGTGTGTACGTTTTTCTTCTTTCTACATCTACCTTTATTCATTAAACTCTATGAGCAGAAAGACTGTATGATTCTTACATGGCCATTAGAGTTGCATCAATGACGTCTCTTTGCATAATGTGAAACTTTCACTTAAATCTTGAAATAAAAACATGCAAGGTATTCCTGTCTTTGAGTATTTATTAATATTCATATAAAAGTAGAGAAAATTAAAATATCAATATTTAACTTTTAGATATCAACCATATTTTAATTTTGAAAGTGTCTCTACTTTCATGAAAATTGTTTTCAGCTACTAGTCAAAAATTAGGGCAGTAATGGTCTATTCCAGAAGTTAATTTGGATCAAATCCACATTTAGATTGGAATATTGAGTGCTGCAGAATAATTCTTTAATCCTTGTTTCTGAAAAATCCAGATTTTATTTCCTACTTGGAGTATCTCTGTCCTGCTAAACTCTGTTCAAAATATATCTGCAAATAAAACCTTTAAGAATAAGACTTTTGTTATCGCCATCATCTGGGCAACTTATGGAGCATTTGCAGAGAAATATCATTTGATGAAAAGAGCACTTCACAGCCCTCAAGTAGTAACTGTGATCACTTTGCAAGTTGTTTTTTACCAGTTCTTTCAGTATAATTTATTTTTTTATTTTTGCTTTCATAAAATTTTGGAAACTTTAACAAGATGCTGGATTCTACTTTTTCTTCCTTTCCATTTAGAATTCATTATTTGGAAGTGACAAAGACTTTGGCCATAGGGGTGACTTTAGTAAACTGATTTTTTTTTTTCCCTTGTAGATGCCTCAGAAGACAAGTAAGACAGGATGCATTTTGCCAAACCTTGGGGCGGGGTGCCTGCTTTAGTGAAATGATATTTCATTTTAGTTTTTCTTTTAAATCCCTGAGGGAAAAAGGCTAAAGAAGAAAGCAAGTCTGAAGGAGGTTACCCATCTAAGTACATGCAATAGACATTCAGAACACAGATGCTTGTTTTGAAATCTTAAGGTTTCCAATTAGAATTCTGATTTCAAAGAGGTTACTTTCACTTTCTTTTTCTTTAACGGAGTTTAACATTTCACAGTGTAAATGGGCATTCTTAAACTAACCTGGCATAATTTAAATCATTTGAACATTTGTTAACTTGAAAAATAAGATTAATATGCAAATAGGCCATAATTTGATTATACATATAATGTATGTGGGCTTCCCTTAGGCTCAGGGGACAAAGAGTCTGACTGCAATGTGGGAGACCTGGGTTCGATTTCTGGGTTGGGAAGATCCCATGGAGAAGGGAAGGCTACCCACTCCAGAATTCTGGCCTGGAGAATTCCATGAACTCTATAGTCCTTGGGTCACAAAGAGTCGGACAGGACTCAGTGACTTTCACTTTCACAATTTATATACAGCTTAGAACCTAGCTGATGAGGATCTGTGGGCCTCTTATATAGACTATGTATTTTATCACAGTCATTGAATCCAAACCATAAGATCTGAAAGACTCAAACATCACTTTAAATTGATATTTAATGCTTATAGTCAGCTTTTGGTGACTGGTCATTCATGACTTAGTACTACTATAAATAAATGTTGAGGAAAAACATGGATAGAAATAGGAAGACAGAGTAGAGTAAATACAGAGATTAAGCTACTCCTTTCCTGAATTCACATTCTAACTTGAGGGAGAATCAAACACATGTATTTATTTTTCTAATGTAAATGAAGTTGCTCAGTCGTGTCTGACTCTTCTGTGACCCCATGAACTGTAGCCCACCAGGCTCCTTGGTCCATTAGATTTTCCAGGCATGAATACTGGAGTGGGTTGCCATTTCCTTCTCCATGTAATGTAAGCTAGTTACAAAAGAAGTACAAAGATCAAAGTATAGAAACAGGTATGAATCCTTTGCCCTCCCTTAGATCAGGACACTGAATAAGCAATGGGATACTGTTACCAGAAGAAGGTGGAATGCATACTGAATGGGCAAGGACAAACCAAAACAGCAAAAAAACAAAACCAAAACAAAAAAACATCTCCACTATACTGAGAGAAAAAAATTGATCCAAATACAAGTCCATTGGAAAGGGAGTGAAAACACAGCAATGCAGTCATTAAATGACAGGGATCCATTGACTAGATTCTCTCCAGCTTTTTCCATCTATAACATTTTATTTCTATTATCAAAAGTTTCAAATAAATATGTTGCACGGGCACAGTCAGTAAAAGGAGCAACTGAGACTGTGTGAGGATGGGAGCATGTACTCTCTTCTTTCTGCCGCTTATTTACAGAACTGAAAATTTCCATTTCAAGATTTTTGCATATGAAATGATCCTCTAGAAAATCCTAAATAGTATTATGACTATTTTATGCTTAAATATGATTCAATTAAGCTCCTATTATGTTACTGCAGCCTGCTACACACTGGAGTTACAAAAATGGATCAGAAAGGTCCATTCTTCCCAAGAACACTCAGTGGGAAAGACAGATAATGATAAGGTTTCAATATAAAAAGTTCTGTAACAGATATGATCAAGATGCTAAGCCACCAAAAAAAAGGCATCTACGCCAGCCAAAGAGCTCAGTAAAAGCTTCCTGGAGTAATGGATGAGTGAGCTAAAATTCATAAATAAGCTCAATTAGATGTAAAAGAATGGTGGTGGAAAGCTTTATTGAGGGTTTTTCTCCAACTAGCAAAACTAAAATTTAGTTTTCAAACCTTTCCTCTTCAAAGGTGATCTTCAGATCTGATCATGTACAGATTAAGAGAACCTCCTTTAATGTCAAATTTATAACAGCAGCACCAGTAATGGGAGCACATAAACATCATACTGGAATGAAGCTCCTTCTGACTTTTTGCCAATTCTATAATACATTTTCATCTACACTGATCATATTGTAATCATCATAAAAACTTGTTAATGTTTCTGAGAAATAATAGCAGATAAGCCTGAGAGACTTGAGAACAAATGCAAGCAATTTATAAGACTGGGTGCTGCTGCTGCTGCTGCTGCTGCTAAGTTGCTTCAGTCGTGACCGACTCTGTGCGACCCCATAGACGGCAGCCCACCAGGCTCTGCTGTCCCTGGGATTCTCCAGGCAAGAACACTGGAGTGAGCTGCCATTTCCTTCTCCAGTGCATGAAAGGGAAACGGGAAAGTGAAGTCGCTCAGTCGTATCCGACTTCGCGACCCCATGGACTGCAGCCCACCAGGCTCCTCTGTCCATGGGATTCTCCAGGCAAGAGTACTGGAGTGGGGTGCCATTGCCTTCTCCGATAAGACTGGATAGACATAAAATAATTAGAATTAAGACTGTCAGAATCTAACTGTTTTGAATTAATAATTACAAAGTGAAGCAAGCTCCTGCTTTTACTTCATAGTTCATGATTTTGCAGGGTCACCTATAACTTCATAATTTATATTAAAGAGCCAGAAAGAATAACTAAGAAAATCTTGCATTGATACTGGGGTAATAAATGATAGCCATGCTTCATAGGCACTTGCGTCATCCAGGACTGAATTTAAGCTAGATTGTGAAGGTATTATTCCCTTTAAGTATGCCTACCATCAAAGTCACACATTAGGTGAGTGCCTACAAATGGTTATTTGTCAAAATATTGGGAAAATCCAAAATTACTGATACAACCTACACCCAGCAGCTAGATGATGCTGGGGATTTCCTACATAAAACATTCATTTGTTTGACTGTAGAAAACAGTCCCAGAACAACAACAAAATGTGCTGTGCTTAGTTGCTCAGTCACGTCCAAGTCTTTGTGATCCCACAGACTGTAGCTAGCCAGGCTCCTCTGTCCATGGGGATTCTCCAGGCAAGAATACTGGAGTGGGCTGCCACGCCCTCCTCCAGGGGATCTTCCAAACCCAGGGACTGAACCCAGGTTTCCCACACTGCAGGAGGATTATTTACCGTTTGAGTCATCAGGGAAGCCTTAAGCAACAGCGATTTACATTATGTGAACTGTATATATATGTGAAGGGCTTCCAAGGTGGTGCTGTGGTGTGCTGTGCTTCAGTGGCTCAGTTGTGTCCAACTCTTCGTGACCCCATGGGTTGTTAGCCTGCCAGGCTCCTCTATCACGGATTTCTCCAGGCAAGAATACTGGAGTGGATAGCCATTCACTTCTCCAGGGGATCTTCCCAACCCAGGGATCAAACCCAGGTCTCCCACATTGCAGGTGGATGCTTTACAGTCTGAGCCACCAGGGAAGCCCACCTGCCAGTGCAGGAGACGTTAAGTGATGTGGGTTCGATCTCTGGGTCAGGAAGATCACCTGGAGGAGGGCATGGTAACCCACTTCAGTACTCTTTGTTTGCAGAGTCCCATGGACAGAGGAGCCTGGAGGGCTCAGTCCATAGGGTTGCACAGAGTCAGACATGACTGAAGCAACTTAGCATACATGCACGCACACAATGTAAGAATGTATAGAAGGACACAATTCCATGGAAAAGAGATCTAGTTTCAGACAATTAATGAACTCTGAAAAGTCCCTGAGTTTCCAGTTTTTCCCCTTGTACCCCATCTGGTTTCCCCTCATTTAATATAGATAGATATTACAAAGAGCAATAATGGCTCTTCTGTCTTTAAGATGATATAGTAAATCCCTTTCCTTGACTTTTCTGCTACAATAAAATCCAACGATGCACCCCTCTTCTGAATACCTTCTCTTCCATTAGCTTCTATAATATCTCTTATGTTTTCTTTCCATTCCTATGGCTATTTCTTCTTTACAAACTCGTTGTTCTCTAGTAGGTCCTTTGTGAAGGAGTACTTCAAGGATCTATATGCTCTTTCTCTCTCGCTAGGTACTCCTAGGCACACTAATAAACATACCATCAATGGGCAATTAGATGACTCCCAAATTATGTCTCCACATACAAGCTATCTTCTTAGATACAGGGCAATACATTAAACTGCCTTCTTAACAACTCTCCTAAGATAATTCTAACTCAAAGATATTATGAAATAATCCAAAAATAACTTGATGTCTACAAAATCAACAGGTATAAGTGTATTCCCTTCCATACTCAAACCTGGTCTTTATTAATGCTTCCTAACCTAGCAAAGATTACTTCCACACATGTGGTGGAGCAACTTAAATTTACAAATGATTCTTGACACCTTCAACTCCCTTGAAATATTTAATACAGCACTGGATTCTTTTAAATTTTCATCTTAAAAACATCTCAAATCCATTAATTTTTTTTTAATTTTTATTTTTTAGTTTGTTTTGCTTTACAATACTGTATTCGTTTTGCTATACATTGACATGTGTCAGCCATCCCAATCCCAACCCCCCTCTCCCCCTTCCCACCCCACACCCTCTCTCTGGATTATCCCCGTGCATCAGTCCCAAGCATCCTGCATCCTCCATCGAACCTAGACTGGCGATTTGTTTCACTTATGATGTTATACGTTATATTGCCGCTCTCCTAAACCATATACCTTCTCCGTCTCCCAGAGAGTCCAAAAGGCTATTCTATACNCTCTCTCTGGATTATCCCCGTGCATCAGTCCCAAGCATCCTGCATCCTCCTCGAACCTAGACTGGCGATTTGTTTCACTTATGATGTTATACGTTATATTGCCGCTCTCCCAAACCATATACCTTCTCCGTCTCCCAGAGAGTCCAAAAGGCTATTCTATACATCTGTGTCTCTTTTGCTATCTCGCATACAGGTTTATCATTACCATCATTCTAAATTCCATATATATGTGTAAGTATACTGTATTGGTGTTTTTCTTTCTGGCTTACTTCACTCTGTATAATCGGCTCCAGCGTCATCCACCTCATTAGAACTGATTCAAATGTATTCTTTTTAATAGCTGAGTAATACTCCATTGTGTATATGTACCACAGCTTTCTTATCCATTCATCTGCTGATGGACATCTAGGTTGCTTCCATGTCCTGGCTATTATAAACAGTGCCGCAATGAACATTGGGGTACACGTGTCTCTTTCAATTCTGGTTTCCTTGGTGTGTATGCCCAGCAGTGGGATCGCTGGATCATAAGGCAGTTCTATTTGCAATTTTTTAAGGAATCTCCACACTGTTCTCCATAGTGGCTGTACTAATTTGCATTCCCACCAACAGTGTAAGAGGGTTCCCTTTTCTCCACACCCTCTCCAGCATTTATTGCTTGTTGACTTTTGGATCGCAGCCATTCTGACTGGTGTGAAATGGTACCTCATTGTGGTTTTGATTTGCATTTCTCTGATAATGAATGATGTTGAGCATCTTTTCATGTGTTTGTTAGCCATTCATATGTCATCTTTGGAGAAATGTCTATTTAGTTCTTTGGCCCATTTTTTGATTGGGTCATTTATTTTTCTGGAATTGAGCTGCATAAGCTGCTTGTATATTTTTGAGATTAGTTGTTTGTCAGTTGCTTCATTTGCTATTATTTTCTCCCTTTCAGAAGGCTGTCTTTTCACCTTGCTTGCAGTTTCCTTTGTTGTGCAGAAGCTTTTAATTTTAATTAGATCCCATTCATTTATTTTTGCTTTTATTTCCAATGTTCTGGGAGGTGGATCATAGAGGATCCTGCTGTGATGTAGTTGGAGAGTGTTTTGCCTATGTTCTCCTCTAGGAGTTTTATAGTTTCTTGTCTTACATTTAGATCTTTAATCCATTTTGAGTTTATAATCCATTAATTTTTTTCTATCCAAACTGCCTCTATCATAGCTCAACTTTTCTTCATAAATGGTGAATGATTTCCATAAATGGTGTCTCTACAATGCCTCTGCCATCCCACATTCTCTATCTATTCTCCCAACTGCTCATAAGTGATTTCTTTTTGTTTGAGATTTTTTTGTGATGTTGTATGCCCCAGTTTTACTGAGGTATAAATGACATATGGCATTGCATAAATTTAAGTTATATAGTGTGACAATTTGATGTATGTATACTTTGCGAAATGAACTACAACAATGAAGGTTGTTAACACAGCCATCACCTCACATAGTTGTCATTGTGTGTGTGTGAGAGAGAGAGACAGGAACAGAGAGAGATGAGGGCATTTAAAATCTACTTTCAAATTTCAAGTTTACAGCACAGAATTGTTGGGCTTCCCTGGTGGCTCAGAGGTTAAAAGCATCTGCCTGCAATGCAGGAGACCTGAGTTCGATCCCTGGGTCGGGAAGATCCCCTGGAGAAGGAAATGGCAACCCACTCCAGTATTCTTGCCTGGAGAATCCCATGGACAGAGGAACCTGATGGGCTACAGTCCATGGGGTATAGTATAGATATTGTTAGTATACACAACAAGCTATCAATTAGAGCTTCAAAACTTATAACTGGAAATTTGCATCCTTGAATACAAATCTCTCAATTTCCCCCATCCTTCATGCCTGACAACTACCAGTGTACTCTCTGCTGCTATGAGTTCAGTTGTATGTGTATGCATGTGTTTCCAGTTTCCACTTATAAGTGAGATTATGGAGTATTTGTTTTTCTCTCTCTGACTTATTTCATTCAGTATAATGCAGTCTAGGTTTATCCATTGGCCCAAATGGCAGAATTTCCTTTTTTGTTATAGCTGAACATATGCCATATTTTACTTACCTATTAATTTGTCAAAGAAGGATTATTTCCACATTTTGGCTATTGTGAATAATGCTACAATAAACATACGGGTACAAATATCTCTTCAATATACTAATTTTGTTTCCTTTGGATGTATACCCAGAAATGGGATTTACTGGATCATATGATATTTCTATTTTTATTTTTTGAGGAACCTCTATAGTGTTTAGTGCACCAGTGTTCCCTTTTCTCCATATCTTCCAAGACACATGGTATCTGCTGCCTTTTTGATAGTAGCCATCCTAACATGGGGCTTCCCTTGTGGCTCAGACGGTAAAGCGTCTGCCTACAATGCAGGAGACCTGGGTTCGATCCTTGGGTCGGGAAGATCCCTTGGAGAAGGAAATGGCAACCCACTCCAGTACTCTTGCCTGGAAAATACCATGGATGGAAAATCCCATGGATGGAGATTCCCGGTAGGCTACAGCCCATGGGGTCACAAAGAGTTGGACACAACTGAGCGACTTCGCTCTCATCCTAACATGTATGAGGTGATATTTCATTGTGGTTTTGATTTGCATTTTCCTGAGTAGAGATGTTGAACACATTTTCATGTACCTATTGACCATCTGTACATCTTCTTTGGATAAATGTCTATTCCGATTCTTTGCCCATTTTTTAACTGGGTTATTTATTTGTTATTGAATTGCATAAATTTTTTATATATCCTGTATATTAATCCCTTATCCTGTATACTATCCCATATATATATATATATATATATATATATATCCCTTAGATATATAGTTCTCAAATATTTTCTCCCATTCCACAAGTAGCATTTCATTTTGTTCCTTTTGCTTTACAGAATCTTTTTACTTTGATATAGCTCTATTTTTTTATTTTATTTTGTTGCCTGTGGCTTAGGGTCCAAATTTAAAAAATCATTGCCAAGACCAACAACTTGGAGCTTCTTCCATATGTTTTCTTATAGGAGAGTTTCATGATTTCAGGTTTTACACTTAAGTCTGTAATCCATTTCAAGTTAAATTTTACTAGTGATATAAAATAGGGTTTAGTTTAATTCTTTAGCATGTGAAATACAATTTTCCCAATACCATTTATTGAAGAGATTATCTTTTCCCCAGTGTGTATTTTTTGTGCCCTTGTTAAAATTATTTGACCATATATGCGTAGGTATATTTCTGGCTTCTCTGCTCAGTTCCCCTGGTCTTATGTGTCTGTTTTTATGACAGTACATACTGTTTTGATTACTATAAGTTTATAATACAGTTTGAAATAAGTAGTGTGATGCATCCAGTTTTGCTCTTTCTCAAGATTGCCTTTGGTAATTATTGTCTTTATAGTTCCATAAAAATTTTAAGATTATTTTTCTATTTTTTTGAAAAATACTATTGGTATTTGGGAGGGATTACATAGACTATATATATCACTTGGTAGTGTGGACATTTTTATAATATTAAGTTCTTTCAATCCATAAACATGTGATATCTTTCCTTTTATCTGTGTCTTCCTCAATTTCTTTCATCAATGTCACAGTTTTCAGAGGTCTTTCACCTCTTTAGTTAAATTTATTCCTAGATAGTTTATTGTTTTCAATGATATCATAAACGGAATTGTCTTCTTTTACAGATAGTTCATTATTAATATATAGAAATGAATTGATTTTTGCATGTTGATTTCATATCCTGCAACTTTACTGAAAAAAAAATTTGGATTCTACAGGATTTTCTACATGAAGTACCATGTTATCTGAAAATAAAGACAATTTTACTTCTTGGTTTCCAACTTGGATGCCTTTTATTTATTTATATTTTCTGTCAGATTGCTTTGGCTAGGACTTCTAATACTATGTTAAATAAGAGTGGCAAAAGAGAGCACCCTTGAATTGTTCCTGATCATGGAGGAAAAACTTTCAGCTTTTCAACTTTGAGTATGATAGTTCTGGGCTTCTCATACATGGGCTCTATTATTTTCAGAAAGTTATGACCAACCTAGATAGCATATTCAAAATCAGAGACATTACTTTGCCAACAAAGGTCCATCTAGTCAAGGCTACGGTTTTTCCAGTGGTCATTATGGATGTGAGAGTTGGATTGTGAAGAAAGCTGAGCGCTGAAGAATTGATGCTTTTGAACTGTGATGTTGGAAAAGATGCAAGGAGATCCAACCAGTCCATTCTAAAGGATCTCAGTCCTGTAGGTTCACTGGAAGGACTGATGCTAAAGCTGAAACTGCAATAGTTTGACCACTTCATGCGAAGAGTTGACTCACTGGAAAAGACCCTGATGCTGGGAGGGATTGGGGGCAGGAGGAGAAGGGGACGACAGAGGATGAGATGGCTGGATGGCATCACCGACTTGATGGGCATGAATTTGAGTAACTCTTGAAATTGGTGATGGACGGGAAGGCCTGGCATGCTACAATTCATTGGGTTGCAGGGAGTCTGACACGACTGAGCAACTGAACTGAACTGATGCTATACTCAGTTTTTTGAGAGTTTTTGTAATAAAATGATTTCAAATTTTGTCAAATGCTTTTTCTACATCTATTGAGGTGATCACATGATTTTCATCTTTCATTTTGTTAATGTTCTGTATCACATTTGTTTGGTTGTATATGTTGAACCCTCCTTCACAAGTGATCTTCTAAAAGCAGAAACATGACTGTATCACATCCACACTGACAAATCTTTATTAGACACTCAGATGATTTAGTTTTTAAATGTTTAAATAAAAATAGTATAATATATATGTAAATAATTTAACCTCAGTTTATATCCTAGGGGATGTTAGCATTTGAATTGTATTAATCAGAAATCCATGGGCTTCCTAGGTGGCATTAGTGGTAAAGAACCCACCTGCCAATACAGAAGACATAAGAGACGTGGGTTCAATCCCTGGGTTACAAAGATTCCCTGGGGCAGGACATGGCAACCTGCTCCAGTATTCTTGCCTGGAGAATCCCATGGACAGAGGAGACTGGCAGGCTACAGTCCATGGGGTCACAAAGAGTCAGACATGACAGAAGCGGCTTAGCATGCATGCAGTGCATGGAATGCACATTTCAGGAATAGTTACATATGCACCCAGCACATAACATAGAAATATATATCAGAGGGCTTATTTAGAATAAAATATATTAGAAATTTTTAAATGAAAATATGAGTTAGACAGTGACTGCTGCCATGAAATTAAAAGACATTTGTTCCTAAGAAAAGGTATGACAAACCCAGACAGTATATTAAAAAGCAGAAACATTACTTTGCCAACAAAGGCCTGCAGAGTCAAAGCTATAGTTTTCCCAGTAGTCATGTACAGATGTGAGACTTGGACCAGAAAGAAGGCTGAGTGCCAAAGAATTAATGCTTTTGAACTGTGCTACTGGAGAAGACCCTTAAGAGTCCCTTGGACAGCAAGGAGATCAAACCAGTCAATCTTAAAGGAAACCAACCCTGATTACTCATTGGAAGGACTGATGCTGAAGCTGAAGTTCCAATACTTTGGTCACCTGATGCGAAGAACTTACTCATTGGAAAAGAACCTGACGCTGGGAAAGATGGAGGGCAGGAGGAGAAGGGAGTGATACAAGGTGAGATGGTTGGATGGAATAACTGACTCAATGGGCATGAGTTTGCGTAAACTCCAGGAGATGGTGAAGGACATGAAAGCCTGACATGCTGCAGTCCATGGGGTCTCAAAACGTTGGACACAACTTAACAAGTGAACCACAAAAACAAGATACATGGTTCACTAGAAATGTTATATTAGGTCTAATAATACTCTTGCATTGATGAAGAATGAAATTCTGGCACACATAGTAGCCTGATAAACTAGAAATAGTCCTTTAATTTTAGAGTTCTATTTGTCCTGACTCTATCTACTGTATACAGAATTCTATTATCTAATTAAACTATCTAGTTGGCTGTTCCTGCTTTTAAAAAGAATATCATCACCTTTGTTTTAATGTAAGAAATGTGCCAAAGTGCCTAAGGACATTGCCCTGAATTTCTGTTCTCATAGCTTACTTCTATTCGTTCCATATATGAGAATATTAAGTTATGGAATTTCTTTCATCATAATACCATCCATGTGAACAACCTACTCAAACTATTTGTAAATCAAATATTTACCAAAGGAACTTGACAATGATGAAAGGCCAAATTGTTTTAGGTCAGAACACAGTATCAATAGTCATTTATTGTCTTTAAGATAAAGACTTACATTGGATATGAATATCCCAGTCTGCTCAGGCTGCCATGAAAAATACCACAAACTGGCTGACTTAAGCAGAATTTTATTTTCTCACAGTTCTGGAGGTTGGAAATTCTAAGATCAAGGACAAGCAGGGTTTGTTTTCTGGTGTGGGCCCTCTTCCTGGCTTACAGACATCTACCCCCTTGTGTCCTCCATGGCAGAGAACAAGCTCTGCTATCTTTTTCCTCTTCATATATACATACTTTTTTTTCTTTTCTCTCTCTCTTCTTTTTCCTCTTTGACCAGTTTTTTGCCATGCATGTGAGTGCATCCGCTCAGTCATGTCCTACTCTTTGTGACCCCATGGATTGTAGCCCGCTAGGCTCCTCTGTTCATGGAATTTTCCAGGCAAGAATGCTGAAGTGGATTGACATCTCCTACTCCAGGGAATCTTTCCAATCCAAGGACTGAATCTGTGTCTCTTGCGTCTCCTGGATTTGGAGGCAAATTCTTTACCAACTGGCCATCTGGGAAGTCCTTCTTATAGGGACACCAGCCTTATCATGTGAGGGCCCCACCCTTATAACCTGATTTAACCTTTCTTACCTCACAGGTCCTGTCTCCAAAAACAGTCAAATTGAGGGTTAGGGCTTTCATGGGGCACAAGTGTTCAGTTGATAACAATGACTATAAGGCTAGTATGATACTTGACTATTTAATCAGCAACATCTGACATCACTGCTTCATCAACATCTTCTGTTCACTGCTTGCATTCCAGTTACAAAAAGACTTCTTTCATTTTTTTGAAACTTCTATTCATTCTCTCTACTGAGTTTCCTGATTTTTCTCCTCTTACTTCAGGTAGCCAGTTTTAACTCATCCTTCTATTATAAACTCAAAGTATTCTCAGAGATACCTTTATATTTTCTCATCGACCGTTTCAACTATTAAAAACAAACAAAAACTAGCTCTATGATATGACTCATTTGGAATTTTATTGAAGCACACGTGTACATCTGTAATTGGTGGTGGTGGAATTCATGGCAGGCCATTTAGTGAATATTTGTATGTCTACTTTAGAATCTACTTCTTATGCCAACATTTTCTTTTAACTTCCATTAGAAAATGTGAAAGTTAATTTTTACTATCATTTTAGAGCATATGAAACTGAGATTTTATGCTATGCTGTTATTTGTAAATTTGATTCTTTATCAAAATAGAATTTCAAATTCTATTTGAATTTGAAAGAATTCAAAGAATTTTTTTGAATCTTCAAATATATACTATGAATAAGAAACTATATACTGTAGAATGACTAAGAAGATTTTAAAAGAAACCAAAAAGAATTTCTAGAAATATAAATGATTAAAAACCCAGTATATGGATTTAATGGCTGTTGCTGCTGCTGCTGCTGCTAAGTCGCTTCAGTCGTGTCCGACTCTGTGCGACCCCATAGACAGCAGCCCACCAGGCTTCCCCGTCCCTGGGATTCTCCAGGCAAGAACACTGGAGTGGGTTGCCATGTTAGTCAGAATTAAAGAGCAGTAAAAAACTGGACACATTCTGTGGCCTCAAGGAGCTTACATAGGTCAGTGAGAAATAAAATCATTAGACAACCACAATCAGATATGATTTTGATATATGATGGATCCTATAAAAATGTAAAGTATTAATAACTTAAAAGTTATTTTAAATTGGTGGGTAAGAAAGATGTCTGAGCAAAAGACATTTATGGTAAGACCAGAAAATGACCAGAAATGTTCCAGTAGAAGACAGGCAAAGAAATTCTAAGAAGGCTCAACACACATGGAAGCCTAAGGTGGAAACTGAAAGTTCAGTGTGACTCAAGGATTGTGAAGTGAGGGAAACTAGCACGTGAAAGTTAAAAAAAACATTGGTAGAAGCCAGTAATGCAGAACTGTGCATGCCTCAAGGGGATTTTGAATTTAATTTATAAGTACAATATTTTTTTTATAATGTAACCATTTGTTATAGTATCGTTCTCCCAAAAATGGGGTACTATTCAATCAGAATTCAGTGAAAATTTTCATATAGCAATTAAGATAATCTAGTCTAAATATACTGCTATCTAATGTTCTAAGTTGAGAGTTATAGCACACAAAATATCTAGAGAAGGGGGTGGCTGTCAGGGCCCTTGGAAATAGTCAATCTCTTTCTTTTCTTCAAGAAAGTCATTATCTCAGCCATTTATTAATATTTGCCAGGAATTAGATAACAAGTCCATTCATGTCCCTGCATTCAGGCAAATACCTAAACATACAACAGTTTGTATGTATTTTCTGATGAAACATTAATATATTCTCATCTCCAGAAGTAGAGATAACAAAGCTGAAACTACATGAAGGAAAGAATAATGAAACATTCTACCTCAGCAAAAGAAAAGGAAATTATAAAAATAGCTGCATGTTGAGTCAAAATCTCTTTCACAGAGTGTTTTTAATTGATTCATATTTTCAGTAATATGGCAAGACACATGGAAATGTATACAATTCAAAGCAAAGGTTTAGTGATGAAGGAACTCAGTCAAATAAGCACAGGAGGTTGGACAGCATTTATTCTAAGATCTTTTCCCCAAAAAGTGAATTTGAATTTCAGTTTTTATGGTTTCACTGTGTATGAAAACTAATATTCAAAGCCCAAACCTGTCCCAGGCAGAAATTTATCTTCTTATAACTGAGATTCTAAAAGGTTTTATATTCAGGGAAAGGGTAGGCCAGAAATATTCCACATTGCTGAAAACCAAAAAAAAAAACCAAAAAACTCTCTTAAATCTGGAAACTAGAGGGTACTAGTTAAAAATGGTGACTGAGATTTTAGAACGACAAACTGGTTTCCTGCAGGTTTATAGCCCAATTTCACATGGTCTTGGTAGTCTGAAAGCCCACAAACTGAGGATATAATTTAGAGAGCCTAGACTCACACAAGTAATTATAAATCCTTTTTGGAAGAACACACCTCTCTCCCAGATCCAGAGGTTTTTCACAATTAAAAGTCTAAGGAAAATGAGTAGTTCATAAACAAGTACAAATCACAAAGGAAACAAGGAATCACAGGCATGAACCACAAGAAATGATAGAAGAAACTGACTCATGAGTACTTCAGATGAGGAAATTATCAGAGATAGTCTCCATGGTAAACACATTTATAACACTCAAAGAATTTTTTTGAATCTTCAAATATATACTATGAATAAGAAACTATATACTGTAGAATGACTAAGAAGATTTTAAAAGAAACCAAAAAGAATTTCTAGAAATATAAATGATTAAAAACCCAGTATATGGATTTAATGGCTGTTGCTGCTGCTGCTGCTGCTAAGTCGCTTCAGTCTTGTCCGACTCTGTGCGACCCCATAGACAGCAGCCCACCAGGCTTCCCCGTCCCTGGGATTCTCCAGGCAAGAACACTGGAGTGGGTTGCCATGTTAGTCAGAATTAAAGAGAAAATCAGTGAATGAGAAAATAACTATGAAGAAATCATTCAGAATTCAGCAGAGAGAAACAAAGAAAACTGTATGTAGAAAGGTTTATTATCTGTTCAGATGCCTAGAAGAGAACTCAGAACCACACTGGTGAGTGTACAAGCAGCAAATTGTAGTAGAATACATCCTCCAACTTGGCCTCAGAGAAATTTTCTCCTTCTTTTGACCCTTAAAACCACTCCGATTCTTAATTTATCAGTCATTTGAGCTGCTTGCAAATTAAACACAGGAAAACTCCTTGGAAGGCAAGTTGAGTTACTTACATAGCAAATAGCAAACTAAGTACTCTCTTAGCAGGGCCTTAGCCTTTTCTCAATAAGAGCTTTTTTTTTTCCTTTTAATTAGGGCTTCCCTTGTGGCTCAGCTAAAAAAAAAAAAAAAAAAGCTGGTTTTAGAAAAGGAAGAGGAACAAGAGATCAATTTGCCAACATCCGCTGGATCATCAAAAAAGCAAGAGAGTTCCAGAAAAACATCTATTTCTGCTTTATTGACTATGCCAAAGCCTTTGACTGCGTGGATCACAACAAACTCTGGAAAATTCTGAAAGAGATGGGAATACCAGACCACCTGACCTGCCTCTTGAGAAACCTGTATGCAGCTCTGGAAGCAACAGTTAGAACAGGACATGGAACAACAGGCTGGTTCCAATAGGAAAAGGAGTATATCAAGGCTGTATATTGTCACCCTGCTTATTGAACTTATATGCAGAATACACCATGAGAAACACTGGGCTGGAGAAAGCACAAGCTGGAATCAAGATTGCCAGGAGAAATATCAATAACCTTAGATATGCAGATGATACCACCCTTATGGCAGAAAGTGAAGAACTAAAGAGCCTCTTGAAGAAAGTGAAAGAGGAGAGTGAAAAAGTTGGCTTATAACTCAACATTCAGAAAACGAAGATCATGGCATGTGGTCCCATCACTTCATGGCAATAGATGGGAAAACAGTGGCAACAGTGGCTGACTTTATTTTGGGGGGCTGTGAAATCACTGCAGATGGTGATTGCAGTCATGAAATTAAAAATGCTTACTCCTTGGAAAGGAAGTCATGACCAACCAGACAGCATATTAAAAAGCAGAGACATTACATTGGCCACAAAGGTCCATCTAGTCAAGGCTATGGTTTTTCCAGTGGTCATGCATGGATGTGAGAGTTGGACTATAAAGAAAGCTGAGTGCCGAAGAATTGATATGTTTAACTGTGGTGTTGGAGAAGACTCTTAAGAGTCCTTTGGACTGCAAGGAGATCCAACCAGTCCATCCTAAAGGAGATTGGTCCTGGGTGTTCATTGGTAGGACTGATGAAGCAATACTTTGACCACCTGATGCGAAGAGCTGACTCATTTGAAAAGACCCTGATGCTGGGAAAGATTGAGGGCAGGAGGAGAAGGAGTCGACAGAGGATGAGATGGTTGGATCGCACTGACTCAATGGATATGGGTTTGAGTGGACTCCAGGAGTTGGTGATGGACAGGGAGGCCTGGTGTGCTGCAATTCATGGGGTTGCAAAGAGTCGGGCACAACTGAGTGACTGAACTGAACTGTGGCTCAGCTGGTAAAGAATCCTCCCACAATGCAAGAGACCTAGGTTCTTGACCTAGGTCAAGAGACCTGCCTACAATGTGGAAGACCTGGGTTCGATCCTTGGGTTGGAACGATCCCCTGGAGAGGGAAAGGCTACTCACTCTAGTATTCTGGCCTGGAGCATTCCATAGACTACGGTCCATGAGGTCACAAAGAGTTGGACAGGACTGAGGGACTTTCACTTTCACTTTTTTTTTAAGTGACGAGAAACAGCTTTAAAAAGAACACTATGCGAACAGAAGCCAGAGCTCTCTGAAAAATAGCCCTTCCTTCTATTTGCACAACTTGCTTGTCAGCAGAACCAGTAGCAGGGGACCACCTAAATGGTAGCATCTGGAGTGCAATATAGTTCCCTGCTGTTTTCATGCAGCCACGGTATCCATTAAAGATCTGGCACAGCTACCAGAGGCACATTAGAAATGGCCTTTACCAAATACACAGTCTTCTCTTCCTTCCACATATAGATTATATTGCTTTAATTGGTCAATCATTCCAACTGTATTCTCCTGGTCCCAAACAGGGGAGAGAGATGAACTGTTCCTGTTTGCGTTTTTGTACCACTGCTTCTGGCTGGCTAAGAAAGTATGAATACAATTAAAGCTGAGAATGCATTTTCCAGAGACTATTAGTTCCTTTTAGTTTTACTTCTGAAACCAGAATGCTTGGACTCAATATCCCAAGCAGTTTGAAACTCAAAGGTTCATTGCTTTGCCCCAGGGAAATATGGATCTCTGCTGGCCAACATGATGAATTGCTTTCTGTTATGCCCTTCTCAGACCTTTGGAAGCATTCGGGATTAAAAATCAAGAGCACCCAGGAGAGATCAGAAATTCTAACTATAGGTCAAAGTTGTTGAGAAGAGTGAAACATAAAAGACCTAAAAATTCCATCATTTATTAAGGCACCTTACTGATATCTTTAATCATGACTGTCATACATTTATCTATTTTTTTAGACTATCTTGCTGAGACTGCACATAACCACATAAATAGTATGATCCTGGGTGCAGGATTCAGGAATTTCTAGTCTCAACTCTGCAACTTTAGTAACTATGTGACCTTGGGCAGGTTGTAAACTTTGCTGGCTTAATTTTCCTAATATATAAAAAGGATAATAATAACTGTTGCAGTCTTAGGGGAAATAGTTTATAAAAGGTTTAATTAGTGTAGAAATAGGTGACAATGGAATACAGTGTCCAACAGAGAATAAGAAGGCTCTTAGCTCTATAGTTACACATTCTAAACTTTATTAATAAGGCCTGCCCTCTGATATTTTCCCACTTAATAATAAACTTATTAATAATAGGTAGTTTTCAACTTATGTTTGAATTACTAGCACCTACGGAGTATCTTGAATATAAAAGTTCTCAATAAATCCTTGCTGAGTGAATAAATTCTGATAGAGTTAAGTCAGTAAGTGTCCAACTACAGCACCTTAACAGAGATGACAAGGAAGTGGGGATGTATACATCACAGTTTTCATGCCACCTCAGGAAAATGGAAACATATACATATAGACATATATAACAGCTTGCTTCAGTTTCCTTTTCTGTAAAGGTTATAATTTCATGAGCTTAAAAAACATGTCCCATTTCCCCCTTTTTGTGCATATGTGATCCTTTATATTAAACGGTCTTAGAGTAGACCCAAGGACAGAATCTTATTCCTACCAACAGTGACTCAGGTGGTCTAGTTGGACTTCAAATTGTCTTTGATATATTTTCTAAAGGACTACAACATTTAAATCTTCAAGCACAAAATAAGGTCCTTCATCCTGCTCCTGACCATTTCTATCAGATTTCATGAACATGATCTTAATTCACCAAATTTCACACTAACTTAATCAGACTCTACGTGTACCTCAGTAATTATGTCTCCACCCCTGGCAAATCATAGGAACTTAAGAGGCAAGAAATCCAGCCCAAGGCAGGAATGAGGTGTACACTCTGTATGATTTGTTAAATGGAAAATCAACCTTTCAATAATATGAAATAAACATGAAGCCATCAGAGAATTAAAATATCATTTATATTTGAAGTTACACCTATATATGGGTTTATAAATAAAATATATTAATATATGCATATACACATAGAAACAAAATAGATAAATGACTAATGACATCGGCACAAATTGATTCTCTATTCAAGTTATATTTGAGTGACTATCTGAATGTCTTCATGTTCAGTCTGAATATAATTTGGCTACACGAAGGTAATTCAAACACCTGTGGTATGGCAGTGAAGACAAAATAGTTTGGAGATAAAAATATGGCCAATGAAAATATCTCAGGTCAGCCTCACTCAGGAGTAGGTAACCATCTACATAATTGATTTGAAATAGTCTCAAAGATTACCTTTCCAAAAAATGTTTCCTTTTTCCGGCTGCTGCTATGTCAGAATTCTTTAGCATTTTTTTCTTACTATTTAGGATCTTTAAGTGTATATATTAAGGCAAAGAGTATTTTTAAAATTTCCTCTTTGCTTTGATGATCATCAAATAACAGTTATTTAAAGATTAAAAAAATATTGCCACATCAAATATACACATTGATGTTCAGATAAACTAATTTCAGAAATGTTACCATGTAAAAAATTCAAAAAATAGTATGTTTTTTTCACTCAAAGAAATGTCAAGAAATAGAATAGCAGTCAGCTATATTATGTGCTTAAGTGGAGTAATCACAATCCAGTACCTTATTTTCATTTGCACAGAAGGTCTTTTTTTTTTCCAACAACGTATGCAGGTTGTTTAGGTTTCAGATGTTCAGGATGATTTATTGCCAGTGTCTCCTTAGGGCACTATTTAGAGTACCTGACTCAAGGACACCGAAATTACCTAATGACTCTGTGTCATGAACTTTAAGTAAGATTGTTTTTTAAAACTTTGGACTATTGAGACCACTACACAAGGCATAGACTTAAATGTCCACAGAAGCTAGAAAAATAATGAAAACATGGCAAAGGGTCTAAAGATTTTCATACAAATCAGGCAGAACATTTTTACATTTCAACAAAAATAAATGTGGTGGTGGTTTAGTCGACTCTTGCAACCCCATGGACTGAAGCCCACCAGGCTCCACTGTCCAAGAGATTTCCCAGGCAATAATACTGGAATGGATTGCCATTTCCTTCTCCTGACCCAGGGATCAACCCGTGTCTCCTGCATTGCAGGTGGATTCTTTTACCACTAAGCCATGAGGGAAGCCCCCCAAATATATGTATTCTCCATTTCCTTCTAACATATGACATACAATGTTGATTTTTACACTGATTAGATTTTCCATTCTAGATAGAGATGTGGGCACAGAAAAATATTTCTATACTGTTACAAAGAAAACCTATGGTGTAAGCATGATTCAAATTCAGAACTGACACCAAGTTTTAGTGCTGGGGAAAAATAGGCTACGTTGGAAACCATGGTAAAGTAATGAAATCAAATCCTTTCCACAAATGGAAACTTTATTTCACTGTTGCCTTGTTAGGACTTGAGATGGTTTTCCAGATCTCATTGTTTTAAAGAGAAGCTGAACATCCAGATTATCAATGTGACATAAACTGACTTTGAAGAGTAGGTTTAATTTTTTAAAATAAGGTGTAGGGCAAACAAAACGCATTTGAGGGCCATATTCAGTCTATGGACTGCCTCCGTAAGACCCTATCTAGAGGAATGTTGCTATTGTCTATATGCTTGCCTCCCCCAAAATTTCATGTTGAAATCCTAACCCCCAAATTTAACAGTATTATAAGATGGAGCATTTTGGAGGTGCTTAAATCATGAAAGTGGAGCCCTCATGAATGGGATTAGTATCTTATAAAAGAGGCTCCAGAGAGATCCTCAGCCCTTTCAGTATTTGAGGACATAGCAAGAAGCTTGCAGTCTGCAATGCAGAAGAAGGTCCTTACCCAACAATGCTTGTACCCTGATCTCTTACTTTTGATCTCTATAACTGTGAGAAATAAATCTCAGAACTTCTGGTCTCCAGAACTATTGTTTACAAGCTACCCCACGTGTGGCACTTTGTTATAGCAATCCGAATGGACTGAGATGGATGTTTCAGTCAGACAACGAGTAAACTTAATTTCATGATCCTGAGAAAGCTATATTTCCTATAGTAAATGGAAACATGTACCCTCCTAATTCCTTCATCCAGTTTTTCTCTTTGAACTGACCGGATATTTGCTCTTAAGCATTGCTCTTTCAGGAATCTACTCCATTAACAGTTTCTAAAAAGTCTGTTACAGATTTGGTTAGGTTGTTTTTCATGGCTGTTTTTCAGTTAAGGCTTTCACCTTTTATTGTTTTCAATAGTTCAAATAGCCAATAATCCCTTCTTGAAAGATGCCTCCAATTTTGGCAGATGATTTTCTTTAAAAATGCATCCTTCTGTACTTGCGTTGGCTAATCATACAGTTATAACTTATTACTTTAGAACTCAATTCTTCTATTAATGGCTACTTTCAAATATTCTGCCCTGGACTTTAAATTTGCCTGACCATGTCCTCATATGCAGAGAAATTATACTAACTCCCCATTAGTCTATACTAGTACTGCTCCAGTGCTTTAGTTTCATTAATTTTCATGCCTATCACCAATTTTCCACTCTAGATCTTTTGTGGATAGTCTTATGGCTGCTACTGCTGCTAAGTCGCTTCACTCGTGTCTGACTCTGTGCGACCCCATAGACGGCAGCCCACCAGGCTCCCCCGTCCCTGGATTCTTCAGGCAAGAACACTGGAGGGGGTTGTCATTTCCTTCTCCAATGCGTGGAAGTGAAGTCGCCCGGTCATGTCCGACTCTTCGTGACCCCATGGACTGCATCCTACCAGGCTCCTCCGTCCATGGGATTTTACAGGCAAGAGTACTGGAGTGGGTTGCCAGTGTCTTCTCCAGATACTCTTATTATGTTGGCACAAAATGGGATACGTGACTTCAGGAGGAAGGTGATGTCTATCTTTTTCTTTTTCCATTGGTAGACTATTATCTGTTTCTCCAAATTCTATGTGAACTATGGTTTGCTGGACTGATGGCTACAGAGAGTTATCAATGATTAAGATGGTAGGTGTTGCAAGAGGGAATCAGAGGGCAGAAACACTGAAACCATACTCACAGAAACCTAGTCAATCTAATCACACTAGGACCAAACCCTTGTCTAACTCAATGAAACCAAGCCATGCCTGCAGGGCAACCCAAGANTTGGGGGCAGGAGGAGAAAGGGACGACCGAGGATGAGATGGCTGGATGGCATCACAGACTCAATGGACGTGAGTCTGAGTGAACTGCGGGAGTTGGTGATGGACAGGGAGGCCTGGCGTGCTGCGATTCATGGGGTCGCAAAGAGTCGGACACGACTGCGCGATTGAACTGAACTGAACGGATGTTGGCAATTTGATCTCTGGTTCCTCTACCTTTTCTAAATCCAGCTTGAACATCTGGAAGTTCTCAGTTTACATACTATTGAAGCCTAGCTTGGGGAATTTTGAGCATTATTTTGCTAGTGTGTGAGATGAGTGCAATTGTGCGATAGTTTGAACATTCTTTGACATTGCCTTTCTTTGGGATTGGAATGAAAACTGACCTTTTCCAGTCCTGTGGTCACTACAGAGTTTTCCAAATTTGCTGGCATATTGAGTGTAGCAATATGATTGTTTGGATCACAGCAAACTGTGGAACATTCTTCAAGAGATGAGAATATCAGACCACCTTACGTGTCTCCTGAGAAACTAGTATGCAGGTCAAGAAGCAACAGTTAGAACCAGACATGGAGCAATGAACTGGTTTAAAATTGAGAAAGGAGTACATCAAGGTTGTATATTGTCACCCTGCTTATTTAACATATTTGTCGAGTGCATCGTGTGAAATACCAAGCTGGATGAATCACAAGCTGAAATCAAGATTTTCAAGAGAAATACCATGATATGCAGACAATAACACTCTAATGGCAGAAAGTGAAGAGGAACTAAAGAGCCTCTTGATGATGGTGAAAGAAGAGAGTGAAAAAGCTGGCTTAAAGTCAACATTAAAAAAAACTAAGATTTATGGCATCTGATCTCATCACTTCATGGCAAAAAGAATGGTAAAAAGTAGAAACAATGGCATTTTATCTTTTGTGGCTCCAAAATCACTGCAGACAGTGACTGCAGCCATGAAATTAAAGATATTTCCCCTTGGAAAGACAACCATGACAAACCTGGATAGCATATTAAAAAGCAGAAACATCACTTTGCCAACAAGGGTCCTTCTAGTCAAAGCTATGTTTTTCCAGTAGTCATGAATGGATGTGATTGTTGGTCCATGAAGAAGGCTGAGTGCTGAAGATTGATGCTGGAGAACACTCTTGAGAGTCTCTTGGACTGCAAGGAGAGCAGACCATTCAATCCTAAAAGAAATCAACCCTGAATATTCATTGGAAGGACTGATGTTGAAGCTGAAGCTCCAATATTTTGGCCACCTGATGCAAAAAGACCTTGAAGCTGGGAAAGTTTGAAGGGAAAAGAAGAAGGGAATGGTAGAGGATGAGATGCTTGGATAGCATCACCAACTCAATGGACAGGAATTTGAGCGAACTCTGGGAGATAGTGGAGGACAGAGAAGCCTGGTGTGCTGCAGTCCATGGGGTTGCAGAGTTGGACCTGACTTAGCAACTGGACAGCAACAACAAAGAAATGATTTGATCACCTATTTCCTACAGTCTAGCACAGCGTCTGCCTGGAACATGCACAAAAAATTTGCTGGTGGATTAAGTTCAATTTAATCACAATAAGCACTCCCCTAAGACTATAGCCTAAGGGAAGCCTTATGTATATGATGGAAATCCAAGCATGGGAGTTGGAGGAAGACACACGGGGATCATAACTAAATAATTTACATATTCATCCCCAAAACAAAATTGCCAAGTGGAGAATAGATTCTTTTTTAATCACTGGAATTTGAGGATAATTGAGAAGCATTTTCTTATGTAAAAGAATGAAGCTTTATGATTGTGAGAATTTTGTCTACACAATTTACCTTCAAAAAGCGCATCATATCCAAGGAAGAAACTTCAAAGTAATTTAAAGAAGTGATCCTACATGTTCTCAGGTGTATTTTGTAGTATAAGCTCTGGTATCAAGGCTGGTATTTTGCCAATAAATCTATTTCTATTTTTAGATGGGTAAAAAAAAAACTTGTTTATCTTGTTTGGGTTTAAAGCAGCAGTTTTCAGACAAGGGTCCATACAAACCTGGAAGTACGCAAGCTCTGCAGGAGCTACAAAGGCATGGATACCTTTAAGGGAATCACTTTCCAGATCCACAGATTCCAGTTAGACTCTTTCCTGAAACGAATCTCCCAGAGAGAATGCAGGGGAGAATCCTGTCCTTCCCCCCTGCTCTTTCACGGTCACTCCCCTCTATTCTATATAAGAAAACCACACATCTAACCTATCTCTCATCTCACTGTGGTGTGTAACAGTGATACTTGAGGATGCCTGGCTCCTGAGGGAGGATCCTGGAAGAACAAAGCAGAGAAAACTTTGATAAGAATTACTGATGCATGCTGCATCTTGTTTCCATATCATTCTAGCAACAAACTCATGTCTTTCTGTCACAGTGTGTCTCATAGTGAATTTAAATTTATAGGTAATCATAAATTAATATTTTCAGCTCCGAAGTTTTGACAAATATGTTTGAATCATGTATCAGTGTAAAATATGTTGGTAAATACATCCTCTACAATAATTTGAATTTATAGGAAAAGGTTAACCTAAAAATAAGAAGGTGGAGATACCTTTTTTTTTAAGCTCATAGATTTAAAATATTAGCAGATGGGAAAAAGAGAATGTGTGGCACCCTAGTGAATGAAAAGAAACTCTCAAGTTTCTCACTAGGAAAATGATTTAGCATCCTGATGGCTCAGATGGTAAAGAATCTGCCTGTAATTCTGGAGACCTGGGTTTGATTCCTGGGCTTGGAAGATCCCCTGGAGAAGGGAATGGTCTAACCATTCCAGTATTCTTGCCTGGAGAATCCCATGGACAGAGTAGCTTGCGGTCTATAGTTCATAGGGTCACAAAGTGGTAGACATAACTGAGTGACTAGTATTTTCACTAATTAATTTATTTAAGCAGTTTAAACATTAAGTATACAGGTTTTCTGGAGAATAACTACATATACATATATATATTTCTTACAGGTTTTCGGGGGCAAATGATGGTTTTTTTTTTTTTTTTTTGTCATGGACACTCTGCTCTTGGGGAGCATAGGCTATTTTTTTCAACAAAATTGTCTTCCAGGAGTTGAAAAACAAATGTCATTTCAATTTTTAAACCCTCTGGAGTCAGGACCAAGAGAAGAGTGTTTTAAACCCAGATTTATTACTCAAAGTCTATCTTCTCACTGTGAAAGTAATGTTTGTTGTTTAAAAAATTTGAAAAGACCAAAACGTATATTTTTAAAAAGCCCAGCAATGCATTGCCATTTAGCTCTGTATGTATCCTATTCATTTTTCTCTGTATAGAAATTACTTTCTTTTTTAAAAATTGGAATCTTACTGCTATAGTTTGCAAGTGTTTTAAAATTTTAAACATAGGTCTTGATGATTTCCTCATTTCATTAAATATTGTTCAACAGTGTCATTTCTAATGATTAAGTAATATTCCATTGGAAAGAAGCACCATAATTAATTAACTCTGCCTTTCTCAGGCTTGAGCAAATACATGAGTTCCTTTAGCTATGGTTTTTATAGTAGTCATGTATGGATGTGAGAGTTGGACTATAAAGAAAGCTTAGTGCTGAAGAATTGATGCTTTTGAACTGTGGTGTTAGAGAAGACTCTTGAGAGTCCCTTGGACTGCAAGGAGATCCAACCAGTCCATCCTAAAGGAGATCAGTCCTGGGTGTTCATTGGAAGGACTGATGTTGAAGCTGAAACTCCAATACTTTGGCCACCTGATGCGAAGAACTGACTCATTTGAAAAGACCGTGATGCTGGGAAAGATTGAGGGCAGGAGGAGAAGGGGATGACAGAGGATGAGATGGCTGGATGGCATCACTGACTCAATGGACATGGGTTTGGATAGACTCTGGTGGTTGGTGATGGACAGGGAGGTCTGGCGTGCTGCGGTTCATGGGTTCGCAAAGAGTCGGACACGACTGAGGGACTGAACTGAGGTGAACTTTCAAGGGAAAAATAAATTCTCATGTTCCCTCCTGGGTTGACTTAATGTTATTTTTATTATGTAGTTACTCTCTATATAGAAATATAAAACTGATATTAATTATTCACAATCCTAACTTATCTATAACTATAAAACCAATACAGATTTGCATTTAAATTTGATATAAAATCAATGTAATTAAGATGTCAACAGTCATTTAAGGTGATAATTGAAGTTTAATAGTAGGAGATAAATCTTTTACCTTTTCTTTTTCAGCATGGTTCATTTGATTTTGAGCCTGGTGAACCAACATCTGAGTTGACTGTAATCCTCATTAAGTTTTTTCTAATAATAAACTCATTTTTAAGCCTGTGGTCATTATTTTCATGATTCAATTTAATGGTATACCTCAAAGTACATCAACAGAAGTTTAAATCAAAACTCTTTGTTGCTAAACCTATTTTTGTTAGGTACAAAGTCAGCTACTCATCTGACATCGACAGTTATTTACCAGTGGTAACTCAGTCCTCCCACAACTCTTCTCTGAGTTGCCATGTCTACTTTGTTCTTAAGAGTATCTGTGGAGTTAGCCTTCCCTTGGCACTACTAATGTGCTATAAACACAAACACAAACTTGGGCATTGAAATCATAGCATAGCTGTTAGTTATAAGTTGGTCTACCAGATGGTTCAGAATATCTTTACATGAACATTTTTAAGATTATCATCAAAATAAAAACACTGGATTAAAACAAAAATCTCTTTCATAACTCAGACCCTCAAGTATAAGGCTTTTGGAGCCCTAAATGACAATAGACAATTTAGCCCTAAAGTCACTATTACTTGATATCTGGTATGTTCATATTTCATTGCTTCCATTACAAATGACCACAGTTTAGCATTTTAAAAGAACAATTTCTTTAGTCTTATACTTCTAGAGATCAGAAGTCCTAAAATTGTGGTGTTAGAATGGCTTTTTTTCTTTTGCAGGATCTAGGGGTATATTTCTTTGCCCTATTCCTTTTTGTAGAGACTGCTGTGTTCTTGGATGATGGCCCTATCCTCCATCTTCAGAGACTTCACTCCAACTCCTGTATCACTGTCCCTTCAGCTTCCATGCTGTTAACCCATTTGCTTTCCTCTTTTTAGAAACTTTGTGATTACATTGAGCCCATCTGGATAGTCTCAGGATAACCTCCAGATCCTTAACTTAATATTCAGATTCTTAACTTAATCATGCCTGCAAAATCCTTCTTATCATGTAAGGTAATTATTCTGAGGTTCTGGGGATAAGGATGTGGACGTCTTTGGGGAGGCTATTATTCAGCCTATCATAACTGAATACTAAAGACTTCCCTTATTATAAATGAGGCTGTGATGTTGTACATAAATTACAAACAAGACTATGATGTCACGTTGGTGTATTCATCAGCCACGATTGGTCTTTTGGGATAAATTTCTAGGGATGAAATGCATAAATCACAGGTTTCTACAATTCTTATAAAGGAGTTTTTAATAAGCAATGCCAAATTACCTTCTTGAAAGTTTGTACTAAGTTATATTGAAAGTTGTGTATAGAATACCTTTCCCTGCCCCCTGATTACAAAGGATATTATTATTTGCTAAAAATTCTTTGCTAGTTGATAAGAAAAAAATATTCATTTTTTTGTTGTTGCTGTTATTATTGTTGTTGTTTAGTTGCTAAGTCATATTTGAGTTTCTCACAATCCATGGACTACAGCCTACCATACTCCTCTGTCCATTGGATTTCCCAGGCAAGAATACTGGAGTGCATTGCCAGTCCCTTCTCTAGGGAATTTTCCTGACCAAAGGATCAAACCCATGTCTCCTGAGTCTCCTGCATTGGCAGGGGTATTTTTTTTTACCACTGAATCACCAAGGAAGTGCCTCATTATTATTTAATTGTAAGATAATTTAATATTAATTATTTTGATGAGATTGAACATTTTAAAATATTCACCAGTCATTTGTACCAAAGAAAATAAATGAAAATTTTAGTCATGGCTGCATTGCTTATAGGGGTTTGCTTATGCCATATAGAAACCACTTAACCTATAAGTGGTATCTTTCTGAATTTGCAGCATCAGGAAGAACATGTGAAATGCCTTTGTACTAAAGCTTATATCTCAGAATGTTTAGGAGAGTGAGCTAATTGTGTAGATGGATGCAAGGATGATACTATTCAGGAGGAAATTAATTCCGCCCAGTGTGTTCTGTGTATACTGGCATTTTGCCTCTCTGACTGAGGATAGCCTGGTCATACATAGAGGTAGTCAGAGCTGGACAGTGTCACTTGTTTCTGCTGCATGAGGCTGTGGTCTTCCATCCAGGGAAAATATAATGTGATATATTTACATCTTTGCTTGATAGAAGCTAGATATTTTGTCTGGTACCAATCATTACCTCATTATGATTATAGATATATGAGTGACATAAAATTTTCTAAATAGATGACCATTTGAAGGATTTTTAGAAATTGTTTTATGATACAGTTATTACATGCTCAGTGAATAAACATTTTAAATTCAGGTAAGCAAAGTGGCTCAGATGATAAAGAATTTGCTTGTAACACGGGAGACTGGGGTTTGATTCCTGGGTTGGGAAGATCCCCTGGAGAAGGGCATGGCAACCCACGCCAGTATTCTTGCTTAGAGATTTCCATGGACAGAGGAGCCTGGCGAGCTACAGTTCATGGGGTCACAAAGAATCAATCGTACACGACTGAGCGACTAACACAAGCAAAAGAAAAAAAAAGTTACAGTGAAGAAGGAATATTTTGTAAAGCCTCCTTTTGTCCTCAGGATGGTTGAGAAGTTAGAGGCCTGCGATGTGAGTAACAGAGAACTGAGAATGTAAGACTGAACATGTTAGGAACAGTGGGTAGGGTGTTAAAGGTGGCTAGAATTAAAGACTCTGGCTTTTCTCCTTCCAAAGAATTCCTGACTTGTTGCCGAATTACGAAAAACAGGCATGACACAAGGCAAGGAACCCCGTGGAAACCTTGCTAAAATGTTGCCTTTAGAGTTTGGGGAGCCAAGGATATCCTCCTTTTCTTTGTTGAATCACACCAGGGCTATGCTTTCCTTGAAGAAGACAAATGTCAGTGGTTTTCTTCCTTTAAGAGCTCCAGGAGGAGGCTGTTTTTAGCTGAGAGCTGCTGCTTTGCCTATCACTGCAGTGCTGTGTAGGATGCCTGGTAGAGGAGGCAGCTGGAGAGGAGGAAATCTGAAAGTGAGCACGTGTAAGGAGGGAGCTGGGCAATCAGAAGAGAATGTGCTGGGACTTCAGTACCCACAAGGGCGCTTGTAGGCATAGCCCACCAGGGAGCCTTTGGTAATATCTAGTCTTCCTGGTTCTTTCATTTGTTCCCTGTGCTAGGAAGGTCTGATTTATTTGTATCGTTTTTCTCATGTGTGAGGTTAAAATTGTTTCCTTGTGCATGGTAATTAACAACAGTCTCTGCAGAATGGAATATTCCAGGACTTTGATATTGCTAGGCATCTTATCAGCTGCAGCCAGCAGATGGTAGTAGCGTTCCATTAAAAAAAAAAAAAAATCGTGCTTGGTGAAGCTAGGAGGTTCAGTTTTGTTTTGCTTTGTTATTTAAGCTTTGACAATGCCCATCTATATAATCTGTGGGCACAGAGTGTTTGAGCCCAGTCTGATCTTAAACTTGTTTTATGATGATATCATTATTTTTTACTGCTACAAATTAACTGTCAGTTTCAATCTACCCCATGTTTTAGCTGCCTTCCAGGATCATCTTGTCAGTTATGCAGCTTTCTGATTTTATGGCTGAGATCAAGAACGATTCCTTAAAGGCACATGGGAAAACACAAGGTATCTTTAGAATGAAAAGTGGGAAAGAGGATGTGAACTTTGCCACGTGGCCCATGCTGTAAGTGTGCAGCAAAGATAGGTAAGGGCAAACGACTAAGGCCCCTTTCTGTTTGAAACCTGAGTGTCTTGACATTTACTCAGGCGCAATCATTCATGTAAGTATCCATAGTGACCTACTGTCAATGGAGTGAAATGGAGCTAAATGAGTTCCTATATTATCTTTCAGAGTTATATTCAAACATATGAAAATGTAAAGAGGAACTTGTAAGCAATATTGGTGCTTCCTGATCGGCAGGTGATTCTTTCACTAAAAAGAAAAAGTATTACTTAAAATCATTCATTCTTCCTTCCTTACATCTAGCATTTATTGAGTGCCTACTAGGTGCCTGCCCCTGTTCCAAGTGCTGGGGAGTCCTTGCACATTTATTGGGCAGAAACTTGATTGCTGCCTAATCTTTCTTTGAAATGTAAAGGCAAAAGAGATTAAGATTCCCTTTATAGAGCTGGCACAGCACCATTGATTGATGATGAACTTGAAGGAGAAGGGGTCATATTCCAGTTTGCCCTAGTCAAAGAGTCCCATTGGTAACACACTGTCATAAATCTACCACTGAATTCTGCTACCAGCTAGCACACTGTCCCAGGATATACTGAGAGACAAGGAGAGCTCCTTTCCAAAGTATCTGCAGTCTACAGAATGCTACTCTAGCTTACCGAGTAATGTCATACCTGCTCCTGCTCCTTGGTGGTTTTTATCAGAATTGAATAACAGTGTCTATCCTATAGCATGTTCAATATGGGCCAGGCATTTTCTGGGTATTATTTCAATCTTTATAACACTTTCCAAGGTAGCCATTACTATCCTCTTCTTATGTATGATATAACTGAGACTTAAAGAGGTTGATTCACTCCTATGGTTAACAGCCAAGCCAGGAACTTTGCAAAGGTCTGTCCATGCTCTTTACACCATGCCACACTCCCCCTCTGTTGAAGCATTGCTTGCTGTGACACTGTTCTGTTGGCCAGAACAGGTAGAGAAGAGAGATGAAGGCAGCCATCCCAATATCTGTGCTGAGAGGATGATAGATGTACAGCTGTCAGGCAGGATGGGCCCTGAGCTGGCCTCTCATAGAGTCTGTAGAGCTTTGAAATGTTGGGAAACAGTATCAGCAGACATGCCTGGAGGTTCCCTGATAGCTCAGCTCATAAAGAATCTGCCTGCAATGTGGGAGACCTGAGTTCAATCCCTGGGTTGGGAAGATCCCCTGGAAAAGGGAAAGGCTACCCACTCCAGTATTCTGGCCTAGAGAATTCCATAGACAACAGTTCCTGGGGTCGCAAAGAGTTGGACATGACTGAGTGACTTTCACTTTTACTTTAACCAGCAGAAATGGGGTGGCTTGTTCTCGGCAAAGGCTTCAGGGCAACAGACAGGCTGTGAGCTAAAGGCAGAGAATCAAAGCTCAGTTATAGCTTCCACACCAGGAGAACCTTTGCTGAATTCAGGGTGTGGAGAGGATAGATAGTGCTGCAGTGGTCTTTTCAGCTCCACTCTTTGGCAGGGATAACAATGCGGCCAACAGAAGCATTTTGAGACTCAGATGGCCACTGATATTTATTTATAGAGAGAAAGTGTGCAGGGTGGGATAAATGCACAGAAACACTTTGAACACTAAGCATAGTGCAAATGGGCCCACTATTGATTCTTAGTGGAAATGTTCATGTCTGCCTCATGAACAGATATTACTCCTGAGACCACCTTTAACAAAATATTTAGTCTGACCTCTCTAGACTGCATTTACAAGCTCATTTCTCTCTTTACATTCAAGGCTTTCCGCTGAGATGGAAATAGGCTCTGTGCAGCAGTCCCAGAAGACTTGCAAAAGAAGAATTTCAGACAATAGGGAAAAATCCTAAGTGATTGTGCACTGGGTTTCCATGAAAAGTATCATATCAATGCTGTAGAAAAAGAATGAGAATTATAGGAAGTGAATATAAAGAGACATAAAGGCACATTAGGGTATAGCATCTGCTGCTGTGGAATGCCAGGAAGCAAAACTGTCATTCATTGCCTTTTAGGATTTCACCCCAACTTGACTCCTTTTCCATATGGACATGATTGAATCCATTGTGACTGTGGACAGAGCCAAGTGTAGAGAACTACTTAGGGTAGTTTAAGAATCCATTAGAATCATTAGATCTCCTCTGAGCTAGCCACAATAATCAAATTTATGTCCAAGTGGAACTAGTTTAGCTGTCGGTCTTACTTTTCAAAAGAATTGAAAGGAAAATCTTATGCAAGATTCACTCACAAACGCTTTCTAATGGTTCTTTAAAAACATTATACTCCAGCAAAATGGTTTCATATTTATGTTACTGAAGGTCATTTTTCAAAACGTATTGTGACTTCATTTTAATAGTCAGTGAACTCAGATTACCCATAGGATAGTTTGGAATTGAGCAGTCTGTGACTATAACATAAGTGATGTTAAAAAAAAAAATTAAGCTGCATATTTATTTATTGCTCACATTTCTCAGTACATTATCTGAATAGCCTGTCCATTTTTGTCTGGGTTAGTGTCAGAAATTTTCAATTGCAAGTCCCTCCTGGGCAGGACTGATGTCATTTCCATCACTTTGAGAGTCCCAAGCTCCCCATCCAATAAGTATTTCTTGAGTGCTCATTACAAGACAGAGATTCTTGACTGGAACACAGTGCTTCTCCATCTAGAGATGGCAGTGAAGATAGTTTTTTTCCTGCATGAATAAATGTGTGGAGAATCAGGTCTGCCTCCCACCCCACCCCACTCCTGCCCCGCACCTTCTGCAAGCTTCTCTTACCTCTCTCCTGATCCTGTAGAGGGAAGGAAGGGCAAAATTAGATGTGTAATTTTTTGAATCTTGAGTGTTCAGTTGAAAGCTCAGGCTGATGTAAATACAATTTGCTCAGTGTGCTGGTGATTGCTATTGTGTGTAGATACCTGGCTATGCTTGATCTTTCCTTCTCTCTCTCATTCTCTCTCTGTGTCTCTCTCTTTCTGCTTTTGCTGTTGTGTCAATTACCACACATCTTACAACCACTGTTGCCCTTTTATGCCTCGGGGCCTGCTACCAGCAGCTTGGAGGCATTTTTGGTTATTGAATTGTCTTGAGCCTGTAAACCATGTGATGTCTGCAGCTGATGTAGGATAGGAGCCCAAAGATACCAGTTAATATTTTTAGATGGATCTCAAAGATGTATCATTCTTAGGATCCTCACATGTTCAAAACTCTGCCTTTGTGGAAGCATTTTTGGTAAGGCTATACAGATATCTAGAGTATTTGCCTCTTGATAGAAATCATTTATATTTGTAGAAACTATTGTATTTTTAGATCCTTTAATCACCTGTTCTGAACAGTGTTGCCAAAGGTAGGGTGTGTCGTGTAAAGCCCAGGGGATGAAACCTATGATATCACTTTGAAACTTTCAGAGTAGAGCAAATTATTCTCTACAGGTCTCAGTATTTCTATCAGAAAAGTAGTAGCAATAACATCTTCCTGGGTTACTTAATATAAGAAAATGTAAGTCTTTTAAAATTCCAAAGTAAGTACTTGATAAGTTTATGGTTGGAATGAAAGATAACATTTATTCAACCTCTTCTCTATGTGACAAGCCATGCTAAGATAATAAGCCATGCTTGTTGTACATAAATAGAACATCATGGCACAAGCACCAAAGCAGTGTTAGTTTCATAGCTAAAAATTGGATTTTGGAGACAGGCAAATATGGATTCAAATTCTAGCTTTGCCATTTTGTGACCTTGTCATTTAACCTCTCTATTTTCTCATCCATAAAATAAAGCTAATACTTTCTATTTTAAGGAGCTTTGGCAGAGATGAAGTGAAATACTGTATGACAAACTCTGTGGCACAGTATGAATATGAAATGCATCTATTAGTTGGGAACTCATATATTTTTCTACCTCAAAAGGTAATTTGTATTTGCTTTAGGTGAAATATGCCATCATTTAAGTTATTAATTCATAAGAGTTATATTTTTTATTTCATTAGCATGCTTGAATTTTACATGAGGGAAATCTAGTTTTCTTCTGTATTGACCTCTCCCATTGAGGAACTAACAAATTGTGGCAATATCATATTTTGTAGTGGTTAATCACTGCATTATTCTGTTAATAGATTCATGATAAATATATCATGAATCTATTAACAGACCACAAGCTTCTGGCCAAAAAGAACCTATCATCATCTTGTTGCTGTGTCAGAAAGGGCTGAGTTCAAATCATGCTGGATCCTGGGGAATGTGCTTGTCAGGAAGGTGTTAAGGTTTAGTACGGACTTTATAGGGATAGGTCACCTGAACTGCACCCTAGCTTTGTTTATTAATCACTGTATGACTTTGAGAGAGTTACTTAACCTTTTAAACCTCCCCTTTTTCATGTTTAGCAAGTGTATAACAGTAACAGACAAAAATTATTTAAATTCTTTCCATATGCCAGGTTTTATGCTCAGTGTTTCACATGTATTAACTCATTTAACCTTACTACAGCCTGTATATTACTTCCAAACTCATTTTAAAAACAAACAAACAAACAAACAAACATAGAGAAAGATATCCAGAAATATATTTTCTGGGGATATACAGCTAGTAAATGTTCCAGCTGGGCTTCAACGCTACTGACTAGCTTGTGTTCCAGAAGTGATAACACTTTATAGTATATTAAACTCTTAACAGTGTCTGGCACCTGTAAACCTGAAAAAAAAAAAAGTCAGTTAATTTTATTAGCAGGAAGGTTATTCCTCTGGTTTTAGTGCTTTTGTCCACCTGGGTTCTCTTTTCCTTTTGAATTTCTGAAGAGGTAAAGTTTTCAGTTATGAGATTATGCTCAAGCTCATTAAAGAGGTAAATTTATATTAGTGTTAATACAGAAAACCAGTCTAATCTTAGACTCCTATAAACTCCACAAATTTTTACTAAATTTTTACTTCTTTCCTTCTCCATGTTCCTTACTTTATGAATACATTTTATAAAGATATTCATTGACCCCCCCAAATAAATACAGGTATTAAAGTTTTACTCTCTTGCACAGATAATAAAACCAGAAACTGCCAATTTGCTCTCACAAATCAGGATTCTGATCCCCAGAGATAGTGTATCAGCTTGATCTGAGTATGAACAAAACTGTGTTGACCCTCCATACTACCTCTGGAGAAGGTCAGAATACAATTGTGGCCACAAGAATGGCCACTAAGCCTGGATATAAATAGCAGTGAATCGGTCATGCTGACTGACAGCTTTTGTTGCCCCTCGGCTACAGGATATTTGGAGAAGGTCCAGTGAAAGCTAATTATAACTTGAGGGTCTTGCCTGTATAAGGCTAGGGGTTAGAAACCTTTGAGAAGCTGAAGTTTGCTCTGCTGTGGGGAAACAGTTTTTTCACTATGGGGATGGGGATGGAGCCTGGGAATAAGAGGGGGGATGCCAGAGGGAGCCTTGTAATAGCTTACAGCTGTCCTTTAACCGGAAGTCAATCTGCCATTTTCCTCTTATCCTCTGATTCTTGGTTTGTAATTTTTTTCGGTGCAGCAGTATTCTGCCTTCTTCCCTGTCACAGAAAATATAGCTTTCCTTATCTGTAAGGTGTCTTAATTCAGTGGAAAATAGAATTGAGTCCACTGCCCACTCCCTGTTCCAGGAATGTTTTTCTCAAAATAGGAAATATATAATGTGTAGGCTGGGTGGCTAGAATTAGGTTGGATCAGTATGAAACAGGGAGATTTGTTTGCTTCAGAAAAAAATCTCCCACTGCCTTGGCTGCTGCAGAATCCAGGACAGATATCTGGACTCAGAAGTGGAGAAATCAACTATTCTGAGTGGATTAGTATAATGATGACTCTCCCTATGGATTCCCACATGCCCTTTTAAGGAAGCCTTTTGTGGCCAGCTGGCATTTCTAGTTAAGATTTTGAAACCATTATTCTTAGTGCCTTCTCATATTGATTAGGTCAAAAGGGAAAGAAATGGGGACTTTGCTATTCAGATAGGCAGATCTTTTCCTTCTTTCTTGGTTTTTCTAATGAACTCAAATATAAAGCTGACTGGTTCTCTAGACATCCAGACAAAATCAATCACCTCACAATGGAGAGGAAGAAAGTTGCAAATGCACCATTTTATGTCTGAGTTTTTTGGTGGGTTCAAAATACCCATCTAAGTATAAGACTACCAATTTATCAGAAGCGTTTGAATTTTTATTCACTACCTGTTGGATAATAAAGGCTTATATTTGTTGATTGTTTCTGTACCTCACGGAGATGAAGATGTGAATCAGTTCATCTCCAGCACAAAGTCTTGGAGGAGAGATGGGGGAAAATGATTTACAGCATGTTTGGAATTTGTAGTGCCCATAACTGAGAGACAGGGAGGGTCATGAACCACAGCAGAAGTGTACGTTTCTTATTGAGTGACGGATTTCCATGTAACATGACTCATGGAATGCAAATAAAACTTGTACCTTAGGAAAAGAAACTTCTTTCTACTTTCCCAGATCTCTCAGCAGAAAACCTCATTCCTCTATTAAAAAAGAAATGCACTTTGCAATTTATAAAGTCTATGCTTTTTCTTTAAGTTGAATGTTAACGTTCTGCCTTGTGCTCTTAACTTAATGGATATTCTCAAAATTGGCAGCTTCTCTTTCATGCGGGAAGAAGGAATAATTCTGAATTAAGAGCACCAAAATAGGTTAAGGATACATTATGTCAGAGGCTGTAGATTGTTAACAAGCCAAGGAAGCACAAGTCATAGGGTGTAATACAATTAAAGCCAACCGGGTAAGATTGCCAGCCATTCCATCTCAGTGACTTCACCTGTTGATGTAAGAGGTGACCCTTTCCAGTCTGTCTAAAATTTGATGGAGTCCTAGGTGTTTTTCTCTAATTTCTGAGTGAATCTCAAGTAGCATAGTAGCTACTATGGGTGCCCTGCCTAAATTTCTTTCCATTTCTTCTTCAGCTGCTGTTGGTGGCTAAAGATTCACAGCTGCATGCCCCACTTCCCTCCTCTCTCTCTGTCCTCTTCCAGAGAATTGCTGATGGCAGCTGCATCTCCCAAGAGGTTGTACAGCTAGTGATTGATGGATATAGGGCTACAAATAGCTGGCCCTCTTGAATCAGAGGAGAGGGTCATAATTAGTTCTGTGGTGTGATCACATGGATCAAGCCAAGACTGGTCTGTATCTGGGACCACATCCTTTCTCAGCCCTTTCCTCTGTCCTCTCCTGCTGGTCATTCCCTGCCCTGAAGAGCTTTTCCTGAAGAGCTCTCCTTCAATGAATTTCAGGCACCTACTGTCTTAGGCTTTGATTTTCCAGACTTATGATAGAGAGTCTGCCCATTTTAACTTATTTTGTCCAGATGAATTAAACAATACAATGTTGCTTTCAACCAGAATTGTGGCAACAATAAACTATTCTCTGAATTGTTGAAGTCTATTCTGTTGACCCTTAATAAACTTTTGTAACAGAAGAAGAAAAGTTCCTTCAGTTCAGTAGTGTTCTCTGTGCAGCCTGTATCCCTCAGCATATAGAGAAGAAGCATGGTTGGCAAAGGACCAAAGCCACAGAGGTTGGAAATTTGACTCTGACTGATATCTGTTCCCTTCCTTCCAATTGTGGTAGTTTGTCTAATATTAACTCTATTTATAGCACTGTTTCTAAAAGCGTGGATTCCCAAGTTAGAATGATGTCCTGTCATAATAGGAACAGTTATTATGGCCTTAGTATATGGTAGTCATCTGGATGATATGATAAAAGATTTTCACTTGGAATCAAACAGTCCATCCAAGTCTAAAATGGTATATATTTCTGGGGTCTTTTGTAATTAGAAATCTGATTGTGTAAATGTCTGAAAATCTGAACTGGTTTTAAAGATAATGGCTTAGAGCCTATTCTAATTCAGCTAAAACTTGCAAAATTTGAAAGTCTCCTTGTATTCCTATCAGCTAGTGGTACAAGGGTGGGCTGATTCAGCAAGTAGAAGAATGGTGATTCTAGCTGACAGGCACAGTCCTCAAGGAAATGTCAGGTTGACCCTGATGCTTAGAAAAACAGAGCATACATAGAGTTGTTAAAAAAAGGACACAGGGAACAGAAATATTTTAAAGGAAGCATTTCTGTTGCATCAAGCAAGGCTTCATGATTTCACAGTGGAAGTCTGAATCCTTCACAGACATCAAAACTGGGCTTTGAATCAAATATAATGTCCAAATATGCTAACTGATGCACTGAATTAAATATCACTGATTCTCAATACAATATTTTGGTCTAGAGAAATTATTAAATTCTTTGATTCTGCCATGCTATAGCTTATTTATAATCAATATCTTTTAATTAAATCTAAAATATTCTTTTTAGAGCAAGCAGGTGCTTGCTGTTTTCTATTTAGCCATGTGATATTCATTTTGGTTGAATATTTTCATTCTTGCAAGTGATTTTTGCTGGATTTGGAGGATGAAAAGTTGTTAGCATTTAATTTTTGAGATTTATCCATATAAAGGTCAGTACTGAAAAGTCAGAGAATTGTTTTTAATATTATATAATTTATGATTTATTTGTGAAAATCACATAATTTCATGTCTAAGATTTCCCAGGGATTTTGTTTAAAAGATAACTGCTTTTTAAGGAAATATAAACCCATTGTTTGTTGTTGTTGCATTTCCAAATTAAAAGGCTTGGAACTTACTCTTTATTACCAAGAAACTAGTAGTTGTTCAATCACTAAGTCATGTCTGACTCTTTGTGACCCCATGGACTGCAACACACCAGGTTTCTCTGTTCTCCACGATCTCCTGGAGTTTGCATCACCATTGAATTGGTGATGCCATCCAACCATCTCATTCTCTTTCACCCCCTTCTCCTCCTGCCTTCAATCTTTCCCAGTGTCAGAGTCTTTTCCAATGAGTCTGTTCTTCACATCAGGTGGCCAAAGTATTGGAATTTCATTCAGCATTGATCCTTCCAATGAACATTCAGTGTTTATTCCTTTAGGATTGACTGGTTTGACCTCCTTGCTGTCCAAGGGACTCGGGAGTCTTCTTCAGCACCACGATTTGAAAGCATCAGTTCTTCAGTGCGCAGCCTTGTTTATGGTCCAACTCTCACATCCATACATGACTACTGGAAAAACCATAGTTTGACTAGACGGACCTTTGTTGGCAAAGTGATGTCCCTGCTTTTTAACACACCGTCTAGTTTGGTCATGGATTTCCTTCCAAGGAGCAAGCATCTTTAAATTTCATGGTTGTGTTCATCATCCACAGTAATTTTGGAGCCCAAGTAAATAAAGTCTGCCAATGTTTCCATTTTTCCCCCATCTATTTGCCATGAAGTGATGGGACCAGATAACATGATCATAGTTTTTTGAATGTTGAGTTTTAAGCCAGCATTTTCACCTCCTCTTTCACCTTCATCAGGAGGCTCTTTAGTTCCTGTTTGCTTTCTGCCATTAGTGTGGTGTCATCTGCATATCTGAGGTTATTGATATTTCTCACAGCTATCTTGATTCCAGCTTGTGATTCATCCAAGGTGGCATTTCACATGATATACTCTGCATATAAGTTAATTAAGCAGGGTGACAATATACATCCTTGATGTAGTCCTTTCTCAATTTTGAACCAGTCCATTTTCCATGTTCGGTTCTAACTGTTGCTTCTTGATCTGCATACAGGTTTCTCAGGAGATAGGTAAAGAGGTCTGGTATTCCCATCTCTTTAAGAGTTTTCCAGTTTGTTGTGATCCACACAGTCAGAGGCTTTAGCATAGTCAGTCAAGGGTTAGATAACATATAAAGTATCTCTGAAAGTTGGGTAATTCCTATCCTGTTTGACAGAAAGAAAACAAGATTGAGTGAGTCAAAAGAAAAAGAATTATTTCAGAAAATCTGAATTATTCCTTATACTTTCCCTGTGGCCTGCATGCATTTTATAACCATATCAATCAAAATGAAAAAATCTGCTAAATTTTGAAAACAAGAATTGTGGTGCTGACAAAATGTTTGTATTTATCAGACAAAACTTGTAAATATAAAAGTGAACCTCAAATTTTACATTTTAATGTACTGTGTGATTGGAATGTTTTATTCTTTAACTTTTATATTTGTAAGATTTATTGAAAGGAAATTCAGTGGCATTTGAAATGTTAAAATCCCATGAGAGTGAAATGTTTACAGGTGAAACATCTCTAGTAGCATTTTTCTGAGTCCCTTTTTAGGGTAAAATAGTAGGTAAGATTTTTCCCTGGTGGCTCAGAGGGTAAGAGTCTGCCTGCAGTGTGGAAGGCCCAGGTTTGATCCCTGGGTCAGGAAGATCTCCTGAAGAAGGAAATGGCAACCCACTCCAGTATCCTTGCCTGGAAAACTCCATGGACAGAGGAGCCTGAAAGGCTATAGTCCATGGGTTGCAAAGAGTTGAACACGACTGAGTGACTTCACTTGATCCAGTGGTTAAGAGGAAGGAGACATGTTATAGTAATTATATCTTCTCTGAGTTGGTTTAAAATATTGGTTTAATATTTAATTTAAAACTTTCCTTTTCATGATTATTTCTTGCCTATTTTTAGAAATAAACTATGATTTTTTGAACTGGAACTAGAACTCCACTATTAACCTCTCTTAGAGGTTTGGTCAAATAATTGTTTGACCAGACTAAGGTTTTTAAGTCATAAATGCAGGTTAATCATCTATGAATAATTCTTTTTGTAAATACAAATATAGTAGTACAGATCATTGATATAATGGAAGTTTTAAAATAGTTAAAACTAAACTATATATGTTCATTAAAAAGTCAATGATAATCCAAGAGATAAATACTTCTTCAGAAATCATCTGTTTACATTTATTTGACTGTTAGAGTAGATTTTCTTCTATAATTAAAGCANAAGAATTGATGCTTTTGAACTGTGGTGTTGGAGAAGACTCTTGAGAGTCCCTTGGACTACAAGGAGATCCAACCAGTCCATTCTGAAGGAGATCAACCCTGGGATTTCTTTGGAAGGAATGATGCTGAAACTGAAGCTCCAGTACTTTGGCCACCTCATGCGAAGAGTTGACTCATTGGAAAAGACCCTGATGCTGGGAGGTATTATGGGCAGGAGGAGAAGGGGACGACTGAGGATGAGATGGCTGGATGGCATCATGGACTCAATGGACGTGAGTCTGAGTGAACCCCGGGAGTTGGTGATGGACAGGGAGGCCTGGCGTGCTGCGATTCATGGGGTCGCAAAGAGTTGGACACGACAGAGCGACTGAACGACTGAACGACTGAACAAACGATGAGTAAGTGAGTAAACCACATTCCGGATAACTGAGAACTATCTTCAAGTGGAAAAAAATACAAAAGCATGATGGCTTCATGCATAAAAATGCAAAAGTTTCCAAGCCTTTGAAACACATTGTGGTTATTATTTCATTGTGTATATAAAGTATTTTCTAAATTAAGTCATACAGATTCTCAAATCATATAATAAAATAAAACCATATGATAAAAGTGTAGCTGTACTGAGACAGGGTGAAATTGTATGTTTATAGTTTACCTGGTCCCCTTCCTTAGGACCATCCCTAGGAAGTAGAGGGCCTTGGGGAAAATTTCATTTTGTAGAGTTTCTGTGTATAAAAATTTCTTGATTTAAAAGAGTGTTCATGGACCTATATAAGGTATGGTAATTTCAATCAGCTGTCACAATAATGGATAAAGTAGAACTATTTACATATTTGTCTATTGTCTAGTCATTGCATATAAAATATTTTCACAGTGGCTAGTACCTAGGTGCTGTTTCTTGTTCTTTATTGTCAAATGCATGGTTCCTGGTTAATTTCATGTCTCCCACTGTGTGAGGAGAAAGGTAGTAATACAATTATTGTTCCCAATGTCATGGCTCTCCAGCTTCAGTTTTAATGGAAACAATATAGATCTTCTTGCCTCTGTGTTTTCTAATGTCATTTATTTAAGGCTGGTTACATTATACTCATGAGTCTGCATCATGCATCATGCCATGCTCACTGGTTTCCCAGGACTGTCTCAAAGGTTGCTGCTGTGCTTTGCTGATGATGATCACTGATGTGAGTCTTATCCAGTACATGCAGGAAAGATAAATGGTTAGTTGTTTTCTGGTCATGTCAAATTTAGTGTTCAGAATTTTATAACATAAACATAGAATGATGCATCCTTCAATTATGCCTTCTCTTGAACTCTTAGGTAGTGACCATCGCGTTCTTAGATTATGTTCTCTTTCCATGTTGGGTATTCCTCTGCCTTTTACCACTTCTACCAGTGGGGAAGATAGAAACAAGAAAAGTGGTCCCATTTGTATAAGAAATGTCCATCCGTCATCCAGCACGGCTTAAGACCAGCTTAGCGGGGAACAATATCAACACATGATGTAGGGGAAGTGAGTTCATGGGTTGGAAGAATCTCTGGTTATAGGGGAAAAGAAGGGTGGAAAACTCTTTGGGGGGTGTGTGGAGGGTGAGGCAACCCTGGGGAAATAGCCTGACACACGATGTTGAATTCAAAGAGGAAGTGGAGTGACAGCCCTGCATGAAGGACACCCGCTGTCGCCTTGCCCCCTCGGTGCTGTAGAGAACGAGGTGCACCTCGTTCTAAAAGCTTTTGATCCAGCCCACATGCCTGACTCAAGCCCAGGGCTGGCAGTATACCATAGTATCCCAGAGCCCTAGATTTGTGTTGTGTCTCTCAGAAAAGGGGGTTCCCCTAAACTGTCATGTCAGTGCTACTCCAGAGGTCCAACCTCATTCAGAATCTCATAGCTTCCTAAGAGAAATACTTTGCTGGCTGGGAAAGTTTTCCTCCTGAAGGCTCTTCTGGCTGTCTGGTTTACCCCTTGCACAGGATAGAGGCTTAGACAGCACCTGAAGGGGAGTAACAGACAAGGGCCCACATGGGGCCTTACCAGACTGAGTCTTCCTGTCTGATGACACTGCCAACTCAGAATGGTTCCAGGCACCAGAGGGGAAATTAGAATTTTTAAAAATGTTCCTTGAGGTGTAGGACTCCCTGAGGAGCAGGCACAGGACTGAGTCCCTGCTTGTCTGCGTCGGTATGGGATTTCCTTATAGCCGCTTGGTTGCAGTTCTCTCCCTGGCAGTGGCCTCATACAACCTTGGGGTTTATCTTAAATTGCTGCTAGGTTTTCATGTCCCACTAGTTAACCTGTAGAGATGTGTGTTTTAGGACATCTCTTTGCAATAAAGATGAGAAATCCTAAGCTTTTAAGAGCAAATCACAAATTCTTCAAAATTAACATGAGTTTTTAGGCATTCACATTAGGGTTAATGGTCCATCTCTACTTTCGAGCCGTGGACCAAGCTCTGAAGAGGAACTTTCGACTCATGGATGCCTCACTCAGAGAAAACACTGATCGAAGTTGGGGCCATTATTATTGTTTACTGTGTTTTCGTTTAAATTGATGAAAGCAGAATAACTTGTCACTTCAGTGTAAAAAAAATCGAATGCATGAGTTTTGTGGAAGCTTTAAGACTTGCAAGTTATGACCAGTAATGCAAATCTATTTTTTAGTGTCTAGTCCCCACTTAAAGAACAGGGAAAGATAGTAGAAGTCTCTTTGTCTTTTTGTGCTTAGGAGAGACAATATGAAAAATTGGTATTCTGAAGCCATAGATCAAACATTGTAGTTTAAGAACTTTAGAATGACAGTAATTAGAAAGAAATGCAAGGTTTTTTTTGGAAAAAAGAAATAAAGTGCTTTTTATTTTTTTGGTGTTGCTATGGAGAAAGGATGTGGCAGTGGTCAGAAGGTAGAACTTTATTCTTGTTCTAAAGCACAGAAAAATTCCTGACTTTAATTTTAACTGATTTATTCTGCTTTTCTATTTCTTCCTTCTCTTCCCCTCCTCCCCCCTTCCTCTATTCCTCCTTCCTCCTTCTTACATTTTTCTTCTTTTTTGGTATTTTTCCTTCACATGTGAGGACATTCCATCAAGACCCTTTTGTATCCAAACAGATCACTTCCTCCAGAAGTTATTATTAATTTTACCTTGGAGAAAAATTACTTGATTCTCTTCCAAAATAAGGATACCTGGGGAGCCCATCTGCTCTATGAGAAGTAGGTGTTTCTGGAGAACAATGGGTCTGATCCAGACTCTGAACACAGTTTAAAAATCCTTGAGATAATAAATAATCTGTCTTGGTTTTAAGGATGATTCATTCTTGAATTGTTTATTCTTATGTAACTATTAAAGAAATAAAACACTACTCCTGTGTAGCTGTGAGAAAGACTAATGTAGATCCATATTTGCAACTAAGGAAAGCGTGCCCAGAAAGATTAAATGAGAAAAATGAGGTGCCATCAGATCCTGGTTATTTAAATATGAAGAGAAAATATACAGGTGCATATATATCTTCTATATTTTTCCTGGAAGAATATTTAAGAAAGTTTTGACTACGGTTATCACCACAGTATAGTGTTGGGCAGGTAGGAAAAGGCTAACTTCTTTAATTTCCATTCAGAACATTTTTGCATCATTTGAATTCCCTTACTATGCTCTATTTATATGGTAGGTAAAATTCTAAGACAGACCCAAGATTTATTACTTCCCTGGAGGACACACCCTGAATAATTCCCAAATCTGTGAATATGATAGATTTTACTCTTGTGATTTTATTATGTTACTTGGTATAATCTACTTTCAGTTCAGTTCAGTTGCTCAGTCATGTCCAATTCTTTGCGACCTCATGAATCGCAGCACGCCAGGCCTCCCTGTCCATCACGAACTCATGGATTTCACTCAAACTCACGTTCATCGAGTCAGCGATGCTATCTAGCCATCTCATCCTCTGTCTTTTCCTTCTCCTCCTGCCCCCAATCCCTCCCAGCATCAGGGTCTTTCCAATGAGTGAACTCTTCACATGAGGTGGCCAAAGTACTGGAGTTTCAGCTTTAGAATCGTTTCTTCCAAAAAATACCAGGGATGATCTCCTTTAGAATGGACTTGTTGGATCTCCTTGCAGTCCAAGGGACTCTCAAGAGTCTTCTCCAACACCACAGTTCNTGGTGCTGGAGAAGACTCTTGAGAGTCCCTTGGACTGCAAGAAGATCCAACCAGTCCATCCTAAAGGAGACCAATCTTGGGTGTTCATTGGAAGGACTGATGCTGAGGCTGAAACTCCAATACTTTGTCTATCTCATGTGAAGAGTTGACTCATTGGAAAAGACCCTGATGCTGGGAGGGATTGTGGGCAGGAGGAGAAGGGGACGACAGAGGATGAGTTGGCTGGATGGCATCACCAACTCGATGCACATGAGTTTGGGTGAACTCCGGGAGTTGGTGATGGAAAGGGAGGCCTGGCATGCTACAGTTCATGGGGTTGCAGAGTGGACATGACTGAGCGACTGAACTGAACTGAACTGAACAATATTAAAGTCAAACAAATGAAATCCAAAGCAATTTAATATTTCAAATTTATAAAAGAGGCTATCCATCAAGAATATACAATAGTCATGAGTTGTTATGAAACTAAAAATGGATTTTAAAAATATAAAACAAAAGATGTTGGAAATACAAGAAAAATAGATATTCACAAATTCATAAAATTTGGGGAATATCTGAATGGGCTTCTCTCAGAAATTAACATAAGTAAAGCTACAGAGGATTTAAATAACAAAATTGATAAGTTAATGAACAGAAAATACATATTTTTCAAACATACATGTGAAACATTCAGAAAATAAAAGGCTAGACCATCAAAGACACGTTCATAATTCTAAAAAACAGATCATAAATAAATGGTCCTTTTCAAAACAAAAGGGAAAACTACAACCATTTACAAGTACATAAAAAAATACTTTCTGTATGACTGTTAGATTAAAAAGAAAATCAAAGTGGAAATTACAAACTATTGGGAAATGAAGGACAGTGGAAGAAATTGCATATTGATCTCACTGGATATGGCCAAAATAGTACCATGAAAATATGGGGACTTTGCTGGTTGTCCAGTGGCTAAGATTCTGCATTCCCAATGCAGGGGGCTTGGGTTTGATTCTTGTTTGAGGAACTAGATCCCACATGCTACAACTAACTAAGCACAGCCAAATACATAAAATATATTAAAAAAAAAGAAAATATGCAGCATTAAGTCATTTTTAGGAAACAAAATTGTATTAAACAATGATTTTTTAAAAAAAGATTAAAAATATAATCGGATTCCCTGGTAGCTCAAACGGTACAGTCTGCTTGTGGTGTGGGAGATCTGGGTTTGATCCTTGGGTTAGGAAGATCCCTGGAGAAGGAAATGGCAACCCACTCCAGTATTCTTGCCTGGAAAATCCCATGGACAAAGGAGCTTAGCAGGCTATCATCCATGGGGTTGGCGAAGAGTTGAACATGACTGAGTGACTTCACAACAACAAAAATAAAATATATCAAGAAAATGAACCCAGAATGCAGAAAATGAATAAAGATAAACGCATAAACTGGATTCCACTTCTGTTAATAATGGACTCAACTCTCTTTCAAAGGATAACTTGAAAAGCTGAATCAAATATGACCAGCATTCTCTTACAGGCATCAGCATCAGAGAACGAACAAGGCAATAAAGGGTTATCAGATAAGAACCAGGAGACGACAGAACTCCCAAGGTAAGTTAGGTATTAGGTACCACTGTCCTCTTAGTGCATGCTGCTCAGAAGCTCAGGCATGTCCAACTCTTTGTGACCCCATGGACTGTAGCCCACCAAGTTCCTCTGTCCATGGGATTATCCAGGCAAAAATACTGGAGTGGGTTGCCATGCCCTCCTCCAGGGGATCTTCCTGACCCTGGGATGGAACCCACATCTCCTGCTTGAATTCAAGTCTCCTGCATTGGCAGGCAGATTCTTTACCACTGAGCAACTGGGGAAGCCCATTCCTCGAAGCAGTATTTCCCATTTTCAGAGAAAGAAGCTGAGAAGCTGAGTGGTTTAGATTCATGAGGCTATGTGAAGTATAACTGAAGTCCATAATCTCTTATACCCAAACTTTGAGTTGGAACCCAAAAGGATTAAGAACTAGAAATACACTAGCCTTCTAAAGGATGGCAGTACAGCTTCAAAGCATCTCATTCCTTGAAACTGGAATGCTGGTGATTCTGGACTGTGGGTGCCTTTAGGCAACTGTCAATAAACAAAGTAAATCTTCTGCAAGGAAAATGAAATCATCCCAAACTTCAAATTTTTTCCACCAGAAACTTAAAGAATACATTTTCTGAATGAACACACAATCAAAAGAAACCAGGCCCAGGAAGAAACCTGACAATATGCACAAAACCACCAGAAATAACGGACAATAGAAATTGTTCCACATAGCTTCCATATATTGGAGTTATTGGTCATAATCCTTAGAACTTTTGTAATTATGCTTGCATAAGTAAAGGGGATAAGAAAAAATAAAATTAAGAATTTGAAAAAAAAAAGAATTTGGTACAAAATTAGAAATAGTAAAAAAAATAGATTTAAGAAAACTAATCAAAATTGAAAACTGAAAAATACAATAATAGAAATTTAAAATTCAATGGATAGGTTTAACATAGACACAGCTGAAGAGAGAATTAATGAACTAGAAGAGACTAAATGATAGAACAGTACAGAAGGGAGGGTAAGATACAGGGAGGATACATTTAGAAAGTCTAACATATAATTTGAAGTCCTAGAAGGAGAGGAGAAAAGTAAATGGGGTAGAAGGAAAGTTTGAAAGTATGAAAACTTACAGAACTAAAGAAAGATATTCAGTCAAAGAGTCAAACTCTATGACACCCTAAGGGGATAAATAAAAAGAAACCCACAACTAGCTACATGAGCCATCAGTCTAATTGTTGCCCCCTTGATCTTATCAGGCCTTTACTGCCTCCGCCTGCCTATAAATAACCAGTTCTTCAAATGCTCTTAGAACAAACTTTATCGTTCTGCTGGTTCCACCTCTAATGGGTTGAGTAAACTTTGACTCCTTGTTTATTTTATATGTGTATGAGTCATGTTTTTAACTTTTTGAAGCTTGTACTTCGAATATACATATATGAAACGAAGATTTCATGAAATAATACTTCTTGAAATATTTTCTGTTCTATTTTATTCTTTTCCATCTTATTAAAAGATCATTTTGGTCACATTCACTAAACGTAATCTCAACCCTGTAATCTCAACCTGCCGTTTGGAAATCCTGCCTCAGCTGACAAGGGAGTGAGTGGGTGATTGGGAGGGAGAGGGGGTAGAATTGCATTAAAAAAAAAAAAACCAAACACCTAATATTTAAATTAGTTACTTTGGCTTCCTCCCTCCAAAGAATCAGACGACCCTGGATACAGGATCGAGTTTTCTGGGATTTTGTTTTTTCTTTGGAGGGTTTTTTTTCTTTTTTCTTCTCTTTCCTTGCTCAGTGCTCGGACTCCGGGATTAATCCTGGGGACTATTTGGAAAAAGCCAGCGGCCGGCTCCATCTGGCCCCTGGGAAGAGAGGAGGCCAGCACGCCGGGCTAGCGAAGGCCGGTCTCCCTCGGTGGGGCCTCGCGGCCCTGGAGGGCTCCGGGGCTGTTCAGAACTTCGCTGCACTCCTCCCCGGAGTTGAGACCAAGCGAACTTCGAGTTCTCCTCGAGAGCTCGCGGAAGTGCGAGGTGGGCAGTCGCGGAAGGGGCGGCCATCGTCAGAGCTCCGTCGGGCTCCCCTAAGTCCCCCGTGCATCTCCTGCCTTGGGGTTGTCCGGCCCCTTCCCGAGCCAGGAGGCTTCCAGTTGGAAAGGGTGACTTCTGTGAGTCCCGTAGGTCATATCTGGAGGAACTGAAGACCGCGAGGAAAAGGGAACAATAAGGGCCCGCCTTAGTCCGGCCCGCCCTGGGCCACCGGTACCCTTGAACCCGCCCCTGCTGTTCTGGCTCTGGGCAAATTCCAGGCACTCCGGCTCGCGAGCCAGAGGCGCGGCGGGAGAGCCATGAACCGAATGGGCGCTCTGGGCTCCGCGAGGCTGCGGTTGGCGCTGCTGGGGACGCGGGCGGCACTCCCTGGCCTCGGCTCGTACGGGGCCAGAGCCAAGGCGGCGATCCCCTCCGCCCTCCCTGCGGCCCAGGCGGCTGAGGCTCCCGGAGCCGGGCCTGGCAATCGGAGGCTGCGGAGCCTGGACGAGCTTTCAGGGCCAGGGCAGCTGCGCCTCTTATTCCAGCTGTTGGTGCGAGGCTACGTTCGCATTTGCACCAGCTCCAGGTAACCGAGGGAGGGTGGTGGCGGTAGTGGTGGGGCTCGCGCCAAAGGGATGCGGTGAGCACCGGGACAGAGAGGCTGGGGATGAGGCGACAATGAATAAAAAGTGGAGGACATCAGGAGAACGTAGCCCGGGACCGACTGGGGCTGTGGTCATAACCCTGGACGTGTGAAGCGGTTCTGAGTTGAACAAACAGGTCAAGGAGGGGCGTGAAGCCGGAGGGCACAGGTAGGAGATGATCGGGAGGCTAGGATTAAAGTGGATAGAGGTTGGGAGAGAAAGGAACTGTCTTGGTAATAGAATAGCAGATGCAAGTGTGCAAGCTGCGTGATGTTATAGAACCACTTTTTCTGTGGTGCTATCCCTACCAGACTTCTTTCGAAGGAAGTGGTTTCTGGAGGAGTGCAGAGGTTTGGCAATTTGCAGGGTAAATTTGCCCTTAATGGAAAGAAAGATGACATTGCTTAAAAGAGTGAAAGCAAAATCATGGACATTAATGAAAATGCACATTTTTGTTATTAATATCCAGTGAGAGGTTTATCCAGTGGAACACTGTTAGGAGGCAGGGATGGATAGCCCACTGTCAATGGACAGAGACTGGAAAACCCAATGTTGATTAAGTTGAAGAGGTTTTAGGAAGTGAACCGAAGAGATTCACTTGGGATCTGTCTTCCTGATAACTATTAAATATTAATGCACCCACTCTGCCCCAGGAACTTTTCTAAGAATTGAACTTCAATATATTATGACCAATACCCACATGGGGGTTAAATGCTCCTTTTGGGGAAGAGGGGTATTGTTGTTGTTCCGTCACTAAGTGGTGTCTGACTCTTTGCCACCCCATGAACTGCCAACACACCAGGCTTCCCTGTCGTTCACCAGCTCCTGGAATTTTCTCAAACTCATGATGTCTGTTGAGTTGGTGATGCCATCCAACCATCTCATCCTCTGTCATCCCCTTGTCCTCTTGCCTTCAATCTTTCCCAGCATCAGGGTCTCTTCCAAGAGTCGGAGTAAACAAATCAGTAATCAACTAATTTCAGAAAGAAGACCTGAGTGCCCTGGGAAAAGCCAGTCTGGGGCTGGGGGAGAAGTGGGACCTTTGATTAGACTGTGCCATCCAGGCACATGTGAGGTTATCAGTGATTGACAGGAAGCATAGATGGCTCTTGGGCTGGGCTGATGAACTGACTAGTCACCTAGTAGCTCTGCTGGGCAGTAGTAAAAAATGAGGAGGAACTGTGGGGACTGGGGATATGACAGGCATTTGAGGAGGGCTTTGAAGGCCAGACTGTGGGTCCTGGGGGTTCCTCTGAGGGGTCATGGTGGGCTCTTGAGCAGGCATGGGGAGAAGATGGCTTCAAGGGACACTGCCCAGTTATGTGCCATGGGATGGATTGGGCAAGAGAAGCAGAGCCTCTGATAGCAATAGAAATGGCAGTATTTGAGCAACCACCTCCCCTCCCACTCTGGAAACTGGACTGAGAGTTAACAATGAGAGAGAAAATGACTGTGAGGCTTTGAAAGTCCAAACTGAACAATTTCTCTGCACCTGGCTGGGCCACTGCCATCTCCTCTGGGGTCTTCTCTGTTGGGTTCATGTTTTTGAGATATGGTGGGCAGGTCAAAATGCACTCAGAGATGGTTAAAAAAAAATCATTTGCTGTGTGCTCTGCTCCAAGAAACCAAGTAAGCCAAGAAACCAAAGTCCTGAGAGCTTCTCCTGCTGGATTTAACCTCTAGAAATGTGAGCAGCCCAGTGGATGCCCCAAGAGTGGGTACTAAGACTTCTCACCATTTCTCAGGGAAAGTTTGTTGGGAAGTTTCCCTCAGGATTATCTCTATAGCAGTAACTACCAAAGAAATTCTCGACTGCCCTAGAAAGTGGAAGAGGAAGCTGGAGAAAGCCAGAAATGTGTGGCCTTTTAAAAGAGAGATTAGGACTCGAATTTTGCAGAGCCTCCTGGTTCCAGCCTTTGTATCTCAAAGATCTGGAGTCACATGAACCTGGGCTGCTCCATGGACAAATATTAACCCCTCCGCTGTGTTGCTGGTGTGAGTTAGTATAGAGTGGAGGGCTGCACATCCTTAAAAGCCCATTAATACCCTTTTTTTGAGGAAGAGGATGCTTCCATTGACTGACTTTGTATCAGTTCAAATCTGTTCGATTGCCATTCTCACCAGTTTAAACTATAAAGCAGCTTTATTGGTTCCTATTAGAAAAGTCTAATAATTGTGTGCCAATCAGGTATAGTTTGCTCCAGGTATTCATGAGACCATCCAACCCACCATTTTGTTCTTCTGAAGTTCTCTTGGCTCTGCTGTCTCACAGAACTTAGTTGATTGGCCAGGGTTAATTGCCCATTCCTGAACCCATCATAGTGGCCAAAGTGCACTATAGCTTAGACTCATGCAGGCTCACTCCTAAAGCTGGGACTGGGATCCCTGCCACCTAAATAGGTGTCGACTGCATTGGAGGAGGAGCTGAATTGAGATAAGGGTGGCTGACCATAATGTCCCCTGCACCATCAGTTGTCCAAAACTGCATATTACACATAAAATTAATAAAATCCGCTTAGGGAAGCATTGTAGGACTTTAAGGGGTTGGACTGGGAATTGAGACATGTGAGAACCATTCGAGTGCATAAATGCCAGTTCCCTTCTCTTTTCTAACTAAAATAATGACAAGAGTGCTGAAAAAGAGCAATGTGAACATATCTTAAATTTATAGGTAAATTTACCACAAATTGATTTCTTTCAAAGGTGTCGACCCTGAGAAAGATAAGATCAACTGTCTATTCTGTACTCTGATTGTGGACTGCCTGGGTTGGTGACTCCTCTTGTGTCTCCCTAATGCTTCCTGTACATATTTGTCATTTCATGTATCATGTTTCTTTTTTATATATGTATATACTTAAGAAAGGAGAAGGCAATGGCACCCCACTCCAGTACTCTTGCCTGGAAAATCCCATGGACGGAGGAGCCTGGTAGGCTGCAGTCCATGGGGTCGCTAAGAGTCAGACACGACTGAGCGACTTCACTTTCACTTTCACTTTCATGCCTTGGAGAAGGAAATGGCAACCCACTCCAGTGTTCTTGCCAGGGGAATCCCAGGGACGGAGGAGCCTTGTGGGCTGCTGTCTATGGGGTCGCACAGAGTCGAACACGACTGACGCGACTTAGCAGGAGCAGCAGGATACTTAAGAAAATTTTTTTCCTGTGAGAAGCATTTTGAGATTTACTCTTTAAGCAACTTTCAAATGTACAATACAGTGTTGTCGTAGTCACCATCCTGTGTATTACACCCTGGGAGGTAGTCCTGTAATCCCCACTTACTTATTTTATAACTGAAAGTTTGTACATTTTGACCACCTTTATCCATTTTGCCCTCCTCCCATCCCCCACCTCTGGCAACTGATGGTGATCGGTTTTCTGTATGTTTGAGTTTTGTTTGAATTTGTTTTGATTTTAGATTCCATATTCAGTATGATGAATGATCTGTCTGACATTCATTTAGCATAATTCCTTCAAATATATCCATGTTGTAAATGGCAAGATTTCCTTGTTATTTTTTTTATGGCTGAATAATATTCCCGTGTGTGCATGTGTGTGTGTGTGTGTGTGTGACACTTTATTTGGTCATTTATCCATTGATCAATGCTTAGGTTGCTTCTATGCTTCTATGTCTTGCCTATTGTAAATACTGCTGCAGTGAACATTGAGGTAAATAGTGTTTTCATTTTCTTTGGATAAATACCCAGGAGTAGAACTACTGGATCATATCATAGTTCTATTTTTAATTTTTTGAGAAACCTTCATACTGTTTTCCATAGTAGCTGCACCAATTTACATTCTTACCAACAGTGCATAAGAGTTCCCTTTTCTCCACATTCTTCCCAACGCTTATATTTTTTGGTCTTTGAGCCATTCTGACTGGTACAAGGTGATATCTCATTAAAGTTTTAATTTGCATTTCCCTGATGATTGGTGACAATGAGTACCTTTTCTTTTACCTGTTGGCCATCTGCATGTCTTTTATGGAAAAATGTCAATTCAGATCCTCTGCCCATATTTAGTTGGATTTTATTTATTTTACTATTGAATTGTTTGAGTTCTTCATGTATTTGGATGTTAACTCCTATCAGATATATGATTTGCAAATATTTTATCCCATTTGGTAGGTTGTCTTTTCATTTTGTTGATGGTCTCCTTTGCTGTGCAGAAGTTATTTGGTTTAATGTAGTCCAACTTGTTTATTTTTGTTTTATTACCTTTGCTTTTGCTGTCAAATCCAAAAAAAATCATCAAGGCTAACGTCAAGTAGCTCACCACCTATGGTTTCTTCTGGGATATTTATGGTTTCAGATTTTGTGTTCAAATCTTTAATCCATTTTGGGTTAAGTTTTGTGTATAGTGTAAGGTAGTAATCTTTTGCATGTGGCTATCCAGTTTTCCCAAAACCGTTTATTGAGGAAGCTGTCCTATTATATATTCTTTACTCCCTCATCATAAACAATTTATGATATATATATGGGCTTATTTCTAGGCTCTCTGTTCTTCCACTAATCTGTGTATATATGTTTATGCCAATACCTATTGGCATAATAGCTTTGTAGTGTACTTTGAAATCAGGACACAAACCCTCCAGCTTTGTTCTTCTTTCTCAAGATTGCTTTAAGTATTCAGGGTCATTTTTAGTTACATGTAAACTTTAGGATTGTTTGTTCTATTTCTGTGAAAAATGTCATTGGAATTTTAGTAGGAATGGCAATGAATCTGTAGATTGCTTTGGATAGTATGGACACTTTAATAATACTAGTTTTTCCAATCCATGAGCGTGGAATATCTTCCCACTTGTTTGTCTTCTTTAATTTCTTTCTTCAATGTCATAATTTTCAGTGAACAGGTTAAATTTATTCCTGGATATTTTATTTTTCTTGATACAGTTGTAAATGAGAGTATTTTCTTAATTTCTGATCATTTGTTATTAGCTTACAGAAATTCAACTGATTTTTGTATTTTGATTTTTTATCCTGAAGCTTTACTGGATTCAGTTATTGCTTCTAATAGTTGTTTTGGTAGAGTCTTTGGGGTTTCTGTATATAATATCAGGTCATCTTCAAATAGTGATAGTTTTACTTCTTTTCTGATTTGGATACCTTCTTTTTTTTTTACCTAATTGCTCTGTCTAGGACTTCCAATACTATGTTGAATAAAAGTGGCAAGAGTGGGTATCTGTCTTGTTCCTGATCTTACAGGGAAAGCTTTCAGCTTTTCAGTTGACTATGATATTAGCCATGGGCTTGTTACATATAAGCTTTATTATGTTAACAGTTCAGTTCAGTCGCTCAGTCGTATCCAACTCTGTGACCCCATGGACTGCAGCTTGCCAGGCTTCCCTGTCCAACACCAACTCCCAAACTCACGTCCATTGAGTGGGTGATGCCATCCAACCATCTCATCCTCTGTTGTCCCCTTTTCCTCCTGCCTTCAATCTTTCCCAGCATCAGGGTCTTTTCCAATGAGTCAGTTCTTCATATCAGTGGCCAAAGTATTAGAATTTCAGCTTCAGCATCGGTCCTCCTAATGAATATTCAGGACTGATTTCCTTTAGGATGGACTGGTTTGATCTCCTTGCAGTTCAAGGGACTCTCAAGAGAACTCCTATGTTAACAGTACATTCTCTCTATACCCACTTTTGTTAGCATTTTTATTGTAAACGAATGTGGAATTTTGTCAAATGTTTTTATCTGTATCTGTTGAGATGACCCTATGATTTTTATCCTTCATTTTCTTAATGTGTTGTTACATTCATTGACTTGCAGTTGTTCAACCATCCTTGCATCCCTGAAATAAATCTGTCTTGATCATGGAGAATTTTTTTTTAATATGTTGTTGAATTTGGTTTGCTAATATTTTGTTGAAGATTTTTCATTTATAATCATCAAGAATACTGGCCTGTAATTTTCTTTTCTTGTAGTGTCCTTGTCTGGTTTTAGTATTAGGCAAATTTCAGCATCATAAAATGAGTTTGAAAGTGTTCCCTCCTCCCCTCCCCCACTTTTGGGGAAAAGTTTGGTATTAATTCTTCCTTAAATGCTTGGTAGAATTCCCCGTGAAGCCATCTGATCTTTGACTTTTGTTTGTTAAGAGTTTTGATGACTGATTCAATCTTTTTACTAGTAACTGATCTGCTCAGATTTTCTATTTTTCTTGTTTCAATTTTGGTATGATGTGTGTTTCTAGGAATTTATCCATCCCTTCTAGGTTATTCAATTTGTTGGCATTTAATTGTTCACAATAGTCTCTTGTGATCCTTTGTATTTCTGTGGTATCAGTTGTAATGTCTCCTCTTTCATTTCTGATTTTATTTATCTGATTTCTCTTTTTTCTTTGTGAGTCTAGCTAAAGGTTTGTCTATTTTGTTTGGCTTTTTAAAAAGCCAGCTGTTAGTTTCACTAATCTTTTCTATTGTCTTTTTAGTCTCTATTTCTTTCTCTCAGATCTTCTTTTTTTCCTTCTATAACTTTGAGATTAGTTTGTCCTTCTTTTTTCTAGTTCCATGAGGTATAACATTAGGTTGTTTGAGACTTTCTTTGTTTTCTTCTTCTTCTTTTTTTTTACATCATTCTTATTTCTTAATGTAGGCATTTATTGCTATGAACTTCCTTCTTGAAACTGTTTTTGCTGCCTGCCATTTTGGCTTTTACTGTTCTTTGCATCCTTTCCCAAAGCCTCTGTTCCCACCGTCTACTGGACGTTAACATCAAAGGCCAGATGATCTGTGACCTTTTGAACCCAGTGGGCTTTGTTCTGCCCAACACAGAGGATATCATTCCCATGTTCAGCAGCCTCACCACCATGTCAACCTCCTTGCTTGTCTGCATCTTGGCTGGCAGCAAGGGCAGCCCCATAGTGACTCTGGAAAGGGATGATGTCTGGGTGTTCCCTCCTGCTTGGTCTCTATTATTGCTTGATCTGCCGCAACAATCTACCCACACACCACTGACGTATCAGCGCCCCTAAAAGCATGTTTGATTAGTTGTTCACTTGCTCAGGAATCCCCTCAGGACCTGGGGAATCATCCTTAAATATCTCAAGCAAACATTTGCATCCCCAGCCTCCTTTACCTAGGCACCCTTCCTTTAAGTTTTGGTATGTTGTATTTTCCATTTTCATTCATCTTTAGTTATTTTAACTTCTCTTTTGATTTCTTCTTTGACTTAGTAGTTTCTGTAGCGTGTTGTTTAATCTCCACAATCTCCATGTTGTTTTATCCCTTTAACCAGTATTTGTGAATTGTCCAGATTTCTTCTTGCAGCTGATTTCTAGTCATACCATTATGTGGGGAAAGGTGCCTGATCAGATTTCAGTCTTCTTAAATTTATTAAGGTTTCTTTTGTGGCCTAACATATGATCTATACTGGAGAATGTTCCATATTTGCTTGAAAAGAATGTGTATGTTGTTGCTTTTGGGTGGAATGTTCTGTGTAAATCTGTTAAGTTCATCTGACCTAATGTGTCATTTAAAATCAATGTTTCTGTATTGATTTTCTCTCTGGATGATGAAGTGGATTTTCTGTCTCCTACTGTATTGCTATTTTTTTCTCCTTTTAGGTTTGCTATATATTTAAGTGCATGTATTTCTTTCTTTTCTTTTTAATGTTTATTTATTTATTTGACTGTGCTGGGTCTTAGTTGCAGCTCATGGGATCTTTGATCTTCATTGCAGCATGTGGGATCTTTAGTTGTGGCATGCAGTCTTTAGTTGCAGCATTCTAATTCTTTATTGTGGCATATGGGATCTAGTTCCATGACCAGGGATTGAACCCAGGCTCCCTGCATTATGAGTACAAAGTCATAACCACTGGACCATCAGGCAAGTCCCCTAAATGCATTTTGTTTCTTATCATTGCCTATTTATGTGGCTTAGAGACTGGGGTGTGAAGTTCCAAAGGATGGGCCTCTGTTTTTCCCAGCTCTGTGTCCCCCCAGCACTAGGCACAGTTCTGGGCACAGGGGAGGTTCTTGGTAATGTTTGATAAATAAATACATTTCATGTACCGGTCAAAAGGCTGTGAGTGGTACTGAGCAGTAGCTACATCTGGTGGTAAATTTTGTGAGACTCTTCTCAGCTCCCTAATCTGAGTTGTTTGACAAAGATAGAGTGAAAAAAACAGACAGTGATGGAGATGGGCGTATTGATCAAGACTGGCCCTTCAGGTTTTAGCTTTGTAGGTTTAGAAACTAAATTTTGTCAGTTCATTCAGCATGGGTAGACTATTGGGGACTGACCCTCATTGGCCAAACCCACAGAAACATATTGTGGACTGGAGTATTTATTTACAAAACTTAGCCCTCCCAGGAATCTTATACTTCATCACACAGAAGCCCCCTATTCTAGTTGCTCTGATCTGTCAAACTACCCCCAAACTTAGCAGCTTAAAGCAACAGTTTGTTACTATCCTCATGATTTTGTGGGTCAGGAATTTGGGTAATGCATATTAGAAATGGCTTATCTCTGCTTTGCAGTGAAGTGGAGCTTTAGTTTGCATGGGTGAAGATGTCTGAGATGGATCAAGTAGGGCCATATATTTGTGTCTCAGGTCTGACTTTTAGCTGGTTTCCTTAACTTTTCTTCATGTCACATATGCTGGGGCTGGAATTTCCAAGATGGCATCTTCAGTTGCATGTTGGGTGCCTGGACTAGTTTGACCAAAATGACCGAGTGTCTCTTTCTCCACATAGCTAGCCTGGGACTTCCTCACAGCAAGGTGGGTCTCTGGATAGTCAAGACTTCTTCCAGGGTGCTGGTTTCCCCCAGAGTGGATATTCTAAGAGATGAAAGTGGAAGTTGCCAGTTTCTTAAAGTCTCTGTCTGGAAACTGGCATAGCATCATCTTTGCTATATTCTACCCATCAGAGCAGTTACAGAGCACACCCAGAACCTAGAGAAGAAGATGGAGACCTGACCTGTTAATGGTAGAGATATCAAAAAGTATGTGGCCCTCTTTAATAGGCTTAACCTCTTCCTAGAATCCAGGTACCTAGGGAGAGAAATTAGTAACTGCTTTAATCGATTGCCTGGTGTACAGAACTAAAGCATAGAATTGCATGGAAAAAAATTTCATCCAGGCCTTGGAGAAACCTGTTTGAATGTACTTCTCTGGTGCCTTTTCATAGATTATCTCTCTCTCTTCAGAGATAAACACTGCCTATTTTTGCTGTTTGGCTCCTCCTTCTGGGTTTTGTAATGACCTGTCTCATCCTGTTAACACATTCTTTCTTCAGTTTGGCTAATACCGTTGATTAGGTGGATTTTCTTTCCCAGTGCTCAAGTTACCATCAAGCCTTCCCGAGATTATCCTCCAGTTACCTTGACTTGGCTCAAGTGTTCCTCAGTCTCATCTGGCAGACATTTACAAATTGTCCCTGAGGCTCTGGTGGAATCTAATGTATCGCTTTAAAGCCTCAGGGATGGGAAATTTGAAACTAGGTATTAGGGTATAGGTGGCTCAGTGGTAAACAATCCACCTGCCAATGCAGGAGCCATAGGAGACTTGAGTTCGATCCCTGGGTCAGGAAGATCCCCTGGAGAAGGAAGTGGCAACCTACTCTAGTATTCTTGCTGGGATAATCCCATGGACAGAAGAACCTGGCAGGCTACAGTCCATGGGATCGCAGAGTCGGACGCGATTACCATTACCATTAGGGTATAAAGGGTCACTTATACCAACTTAGCAAATGCACTGCCAGAATTTTTATCTTACAGATAAAATTTGTGGTCAATGCAATATTTCAGACTATTCAATATAGCAGTATTTCTGATTGGGAAATGTTAGAATGACCTGCATGTCGCAGTAGGGAACTAATTAAATAAGACGGAGGAGCCTGGTAGGCTGCAGTCCATGGGGTCGCTAAGAGTCAGACACGACTGAGCAACTTCACTTTCACTTTTCACTTTCATGCATTGGAGAAGGAAATGGCAACCCACTCCAGTGTTCTTGCCTGGAGAATCCCAGAGACGGGGGAGCCTGGTGGGCTGCCGTCTATGGGGTCGCACAGAGTCGGACACTACTGAAGCGACTTAGCAGCAGCAGCAGTACATTCATACAATGGAATTTTATGCAACCATTAAAAAGAATAGAGGCAAGAAGGCTTTCCTAGTGGTCTAGTGGTTAAGAATCCACCTGCCAATGTAGGGACAGAGGTTCGATCCCTGGTTCAGGAAGATTCCACATCCTGTAGGACAACTAAGCCTGTGCACCGTAGCTACTGAGTCATCACCTGAGAGCCGAAACTTCTAAACCTATGTGCTGCAGCTGCTGAAGCCTGCATGCCCTAGAGCCTGTGCTCCATAACAAGAGAAGCCATCACAATGAGAAGCATGTGCACTGCAACTAGGGAGTAGTTCCTTCTTGCTGCAACTAGAGAAAGCCTGCATGCAGCTACAAAGACCCAGCAGAACCAAAATAATAAAAAAAAAAAATTAAAAACATCTTAAAATGTTAAATCTTTTAAAAAAGAATGGGGCAGATTTATGTGTATTAATATGAATTTCTTACCATGATGTGGGAGGAAAGTAAGGTTCAAAACTGTATAATATGCCATCGTGCTTAGTCGCTCAGTTGTGTCCAATTCTTTGTGACCCCACGGACTGTAGCCTGCTAGGCTCCTCTGTCCATGGAATTCTCCAGGCAAAAATACTGGAGTGAGTAGCCATTCCCTTCTTCAAGGGGTCTTCCTGACCCAGGGACTGAACCAGGGTCTCCTGCATTGTAGGCAAAATTTTTTTACTGTTTGAAATTTTTTTACTGAGAGAGAGAGAGAGAGAGAGAGAGAGAGAATGTGTATAAAATATCCCTGGGAGGGCACACAAGAAATTGGTAATTTCAGCTGCTTCTCTGTAGAGATCTTGAGTTTGGAGTTGAGACTTAGGAGAAAGATTTAACTTTTTATTGCAGGCCTGCTGTGAACCTCCATCAGAGTTTCCTCTGGCTTCATCTTGCCCAGGCATAATTCACCAACTTTTGCGTCTTTTTGTACCCTTTTTGTACTGTTTACATTTTAACAGTGTGCATATACATATTACCTTTAAAATTTTTAAGAACAACAACAAAAGAATGGAGAGCAAGAGACAGAAGGATGGCTGACCTAGCTTCCTGGTCCAGCATAATATTTTGAAGTCTTTAATAGGTCTTCCTCTTGTATCCCTGTTTGGCTCTTGTCCTTACTTTTGATGTCCACTTCTGCGTCTGCACCCTCTTTTTAGTTCTGTGTCCATTGCTGGTCACCTTGTCCTTGTTCTTGGAATACTCTCATTGTTCCACTCCAGACCAGCCCAACTTGCAGGTGTACACAGTGTATGGAGGTTTGCCTCTGGGTGTGTCAGGAGTGTGGCTTTGGGATGGAAAATGCTTCTGTTTTCCTAATAGCCTCTCTGAAGATGTCGCAGGCAATGCCTTTTCCTGGATCACCTTTAGATCCTCTTCTACTCTCAGCCCATTGTTTCTCTACAATAAACAATCAGAGAGAAATTCTTATTGTTCACCTATCCTGTGCATGTCTTTGTAACCTTAGGACAGTGCTTCTGTCTTGCATAAAAGCAGACATTTTTATGATTATCGAAGTAATGGCTGCACACATGCACAAACGCTTTTTTTGTGTGGCTTTGTTTGTAAAATAAAAAATTCAGAAGCATGTTAAATGCCCGTCAACAGGGTAGATAGATTGTGATATAGTCATATAGTGGAACACTATGCAATAGTTGTAATGAATGCACAAGCTTTTATATATCAATATAGAACTTAGCAGGGAGAGGGATAAATTAGGAGTTTGGGATTAACAGATACACATCACTATATATGAAATAGATAAATAGCAAGGAGCTACTATATAGCACAGGGTATTATATTCAATATCTTGTAATAACCTATAATGGAAAAGAATATGAAAAAGAAAAATATATATACATATGTGTATATATGTCAAATGGAATTACTTTGCTGTACCTAGAAACTAACACAATATTGTAAATCAACTATCTTCCATTAAAGAAATAGAACTCAGAACCAAAGTTGAGTATAAAATGATGCGTGTTGTTGTTCAGTTGCTCAGTTGTGTCCTACTCTTTGCAACTCTATGGACTGCAGCACGCCAGGCTTCCCTGTCCTTCTCTATCTCCTGGAGTTTGCTCAAACTCATGTCTATTAAGTCGATGATGCCATCCAACCATCTCATCCTCTATGCCCTCTTCTCCTCCTGCCCTGCCTTCAATCTTTCCCGACATCAGGATCTTTTCCAGTGAGTCGGCTCTTTGTTTCAACTAGCCAGAGTATTGGAGCTTCAGCTTCAGCATCAGTCCTTCCAATGAATATTCAGGTTGATTTCCTTTAGGATTGACTGCTTTGATCTCTTTGCTGTCCAAGGGACTCTCAGGAGTCTTCTCCAGCATCATGGTTTGAAAGCATCAATTCTTTGACACTCAGCCTTTGTTATGGTCCAGTTCTCACATCAGTACATGACTACTGGGAAAAAAACATAGCTTTGACTATATGAACCTTTGTTGGCAAAGTGATGTCTCTGGTTTTTAATATGCTTTCTAGGTTTGTCATAGCTTTCCTTCCAAAGAGCAAATGTCTTTTAATTTTATGGCTGCAGTCACCATCTGCAGTGACTTTGGAGCCCCCCAAAATAACGTCTGTCATTGTTTCCATTGTTTCCCCATCTATTTGTCATGAAGTGATGGGACAAGATGACATGATCTTAGTTTTTTGAATGTTGAGTTTTAAGCCAGCTTTTTCACTCTCCTCTTTAACTTTCATCAAGAGGCTCTTTAGTTCCTCTTCACTTTCTGCCATTAAGGTGGTGTCATCTGCATATCTGAGGTTATTGATATTTCTCTCAGTAATCTTGATTCCAGATTGTGATTCATTCAGCCTGGCATTTTGCATGATGTACTCTGCATATAAATTAAATAAGCATGATATGTAAGACACTGTTAATATTTCTAGAAATTAAAAGCCACATGAAGATGATATGAGCTATCATTGTGTGCATATATATATATATACATATAATATGTAATAAAATTACATAAATATTGACAGAACAAACAGTTTTCAATTCAAGACAGTGGTTGCTCTGGGGCCAGGGCAAAGGGAAAGATAAAAATGGGACTTTGAAATACTTTCATGTTTAAAAACTATTTAAAACAAATATGACAAATATTAACAGTTCTTGATTCTGGAGGAACAGTATATAGTGTTACTTTTAAAATCACCCACATTAAAATATTCATAATAAAAAATACAAGTAATCATGCTCATCATGAGTCCATATGGACCCCTGGCTTGGTCTGATCTTCGAGAAGAGCACTCAAGGCAAGACTCAGAGCAAGGAGAACCTGGGAATGCTGTTAAATATTTAGCACCTTCTGTCACTTGGAAATGTGAATTCCACTTGTGTGAGGGGGTTGAGGCTAAACTCCTGATGACACTTGGACAGCACTGACTCATGACTGTCCCAGCTGGACTCCTCTTCACCTTTGACCCTAAATGATGCCTCTTGCTGGCATCTGTCAGGAGAGGCAAAAGGGTGCCCTGTGCCTGGAGTTACATCTCTCCGTCTGTTTATCCACCTGATGGTTGCCAGCTTTCCGGGCCAGGTTTGTTGACACTGGCCAAAAAGTACTTGGTGTTTGTGAGTTCATTTTTGTCCTCAGGACTATTTACTTGCTATTTCAGTGTTGTTTTTCTTGTGCTGAGAGGCTCCCCAAAGAACCCATCATCAGTAAACCAAACAGGCCCCTGAGTAGGAGAATAGAACAGCACAAGGCAACATTCCTTTTTTGTTTTTTTTGAAGGGAGATTTTAGACTGTAAAGAATCTGCCTGTAATGCAGGAGACCTGGATTCGATTCCTGGTTTAGGTCATCTGCATATCTGAGGTTATTGATATTTCTCTCAGTAATCTTGATTCCAGATTGTGATTCATTCAGCCTGGCATTTTGCATGATGTACTCTGCATATAAATTAAATAAGCATGATATGTAAGACACTGTTAATATTTCTAGAAATTAAAAGCCACATGAAGATGATATGAGCTATCATTGTGTGCATATATATATATACATATAATATGTAATAAAATTACTAAATATTGACAGAACAAACAGTTTTCAATTCAAGACAGTGGTTGCTCTGGGGCCAGGGCAAAGGGAAAGATAAAAATGGGACTTTGAAATACTTTCATGTTTAAAAACTATTTAAAACAAATATGACAAATATTAACAGTTCTTGATTCTGGAGGAACAGTATATAGTGTTACTTTTAAAATCACCCACATTAAAATATTCATAATAAAAAATACAAGTAATCATGCTCATCATGAGTCCATATGGACCCCTGGCTTGGTCTGATCTTCGAGAAGAGCACTCAAGGCAAGACTCAGAGCAAGGAGAACCTGGGAATGCTGTTAAATATTTAGCACCTTCTGTCACTTGGAAATGTGAATTCCACTTGTGTGAGGGGGTTGAGGCTAAACTCCTGATGACACTTGGACAGCACTGACTCATGACTGTCCCAGCTGGACTCCTCTTCACCTTTGACCCTAAATGATGCCTCTTGCTGGCATCTGTCAGGAGAGGCAAAAGGGTGCCCTGTGCCTGGAGTTACATCTCTCCGTCTGTTTATCCACCTGATGGTTGCCAGCTTTCCGGGCCAGGTTTGTTGACACTGGCCAAAAAGTACTTGGTGTTTGTGAGTTCATTTTTGTCCTCAGGACTATTTACTTGCTATTTCAGTGTTGTTTTTCTTGTGCTGAGAGGCTCCCCAAAGAACCCATCATCAGTAAACCAAACAGGCCCCTGAGTAGGAGAATAGAACAGCACAAGGCAACATTCCTTTTTTGTTTTTTTTGAAGGGAGATTTTAGACTGTAAAGAATCTGCCTGTAATGCAGGAGACCTGGATTCGATTCCTGGTTTAGGGAGATTCCCTGGAGAAGAGAATGGGAATCCACTCCAGTATTCTTGCCAGGAGAATCCCATGGAGAGAGGAACCTGGAGGGCTGCCTACAGTCCACGGGGTCGCAAAAAGTCAAACACGACTGAGTGACTATCACTTTCACTTTTAGATGATTTTAATGTGTTGTTGTTTTTTTCCTTCTGACAGTTTTTTGAGTCTCTTATGTTCCAGGGGGATCACAAAGTCTGCCAAAACTCATGTTTTGAGCTCTTAAGCTGTAGCTTAGGTCTTTGTATGTGTGGATATGTGTGTGAGTTTGCCACACTAAGGATTCTCAGGGGCAGAGATCAGACAGACATTCTAAATATTTACTTTTATATATTTATTTAGCTGCATCAGGCATGTGGGATCTTAGCTCTTCATTGCAGCACATGGGATATAGTTCCCGGACCAGGGTTCAAACCCTGGCCTCCTGTATTGGGAGCACGGTGTCTTAGCCACTAGATCACTGGGGAAGTCCCCAGATAGATAGTCTAATTTTACTGTTAGGAGCTCATACCAAATCTGTTCTGTTTGTCTTAGGCACCATCAGGTGGAAGTCAGTACAACCATGACTCTCTCTAGTTTGACTAGGCCTATTTGGACTGCAGCAGACTGCCGGAGAAGGCAATGGCAACTCACTCCAGTGTTCTTGCCTGGAGAATCCCAGGGACGGGGGAGCCTGATGGGCTGCCATCTATGGGGTCGCACAGAGTCGGACACGACTGAAGCGACTTAGCAGCAGCAGACTGCACCCAGGCTCCCTGTTCAGGGGACAGCTAGAGTTGTCAGCAGCCACACCTCCCCCACCTCAGCTGGGCCACAGAAGTTCTGGGCAGTGTGATTGTCTATTGCCACCCATGCTGAAGCATGTAGAACAACCCGTGACTGATGAATAAACAAAAGAGGCCAACAGTAGCAGGATGAGGCCGAAGAGGCCAAATCAATGTCCAGAAAGTTAATCTTGCTCTGTCATCTTTAGTGGAGACTAGTTCTTTCTGATGTCACTGGATCTTGGGACATTTCTGAGGGTTTTCAGATCAGATTCTCTCTGGCCAGTGGTCAAGTTGAGGGTGGTGACAGCAGTCTGGATTAGACTGGTGAGATGTCTGTAGACAAGAATTGAAAGAGAGAGATTAATAGTCCCTCCCTCTACCCCCAGCCTTCCAGGGTTGATCTCTGATGTCCCACACCCACAGGTGTGCCTGTCATTTCCACGGCCACATGACCAGTTTGAGCAGTCTCTCTAGCAGTCACTCCATTCTTTGTCCCCGTCCTCCTGTGTCTTACCCTCACACGATCCCTGGTTTCTCCTGAGGTGCCTCAGTTGTTTCTTTCTTGTATACCTGGTACCACCCTAGAACATCTCCCACCTCCTGATATGGGGGCCACATCAAGACCTCATATCACGGTCATTAGCATTAACATCTATGATTGTGCAACAGCGGCAAGCAAAGATGGTGACTGAAGAAGCACCAAGTTTGAGTAGTTCACGCCCTGACTCATCTTTCTACTTGCAAATTCTGGTGGCCTGGTTTCCCAAGGGGGTAGGTGTGGGAAGGAAAATGGAAGAATGAGAAGAGGGAATTATGTCGTTCGGGTCTCTTACAAGCCTATCTGGACCTCTTGCCACCTTCCCCATATCATAATGAAAAATTGCTTAACAGGAGGTACTCTTCTGGTGAATTGCCACATTTATAGTCCAAACTGATTTTCTTAAGTGTCCACTGGGAACTGAGCCTTGGTTGTCCAGTTATCTTTTCCAACTTCTCCTTTAAGTGTCTGTTTCCTCTTTCAATGGCACCTGCTCCCTGGGGATGATATGAGGCATGAAAGATCCAGTGAATACCCCCAAGCAGCTGCCCACTGGTAGGCAGTTGTTACTATGAAGGTGGTGCCACTGTCTGATTGGATGCTCTTGGGAATCCAAATATGTAGTACAGTCCATCTAAGAGTCTTTGACTATGCACCTGCTCCACCCCCATCTGCTGTGTGGATGAAGATGGCAGTGCCATGCCTTGAAAAGGTATCTACTGCAGCCAGTGTCCAATGCCATCCTTATGAGAATGATAGGGGACCCACACAGTCTGTTTGCCAGGACAGGCCAGATCCAGTACCCCTTTGCTATGTGCCCCAAAGTGTCCTTTGCCACTGGCCTTTGTAGCTGGCAGTCTGCCAGGCTTTCTTGACTTTGTGCCCTCAAACAACTTGTTTTGGGCTCAGTCTTGAATTGTGAACCGTTTACCATGCCTTGTGCAATGGGCATCCCAGATCTTATCAGTTTGCTGATTCCACTGATGTTCATCCAAGAACACCTTTTCCATAGCCCACAGGGAGTGTGGATCTTGTGTAATCTGCTGCTGTAATAGTATCCTCAGAAAGGCTGAGACTTGACTATCTAGGCATCCTGCAGCCAAGTAACAGCCCATACTGCCCTGAATCAGTGAAAATGTAACAGGGTATTTATGGATAGGTCTTTTCAAGGCAAGTATCATAGCTCATAACTCTGCCCAATGAGTGGCGTTTCTGTGCATAGTCTTTTTATTTCTTTGTCTGCACTTTGCAGCATATTGGATCATAGTTCCCTGACCAGGGATTGAACCTGTGCCCCTGCATTGGGGGCGCAGAGTCTTAAGCACTGGACTGCCAGGGACGCCCCTTCCATGCGTATCATGCGTACTTTTAAACATTTTTCTTTGTGTTGCACAACAGTAGCTGCTCAGTACACCCCACAGCCTTCAACTTAGCTGATCCACCCATGAAACAGGCCAGGGCATTGTCAGGAACTTCAGTGTGTTGAAGCCCCAAGAAACCCAAGGTTTAAGTATATACCCTGCATTGGAATCAGCACATCTAGAGAGTGACTAACCACTTAATGCTAAGTTTGCTTCTTTCTTGGACATTGTTCTCATTTCTCCTGCACCCCATACTTTTTTTTTTTCCTTGTTGTACCTTAGTATCTTAGTAGTATCTTAGTTCACTAACCAGGGATTGAACTTGGGCCACAGTAGTGAAAGTAGAGTCCTAACCACTGGAGCACTAGGGAATTCCCCTGGTGTTCTCCTTTCTGACTCATCTCATGAGAGGCACATCAGGGTACAGCAACACTTTGCTTTGTCTATCTCTCAATGTCCACCAGAACTCAAAAACAAGCCAGGCAGTATCTTTCAAATGGAGTGTTCTAAGTGGTGATGTCAGGCAAGCACCATGTCCAAACCCCTAGAGAGACAGTGCCTAGGGCCACATAACTTTGCCACAGCTCCTGTCCGCATAATCGTTAGTCACTGACACAGGTCTTGTAGATGGCTGTCATCAGGTTCACATGGCATTCTCCCTTGAACGTACGTGCGTCTATGTCCAAATTTCCTCTTTTTATGGGGCCCCAGTCATATTGGATTCAGGTCCACCCTTATGACCTCATTTTAACTGGATTACTTCTATAAAGACATCATCTTAAAATAAGGTCACACTCTGAGGTGCTAGGCTTAGGACTTCAACAGATAAATTTGCCAGTGGGACCCAGTTCAAGCCGTAACACCCTCTCTTAGCCTGAAGGGCATTTATCTCGATCTGTGTCTAGGCTTCCATTCTGGAAAATTGTTGCCTAGAACCAAATAGTTTTCTAGCGTCTCTCTTTGGGGCACAAGAGAAGATCTAACTGTCCCTCAAAGATTGATGGTAGCCATTGAATAAACTACTCCACCTAACCCTGAGTGACTATCTCATCATCTGGGCATTCGTGATTTCCACTATAAATCCAGGCCTGAGTTACAGTGGCCCTCCAGGAAGTTATAGTTTCCCCTCTTGTCATCTGTGGGTGACTGTGAGATGATGGCTTCATTGTGGATGTAGAGACTCACTGTAACAAGCCCTAATTAGTCTTTACCTGTTCTTCCTCCACCCACATGTCATCAGTAAGGTATTCATGGCCAGAGTGGCTAGGAGCTTCATTTCCGTTCAGTTCAGTTGCTCAGTCATGTCCAACCCTTTGCAACCCCATGGACTGCAGCGCGCCAGGCCTCCCTGTCCATCACCAACTCCCAAAGCTTACTCAAACTCGTGTCCATTGAGTCGGTGATGCCATCCAACCATCTCATCCACTGTTGTCCCCTTCTCCTCCTGCCTTCAATCTTTCCCAGCATCAGGGTCTTTTCAAATGAATTAGTTCTTCACATCAGGTGGCCAAAGTATTGGAGTTTCAGCTTCAGCGTCATCCCTTCCAATGAAGATTCAGGACTGATTTCCTTTAGGATGGACTAGTGGATTTCCTTTCTGCCCAAGGGACTCTCAAGAGTCTTCTCCAACACCACAGTTCAAAAGCATCAATTCTTTGGCTCTCAGCTTTCTTTGTAGTCCAGCTCTCACATCCATACATGACAACTGGAAAAAGCATAGCTTTGACTAGACGGACCTTTGTTGATAAAGTCATGTCTCTGCTTTTTAATCTGCTGCTGCTGCTGCTAAGTCGCTTCAGTTGTGTCCGACTCTGTGCGACCCCATAGACGGCAGTCCACCAGGCTCCCTCGTCCTTGGAATTCTCCAGGCAAGAACACTGGAGCAGGTTGCCATTTCCTTCTCCAATGCATGAAAGTGAGAAGTGAAAGGGAAGTCGCTCAGTCGTGTCCAACTCTTCGTGACCCCATGGACTGCAGCCCACCAGGTTCCTCCGTCCATGGGATTTTCCAAGCGAGAGTACTGGAGTGGGTTGCCATTGCCTTCTCCAGTAATATGCTATCTTGGTTGGTCATAACTTTTCTTCCAAGGAGCAAGCATCTTTTAATTTCATGACTGCAGTCACCAGCTGCAGTGATTTTGGAGCCCCCAAAAATAAAGCCTGCCACTGTTTCCCGCCATGAAGTGGTGGGAGCAGATGTCATGATCTTAGTTTTCTGAATGTTGAGCTTTAAGTCAACTTTTTCACTCTTCTCTTTAACTTTCATCAAGAGGCTCTTAGGTTCATCTTCGCTTTCTGCCATAGGGTGGTGTCATCTGCATATCTGAGGTTATTGATATTTCTCCTGGCAATCTTGATTCTAGCTTGTGCTTCATCCAATCCAGCATTTCTCATGATGTACTCTGCATATAAGTTAAATAAGCAGGATGACAATATAAAGTCTTCAGTTCAGTTCGGTTCAGTTCAGTCACTCAGTTGTGTCCGACTCTTTGCAACCCCATGAATCGCAGCACGCCAGGCCTCCCTGTCCATCACCAACTCCCGGAGTTTACCCAGACCCACGCCCATGGAGTCAGTGACGCCATCCAGCCATCTCATCCTTGGTCGTCCCTTCTCCTCCTGCCCCCAATCCCTCCCAGTATCAGAGTCTTTTCCAATGAGTCCACTCTTTGCATGAGGTGGCCAAAGTACTGGAGCTTCAGCTTCAGCATCATTCCTTCCAAAGAAATCCCAGGGCCGATTTCCTTCAGAATGGACTGGTTGGATCTCCTTGCAGTCCAAGGGACTCTCAAGAGTCTTCTCCAACACCACAGTTCAAAAGCATCAATTCTTCGGCACTCAGCCTTCTTCACAGTCCAACTCTCACATCCATACATGACTACTGGAAAAACCATAGCCTTGACTAAACGGACCTTAGTCGGCAAAGTAATATCTCTGCTTTTGAATATGCTATCTAGGTTGGTCATAACTTTTCTTCCAAGGAGTAAGCGTCTTTTAATTTCATGGTTGCAGTCACCATCTGCAGTGATTTTGGAGCCCCCAAAAATAAAGCCTGCCACTGTTTCCCGCCATGAAGTGGTGGGAGCAGATGTCATGATCTTAGTTTTCTGAATGTTGAGCTTTAAGTCAACTTTTTCACTCTTCTCTTTAACTTTCATCAAGAGGCTCTTAGGTTCATCTTCGCTTTCTGCCATAGGGTGGTGTCATCTGCATATCTGAGGTTATTGATATTTCTCCTGGCAATCTTGATTCTAGCTTGTGCTTCATCCAATCCAGCATTTCTCATGATGTACTCTGCATATAAGTTAAATAAGCAGGATGACAATATAAAGTCTTCAGTTCAGTTCGGTTCAGTTCAGTCACTCAGTTGTGTCCGACTCTTTGCAACCCCATGAATCGCAGCACGCCAGGCCTCCCTGTCCATCACCAACTCCCGGAGTTTACCCAGACCCACGCCCATGGAGTCAGTGACGCCATCCAGCCATCTCATCCTTGGTCGTCCCCTTCTCCTCCTGCCCCCAATCCCTCCCAGTATCAGAGTCTTTTCCAATGAGTCCACTCTTTGCATGAGGTGGCCAAAGTACTGGAGCTTCAGCTTCAGCATCATTCCTTCCAAAGAAATCCCAGGGCTATAAGGGTGGTGTCATCTGCATATCTGAGGTTATTGATATTTCTCCGGCAGTCTTGATTCCAGCTTGTGTTTCTTCCAGCCCAGCATTTCTCATGATGTACTCTGCATAGAAGTTAAATAAGCAGGGTGACAATATACAGCCTTGACGTACTCCTTTTCCTATTTGGAACCAGTCTCTTGTTCCATGTCCAGTTCTAACTGTTGCTTCTTCACCTGCATACAGATTTCTCAGGAAGCAGGTCAGGTGGTCTGGTATTCCCATCTCTTTCAGAATTTTCCACAGTTTGTTGTGATCCACACAGTCAAAGGCTTTGGCATAGTCAATAAGGCAAAAATATATGTTTTTCTGGAACTGTCTTGCTTTTTCGATGATCCAATGGATGTTGGCAATTTGATCTCTGGTTCCTCTGCTTTTTCTAAATCCAGCTTGAACAGCAGGAAGTTTATGGTTCATGTACTGTTGAAGCCTGGCTTGGAGAATTTGAGCATCACTTTGCTAGCATGTGAGATGAGTACAATTGTGCAGTAGTTTGAGCATTCTTTGGCATTGCCTTTCTTTTGGATTGGAATGAAAACTGACCATTTGCAGTCCTGTGGCCACTGCTGAGTTTTCCAAATGTGCTGGCATATCGAGTGCAGCACTTTCACAGCATCATCTTTTAGGATTTGAAATAGCTCAACTGGAATTCTAGGAGTTTGAAGTCAGTCATTAGGTGATGAATTGATTTCCATGCCTTCTCAACAAGCAGAACTGGTGTGGCTTTAGCATCTGCTACTGGGAGCAACCAAACTTCAAGAGTCTCATTAGATTTTTAGCCAAATCTATCTCCAATTTCTCCTTTCCTGCTCCTTGTAAGAAGAGATCTCAGTCTATCTCTGAGGAGCTGACTGACCTGGATGAATAAAGATACTTTATGTATGGTCACAACCTCCTGTCCTAGCCAGGCAATTTCACTTTCCTGGTGATACAGGAGGGAAAGGAACAATCATGGAATGCTTCTAAAAAATTGTGTGGGGCCTTTAAAATGCCCCTTTTAAAGGACTTCCCTGGTGGCTCAGATGGTAAAGAATCTGCCTGCAATGTAGGAAACCTGGGCTCAATCCCTGAGCCCAGAGATCTTGAGAAGATCCCCTTGAGAAGGGAATGGCTACCCACTCCCATATTCTTGCCTGGAGAATTCCATGGACAGAGGAGCCTGGCAAGCTGGTCCATGGGATCGCAAAGTCAGACACGACTGAGCAACTAACACTTTTCTCTTTAACTCTAAGCACCAGTAGAGTTCTTTAGGCTCTCAGGACAATGGTCAAGGACTCCAGTCCCCTTGTCACTAAGTACACTAGCAATCAGGTCCTGCCACTGCCCACTGGGATCCCATTCCATACCTTGTGAGCTGCCCTGCTGGGGTCCCACTTTCATTTTTCTAAAAGGATGTTATGACTTTATCAGCTTTGGGGAGGTTGTTGTTTTTCAGTCCCTAAGTCGTGTCTGAGTCTTTACAACTTCACAACTGCAGCATGCCAGGCTCCTGTGTCCTCCGCTGTCTCCCAGAGCTTGCTCAAATTCATGTCTATTGAGTTGGTGATGCTATCTAATCATCTCATCTTCTGCTGCCCTTTCTCCCTTTGCCTTCAATCTTTCCCAGCATCAAGGTCTTTTCAAATGAATCAGTTCTTCACATCAGGTGGCCAAAGTATTGGAGCTTGAGCTTCAGCATCAATCCTTTCAATGAATATTCAGGGTTGATTTCCTTTAGGATTGACTGGTTTGATATCCTTGCAGTCCAAAGGACTCTCAAGAGTCTTCTCCAGCACCACAATTCAAAAGCATCAGTTCTTTGGCGCTCAGCCTTCTTTATGGTCCAATTCTCACATCTAATACTTGACTACTGGAAAAACTATAGCTTTGACTATATGGACCTTTGTTGGTAAAGTGGTATCTCTGCTTTTTTATACTCTGCCTAGGTTTGTCATAGCTTTCCTTCCAAAGAGCAAATGTCTTTTAATTTCATGGCTGCAGTCACCATCAGCAGTGATTTTGGAGCCAAAGAAAATAAAATCTGTTACTCCTTCCTCTTTTCCCCTTCTATTTGCCATGAAGTGAAGGGACCGGATGCATGATCTTAGTTTTTTGAATGTTGAGTTTTAAACCAGCTTTTTCACTTTCCTCTTTCACTCTCATCAAGAGGCTCTTTAGTTCCTCTTTATTTTCTGCCAATGGTTATAATCTGCATATCAGAGGTTGTTGATATTTCTGCTAGCAATATTTGGGAGGAGAGGGTTCAAAATCCCATGTAGTCCATCTGTCAGGAGCAGGGGGGGCAACACCCTTGGAGTATGGTTCCTTTTGCAAGTACAGTATTTATATCAGGAACATACTGCTTTTTATTTGGTAAAAGATAGCAATTTTTCTTTGACTGCCAGAGGGATTCTGTGTTGTCACTCCAACATCGTTTGGGGAAACCACTTGACAAGCTCACTCCAAACCTTGTTGGGGCTTAGCAGTCAACCCTGCTGAGATCTTTATATTCTGATCAAGATTTCCTTTCGAGGCTTCCTTGGTGGCTCAGTGGTAGACAATGCAGGAGACACGGGTTTAGGTTTGATCCCTAGTCCGAAGATCCCATGTGCTGCGGAGCAACTAAGCCCGCGAACCACAAGTATGGAGCCTGTGCTCCACAACAAGAGGAAACCACTGCAATGAGAAACTTGCCCACCTCAACTAAAGAGTAGCTCCTCGCTCACCGCAACTAGAGAAAGACCATGCAGCAACAGAGACCCAGCACAGCCAACAATAAATAGATAAATAAAAATATTTTTTTAAAAAGACATTACACATTTAAAACTTTGGACATCATAGGAAGTTTCCTAACATTTTGGAAAGTCACATAATTAAACATTGTATTACTGGTTTCACATTTTTGCCAAAGTAGTAGGAGGAATGGCCTCAGACTTCTCACTTGCAGGATCACTTCCCCTTTTGTTCTCTCTTCACTGTGGTTCTTGCCCCAAACTATTATAATTGCTTTTTTTTTACAGAAACCCAGACACAGGAATGTAGAACAGGCACCTCAGGAATTCCAGTGGCTGGAAGCCCAGGGGTCTAGCGCAGGCAGCCAACCCCACCCACTACCAGAAAGCACAAATTTGCACGCACTTTCAGTTTTCAGTGGCCAGTTATGGACAAAATAGACAGGACTGTGGGAAGACCCCCTACTCCTCTGCAGGATGAGTCTACTCTCTCCTAACCTGGCCGCCCAACCCCTCCACCCACCACCACTTTCCTCCTCTTCTCACACGTCAAAGAACAGCCCTACACAAAAGGGGTCAGATGACTTCGATGCTGAGTTGTGGAGTACCAGGTTGTTGGGGAGCCCCTGCTAGCCTGCAGGAAGAGATTTTATTATCTGTAGCTTTTTTCTAAGAGGGGAGAACAGCACAGCTACATTGGTCAGAACTCAGAGACGATGGGAAACTTTCAGGATTTGGGGGACTTATGCCTGTCAGGAGATATAGGGGACATAGGGAAGGAGATAGCTAGGTGACAGCTACTGTAGGTCTCCAGTTCTGTTATGGGAGAAAAGGGCATTCAGCCTCAGGGAAGGCTGGTGTGGACAAAAAATGTTGCCTGCCATATCAGTCAACACAGGATACTGTGGTAATTAAGTCATTGGCCACTGGAGCTGCCCCCAGCAATCTGCTGAGAGGGGATCCAGCGTAAAAAAGAGCAAGATACTGGCCCTAGCTAGGTAGCTAAGGTGCATATCAAAGGAATGATTTCAATGAGCACAGACTCTTGCATATATGTGACAGGGACAGAATAAAGGGACAGAGTAGATAATTAAATAATTAATGCTACTAGGGGATTATAAGTAGGAAAAATATGGGATACCCCTGTGAAGTTAATGATTACTTAAGAAAGCAGGTTTCAGTTCAGTTCAGTTCAGTTCATGTCAGTCGCTCAGTTGTGTCCAACTCTTTGCGACTCCATGAATCGCAGCATACCAGGCCTCCCTGTCCATCACCAACTCCCGGAGTTCACTCAAATTCACGTCCATCGAGTCGGTGATGCCATCAAGCCATCTCATTCTCTGTCGTCCCCTTCTCCTCCTGCCCCCAATCCCTCCCAGCATCAGAGTCTTTTCCAATGAGTCAACTCCTCGCATGAGGTGGCCAAAGTATTGACGTTTCAGCTTTAGCATCATTCCTTCCAAAGAACACCCAGGGCTGATCTCCTTTAGAATGGACTGGTTGGATCTCCTTGCAGGTTTACTTAGCCACAAAACCAAGCAAGCTTGCTTAATGAGCAACAAAACCATGCAATAGAAACATGAGACAGGCCCCGAAGCAATAAAACAATGGTGGCATGAGACCCACAGCCTGCCCAGTGAGCTCAGTGAGTTAGGACACGCTCTCTACCCACATAAAAAGCAATAATTTGTGGACCTAGCTTGACCATGTAAAGACATGAAAACTCCCCTGCTCAACTTGGAGGAGGAACTAATGATGTAAGCGTGACATCTACTCAAGAAAAACAAGAAGGTTTTCTCCCTCCACCCCAACTTTTCTTTTTATATAAAACTGTAGCTGAGTAGGTTCTTGGGGAATAGCATCCTCACCCGCCTGCTTGTAAGCCTCACAAACATCCTATTCTAATAAATCACTTCTTGTCATCACTTTGCTTCTTGTGGAATTCTTTCTGCACTGAGACATAAAGAACCACACAGAGCTCTTCAGAAGACCCTCAAAATGCCACCCAACAGTTTCACATAGAAAAGCACTAAGTTCATTAATTGCAGATGTCTGGTTTTCTTTAAGTAACAGTAATCGTCTGATGTTCCAACTACCTGGGTTTTGTTGCTGTTACATATATTGTTTCCTCACTTACCTCTTTGGAGCAGTCCCTCAGAGCTATCTGAGAGGCTGCTTTCTGGGCTTAAGTCTTCAGAAATTTCACTGAATAAAACATAATTCTCAACTTTCAGGTTGTGCAATTTTCTCGGTTGACACAGGGTTCAAGTCTTTAAGTCTGCAGACACATCAAGACTGGGAGGGTGCCACCGCCAGTCTATTACCCAACAAAGTGATAGAGCCTCTGTGCTGGAACCGAAACTAGGACAAAAGTCTCCTTCCAGGCGATCCTTGACCCCTCAACTGAAACGAACAGGACAGCTGTGGATAACTGACTTGAAATCAAAACCCATGACAATGAGACAGGCACATTTTTTTCCCCTATAAAATGACCCTTCTTCTAAAAAGCAAATAAATATGAGTTGCCGACTAATTATTTGTGATTACATAACACATTTAAGAGCATGTCATTTCAACTTAGTTGTTTGCAGAAGTAATACCTAATAAATTTCTCTATTTATCATAGAGAAATCAGAAAATATAAAGACACAAAACAAAGAAAATCCAAATCTTCCATCTCAACACCCTGTACATATTAAGTGTCTGGCACACACAGGTGTTAATAAGCATTTGTGGGCTTCCCTGGTGACAGGTGGAAAAGAATCCACCTGTCAATGTAGGAGACATGGATTCAGTCCCTGGTTTGGGAAGATCTCACGTGCTACAGAGCAACTAAGCCCATGTGCACTACTATTGAGCCTGTGCCCTAGAGCCTTCCTGCGCCCTGCAAGAGAAGCCACCACAATGAGAAGCCTGCGTGCCTCAGCTAGAGAAGAGCCCCTGCTTGCTGCAACTAGAGAAAAGCCCACACAGCAATGAAGATCCAGCATAGCCAAAAATAAATAAATAGAATGTTTTAAAAAAGCATTTGTGAAATGAATGCATAAATATACACATAGTCTTCAGGGTAAGTAGGTATTAATCCTGTTTGTTTGTCTTTGGTGAATAGACTTCCACACTTCCCTCAGGCATCATCCACATAAGTACTTTTTGAATGAAAGCATACCATAGACTCTTTTATAACCTGCCCTTTACTAAAATATGAATATCTTTTACTATCACTTGAGTAACAGTTTTTAATGGATGTTTCATTGTGGCTACATGAGAATATACTGAAGCTTATTGTTATATGTTTAGATTTTTAAATGTATAAAGGTTTGATAAATACATCTATTGCTAAATATCATGCACATCATGAATTAGCTCCTTAAAATAAATTCTCCTAAAGTGGAATTGGTGCAGTATAAGATTTCATCCAGGCCTTTGATATATATTGGCTGCCAAATCATCCTCCAGAAGTTATAAGGGCAACAGTTTTGTGCAATAGGGGGCATTCCCATTTATAAAAGAAAGACTCTGCCAGTGTCTTCTTCCCAGAGCAAATAAACAAAAGATCAAACACCCCTTAAAACCTGATCTTTAATCCTATATAAGTAGCTGGCAAGGCAAAGGAAATGTTGGTCTGGTTCTCTCTTCTTCTCGATTCACAAGAGAGAAAGTCTTGGAACCACAGAGGAGCCAACTCAGGGGAAGCCCCCTCACTCCCTTTCTGTTCTCTCTTTGCTGAGGGGAAATCTCAGCAGGGCCCTTTTTGAGCCTCTGGAGGTTTCAAGTATCACAAACTTCTGGGCTTTTTCTTAGGGGAAATTCACGAAGTATAAAACAACGAACCATTTTAAAGTGCACAATTCAGCAGCATTTAGTGTATATTAATGTTATAAAACGACTGCCTCTCTCTAGTTTCATAAATTTTTCAAATTTCGGTACCCTAGAAAGAGACCCTGTTATTAGTCACTCCTCATCCCCCTTCATGCCACCCTTTGGTATAAACATTAATCTGCTTTCCATCTTTATGGATTTGCCTTTTCAGATATATCATATAAATGGAATCATACAATATGAGACCTTTTTTGTCTCAGCTTCTTTCAGTTAGCATATGTTTTCAAATTTCATCCAAATTTTAGCTTGTATTGTGCTCCTGTACTTTGTTCCTTTTTATGGCGGAGTACTATTCCATTGTATGTATATCCTGCAATTTGCTTACCCATTCATCAGTTGATGACTTTCAGGTTGTCTCCACCTTTTGATGACTATAAGTAATCCTGCTTTAAACATTCCTGTACAAGTCTCTGTGTGGTGTATGTTTTCATTTCTCTTGAGTATATGCCTAGGAATGGAATTGCTGGATCATATGGGGTTTCTTAATGTTTAACTTTTTGGGAGCCTGCCAAATGGTTTTCTACAGCAGCTGCACTATTTTTACTTTCCCATCAGCAATGTACAGGGGCTTCAATTTCTCTACCTGCTTGCCAACAACTTGTTATGTTCAGTTTTTTGGATTTAAATCATTCTAGTGAATATAACCCCTGGAGAAAGAAATGGCAACCCACTCCAGTATTCTTGCCTGGTAAATCCCTTGGATGAAGGAACCTGGTGGGCTGCAGTCCACGGGGTCACAAAAGAGTCAGGTACAACTTAGTGACTAAACAACAAGTGGATATAAAATGCTTCCTATTTATGGTTTTTATTTTCATTCCTTAATGATCAGTGATGTTGAACATCTCTTTGTGTGTTTATTGGTTATTTGTATATCTTTGGAGAAATGTCAAGTGCTTTCATCCTTTGAAAATTGGATTGTCTTCTTGTTGAGTTTTAAAGAATTGTCTGTATATTCTGGATATTAAACCCTCATCAGATATATGATTTGCCAATATTTTCTCTCATTATGTAATTGTTTATTCACATTCTTGATAAAGTCCTTTAATATGCAAAAGTTTTAAATTTTTATGAAGTCCAATTTTTCTATTTTTTTCCTTTTATTGCTCATATGTTACTATTCAAATCTAAGAATCTATTGCTAAATCCAAGATCATGATGATTTATCACTGTGTTTTATTCTGAGAGTCTTATAGTTTTAGCTCTTTTATTTAGGGATTTGGTCCATTTTGAGTTAATTTTTGTATATGAAGTGAGGTAGGGGTCCAACTTCACTCTTTTGCACTTGGTTATCCATTTGTCCTAAAACCATTTATTGATGAGATTGTTCTTTTCCCCCTGAATGATCTGGGCACTCTTGTCAAAAATCTGTTGACCATAGATATTTAGGTTTATTTCTGGATACCTTTGATTCTAGTCCATGGGTCTATATGTGTATCATTATGCTATTACCAAACTGTTTTGATGACTGTAGCTTTGTAATAAGTTTTAAAATCAGAACGTATGAGTCTTCCATCTTTGTTTTTCTTATTAAACATTGTTTCAGCTATTAGGGCTCTTGCAATTTCATGTGAATTTGAGGATTGGTTTCTGAGAAAAGCCCATGAAAATTTTAATGGAGATTGCATTGAATCTGTAGGTCACTTGGGGAAGCAGTGCCATTTTAACAGTATTAAGTTACCCAATCTGTGAACATAGGATATCTTTCCATTTATTTAAGCCTTTAATTTCTTTCAGCAGTGTTTTGTAGTTTTCAGTGTACAAGTGTTTTACCTCCTTGGCTAAATTTATTATTAGTAATTTTATTCTTTTGGATGTTATATATTAGTTTACTCTGGCTGCTCTAACAAAATACCACAAACTGAGCGTCTTAAACAACAAAATTAATTTTTTCATACTTCTGAAGGCTGAAAGTAGAAGATAAGGTACCAGAATAGTTGATTTCTGGTGAGAGTCTTTTTCTGACGGGTAGAGCGGGCACGTGCCGGTTAGCTGGAGACTGTTAGTGTGACACCCTTAGCACGGTGGTTTGAGGCCCACTCTACCAGCAGCGGACCTCACTGTGGTCCTTGTGCTGAAGGGTACAGTAAGAGGTGGATCGCGGTCTTCTCCCCAGGGCACTCCAGGCCCTCAGGCCTTGGGGCTGGTGGGGTGATCTAGAGAGGCCCAGGGACGGGCTGAAGGCCGGGGCTGTGTCCTGAAGAGCTCCTGAGTCCTTGCCAGGGCCGCCCACTGGCTGGGCCCAGGCTTCGAGGCAGCAGTGAACCTCTCCCCCATCCCCACCTCTGCAGCCTAATGGCAGTGGCAGTATTCATGGGTCACAGTCCATGTGGGCCTCAGAAACTGGACACTGCCATGAAAGTAACCTTCATCCAACTTCAGCTTTCCATTCAAGTTTCAAAAATAGGTACAGTTTAGATTGGTTATCTGCTCCTAGGAGGTGACCAGAGGTCAGGGTTAAGTTGAAAGGACATTTCACGTCACTACTTCAGGTCCACCTCTGTGGTTGGGGCTATTTTCAAAGAAGGGCGATTCTTGTGAGCTGGTTGGTATGTGCTACAAGTATTCCTATTGATCCTATACAAATGATTGTCTCCAGTTAAGTGAAAAGCCTGAGGGCCAGCTCGGACCTGGGTACCTGGCTCCCTCAGTGATGACAGCTGGGCTGAGCCTGGGAACCTGGTCCTGAAGGTGTCACCAGCTGAGAACCGCCTCTTCAGCCAGGGGTGGGCACTGGCGGGAGGACCCAGACTGGGTACTAGATGAATGCTGCTGAACAGGGCCATGAGCCCACACAGGGACCCCCTCCTGTTAGCCAGGGCCTGGATCTGAGAGGGTGAAAGTTGAGCCATGGGACCTTGCCCTTTTTTGTCAGAATAGAGAATAACATTTGTCTTGGTAGCTGAAGCTCCAATACTTTGGCCACCTCATGTGAAGAGTTGACGCATTGGAAAAGACTCTGATGCTGGGAGGGATTGGAGGCAAGAGGAGAAGGGGACGACAGAGGATGAGATGGCTGGATGGCATCACCGACTTGATGGACATGAGTTTGAGTGACTCCGGGAGTTGGTGATGGACAGGGAGGCCTGGCGTGCTGCAATTCATGGGGTTGCAAAGAGTCAGACACGACTGAGCAGCTGAACTGAACTGAACTGGTAGAGGTTTATAGGTACATGGTGACCTGACTGTGATCTGACCTCAAGAACAAAGGATCTGACGCCAAGAAATTTTTTTTTAGACATCAAGAAATTTGCAACAACTAAACCATGCCCTGGGCTTCCCAGGTGGCACTGATGGTAAAGAATTGGCTTACCAATGCAGGAGATATAAGAAATGTATAGTTTGATTCCTGGGTCAGGGAGACCCGCTGGAGGAGGACATGGCAAGCTAGGCCAATATTCTTGCCTGGAGAATTCCATGGACCTGGCAGGTTACGGTCCATAGGGTTGCAAAGAGTCAGACTCGACTCAGCAACTAAGCACGCATGCACAACCATGCCCCTCCTTCTCCTTCATCTTTCTTATAAAAGGGCTTTGCTGAAAGTTTTCAGGAAGTTCAGGGTTTTTAAGGCATGAATCACTCACTTATCTCATTACATGGCCCTGCAGTAAGCCTTTCTCTGCTCCAAATTCTGATGTTTTGGTATTGTTTGGCCTCATTGTGCACTGGGCACACAGACTTGCATTTGGTAACAGTTTTTCTGGCTTGCAGACAACTACCTTTTTCCTGTGTACTTAAATGATCTTTGCTTGGTGTGTGTGTGTGTGTGCGCGCACACACACAGAGAGAACTCTCTGATGTCTCTTCTTAGGAGGATACTTACTAATCCTACTGGATCAGGGTCCCACGCTTATTTAATCGTACTTTCTTAGATGTCTCTTCTCTAAATATACACTGAGGGTTGGGGCTTAAACCCATGAGTTTTGGAGAGATGCAAACATTCAGTCCATAAAAGATGCTATTATAATTATCTATTAGAATTATTCTCTTAATTTCCTTTCCCTATTATCCTTCCAGGCTTTTTAAAATTAATGCCTGCCCCAGTGGAGCCCATTGTTATCAGTGTCCTATGTATCCTCCCCCTGCTTCCTTTCTAACTCTGTCTCATAAGCTCTGTTTTATCTGCAGCTTGTTATTCTTCCACTTGATTCGTTGGCAACTGCTAAATATTTACTGAGTGCCTGTAATGTGTTTATCAGTGCGTCTAGCAGTAGGGGAGGGATAAAGAAGTATAACATGGTTCCTGCCCTTGAAGACTTCAGTTTAGTTAAAGAAACAGACATCTACATCTACAAAATAATTTGGGAAATGAACTTCCTGGTGGTCCAGTGATTAAGACTTCACCTTCCAATGCAGGGGGTATGAGTTTGGTCCCTGTTCGGGGAACCAAGATCCTGCAAGCATCTCAGGCGAAAAAAAAACAAAACACAAAACACAAGCTGTATTGTAACAAATTCAATAGAGACTTTTAAATGGTCCACATAAAAAACATCTTTAAAAAAATTAAGGAACCATTTATAAGCATAAGTAATCCAATTCTTAACTATGTGGCTCACGCCTTAGGATGCAAATAAACTGTAAAAGAGTAGGTCACAGCAGGATCCCCAGCCCCTAGATCAGTATAGGAGGAACAGGATATGAGTTCAATAAATGAGCATTGGATGAATTTAATACTGTCCATCTTTGGAATTTCACTTGGCGGAGGCTAGCCCTCCCATTCATCCTGGAAGATGATCCCCAGGGGACTCTGGTCTGCAAAGGGGCATTTAGATAGGACCTATCTGAGAACGCTGGGGCTCTCTAACTGGTTCAGGTTACGGCTTAATGGTAGGCTCACAGACATAGCACACATCTCTCAGCAAGTATTCTGGTGTCTTTCTAAAATAAGTTCTTACATAAATAGATCCTTGTTAAGTTCCACTGAGTAAACTAACTGAGAAGAGGAGTATGAAGGAAGAGAGAAGAAAGCAATGTCTAGGCATGGGGGAAAATGTCCCAGAAAATTCCAAACCAATAGCCAGGAAGTGGTGCCAGGAGCTTTGGATTCCAGACAAGAAGTGGTGCCTAAGCTTATTAATCTGGTCCTTTAAAATATGATTTTTTCTAATTCCAAGATGAAGGTAGAATACTTGAAAAACAAATCACAGTATAAAGAAGAAAGTAAACTATCTATAAACCATGACTTAGAGATAAGCATTGTTTGCATCATTATATAAAAACATTACATGTCATTTTACTTGAACTTAACAGAAGGAAAAGAAATCAAACTTCAGATAAGAAGCTAGTATTTAATGTCAACAGTAAAACCCAGTAAAATTGATAATTCTATGGACTATGAGTTCTATAATTTGCATAATAGATCTCTTCTCTATAATTAAAAAAAAAAGTTTATTTGTTTTTTTTTTGGCTGTGTCAGGTCCCAGCTGTGGCATGAAGGATCTTTGTGGTATCTTTCAGTACAGTGGGCGGGCTTCTCTTTAGTTGTGGCACGCAGCTTGGTAGTGGCGGCAAGTGGGCTCAATTGCCCTGTAGAATGTGGATATTAGTTGCCAACCAGGGATCAAACGCATGTCCTCTTCATTGAAAGGCAGACTCTTAATCACTGGACCACCAGGGAAGTCCCTTGTCTCCATAATTATAATGTTTCTTTTATAGAAACCCTTTGGACTAATTTTGATATTGGAACACATCTGATCCTCTTAAAACATATTCAGTAACAGATTATGAAAGATGAAGTACTTGGGAAACCACTATGTTTCATTTTATAACAGTTTATAGATGTAATTTAGCTAATAAATTTAATCTTAGTATTTCTGGATTTTTTTAAATTTTACCTCCCCCTGCCAAAACATATTGTTTTCTCCCTTATTTTCAACAACTATAAAAACATCATTCATTGCAATGTCAATTTCACAGATGTTATGTGTCTCTACTGTCAAGTGCTTTAGAAATTCTAAGATAAAATATGAGAATTACTTTCCTTAACACAGCTAATAAAATTTTTTATTAAAAAAATTCATGCCACAGAGTTTACTTCATACTTACATCTTGATTTTCTCATTCAGCTGCTTATTTTTCCTGGCGTTTCTGACTATATTTCTTTTTTCTTATTGGTTACACGAGTACTTATCTTCTTGTGTTTGGAAGCAAACTGCAGGAAATTTTAAATGCCTTCTATGACAGGAGGTATAAGAGATTCAGGTTGGATCCCTGGGTGGGGGAGATCCCCTGGAGTAGGAAATGGCAACCTGCTCCACTATTCTTGCCTGGGAAATCCCCTGGACAGAGAAGCCCGGCAGGCTACAGTCCATGGGGTTGCAAAGAGTCAGACGTGAGTGAGCAGCTGAGCACACAACACATCAAGAGGCCATCAGCATTCTCCTATACTTCACTAAGGGCTCAGATTCCCTAAAACCCTGGACCCCCGATATCCATACCTCAGCCTACTCCAGTTTACCAGGTATCTCATTTTTCCAAAATTTCATTCCTCTAAGACCAGCTACTCATTGCTCTCAATACTTTAACTCCTGGGTAACCATTTCTTCCAGTGTTCTCCTTTTAAGACTACAGGCCGTCCCAGCACCTGCCTCCTACGCGATGAGTTTTGCCCGCCCACCTGCTCTGGTGTGGCCATTGGGCACTTCCTCTATCCTGTTTCTCCTCTCCAGGAAGTGCCTGCTTGCCTAGGCACTAGGCTTGATGATTCAGCTTTGGTTGAACCCCACAGGTGCTGAACAAGGCCAAGTACGGCCCAATATGGATAGACCGAGTAGGGCCTCAGATGCACGTGAACCTGGCCAGTGCCCCACTCCTGGAGCAAGTGATGCGCCAAGAGGGCAAGTACCCAGTGCGGGACGACATGCAACTGTGGAAGGAGCACCGGGACCAGCAAGGCCTGTCCTATGGGCCCTTCACCACGTGAGCTGGGGCCGGAGGGACTGGAAGAGGGCCCCAGAGGCTAGGCCCAGGAGCTGTGGCACTGGGCAGCCAGAGGATAATGGGCAGAGTAGGATCTCCCTGTGTCCTCAGAGCCTGAGTCTAGAAAAAAGCCTCTGTGTCTAGAAAGTGGTGGTTGGGTTGGACTGAAGCCCATGGACCATTTATTGGCTTTTCCACTAATGTATCCTATGACAAATGAATAATATCCCTTTATGTTTCTTATGTATAAAATGGGAAGCTTGAATTACAGGATCTCCAAGGTATCTTTCAGACCTTTCAAGCTCCATGATTCTGTATTATGGTTGAAAATATATTAACTCAAATCGTACTGGGACATATTTACTTATAGTTGAAAAGAAATAGTAGCATCATATTAGTTGGGAGGGCTCAATTTAATTTTAAGAATATTTTCCAAATTATGTGTTATATACTTGTTGTTGGTTATAACTTTCATGGATGCTCTCAACACAGAGAGATACGTGTAGGTTTTAGCCTCAAAGTCATACCTAGAACAGTTAAGATTATTTTGGCAGTGACACATTGAAAGATGAGCTGAGTATATTATATATTCAAATACCAATTAAGGTAAATAATTGAGAATCATTGGTGATAAACCATTCCCAGTGCTACGCTCATAATTGGGTATATTACAGTCTTCTTTTTGCTATAGTATATTAAAAGAGTTTCCAAAGCAATGAATGGCTTTTTATTTTCCCTAGTTGTCTGACATCCACATTCTAAAGTCATTTTTTAAGGGATTAAAGTTAATCCAAGTAGTTGAAATAATAGCAACAACACTGATAATAACTAAGTGTTTATGACATGCCAGACATCAGGCTAGTCTCTTTACATTTATTATTTCATTCTAACCTCACAACAAGGCCAGGAAGTAGATAGTATTATTAATCCCCATCTTACAAATAAAGAAACTGAGGCCTAGAAGGATTTGGTTTTGGCACTACTTGCCAGAAGTGACACAGTGAGTAGTGACATAGATATCTCTGATTCTGGAATGCAAGGACTTACTGCCTTGACATGTTTGGAAAGGAACAGACTGGTTGGAAGGTTCATTTTCTATGTCTTTGATGCCTGTATATTCATTCTGTCATTTCATAGCTTTCTCTTTTCCTGGTTCCTTCATAGGTGGGTGGTTTCAGAACTTAATTCCTGGGTCCTTCTTTCTAAGTTCTGAGAAGAGAATAGAGAATGTTCTTTAAGAGCTGTTTAGCTGATATCTGACCTTGAGGGCAAGATTTGGGTCTCAAGGATGCTGTACAATATTTGAGACCCAAATCTTGCCAAGAGAGTAAATCCTTAAAGTTTATTTTTTTATGGTGACAGATGGTCAGTTCAGTTCAGTCGCTCAGTCATGTCCGACTCTGCGACCTCACAGACTGCAGCATGCCAGGCTTCCCTGTCCATCACCAACTCCCAGAGCTTACTCAAACTCATGTCCATCGAGTTAGTGATACCATCCAACCGTCTCATCCTCTGTCGTCTCCTTCTCCTCCAGGAAGTGCCTGCTTGCCTTCACCTATGGGTGAAGGGCCCATAGGACAGGCCATAATTCTAGTCTTATTATGGTGATCATTTTGCAATGTATTCAGATGTCAAATCATTATATTGAAACCAATATAATGTTATATGTCAATTATAAATCAATAATAATAAAAGATTTGTGTCTCAGTTTTTTGCCAGGTCAGGCCATCACTGGACTTGATGGTTCAGCTTTAGAGCTGGAGCTAAACGTGTATATATATATATATATTTTTTTTTTTTTCCTCTAAAGCCAGTTTCCTAAATATGTTATATAATATATGTATTTAAGAGCTATTTTGCTAACCTATGAGACTTTTTTGTTTTAACATATATATATATATATATTTAAAATCTCATTTTCTGAAGCATTGTTTCCCCAAGAAATATTTTAACAACCACAGAAAGGTTCTCATTGAAGTTCTACAAATCTATTCCTATTGTTGGGAGAGTTTTATTCTTGGAAGAAGCACCCAAACCTGAAATTCCAATAAATAGGTCTGTTCTGGTTTTCATTTCTTTTCTAGCAACACTTTTAGTTTACCTTTTCACAGTTTTCCCCAACATAAGATGTCACTAGTGTAAAGAACCTGCCTCCCAATGCAAGAGACCTGAGAGATGCGTGTTCAATCCCTGGGTCGGGATGATTCCTGGAGGAGGACATGGCAACCCACTCCAGTATTCTTGCCTGGAGAATCCCATGCACAGAGGAGCTGGTGGGCTCAGTCCATGGGGCTGTAAAGAGCTGGACATGACTTAAGCAACTTAGCACACACACCAATATAAGAAAGAAAACTCCTAGGGTTTGAAGTTCATTTATTTATTTATTTAGTTTGTTTTTAAGGTTCATTTAAGTAAAATACATTTTTCAAATTTATTGAAGTATAATTGGCTTACAGTGCTGTGCTGGGCTCAGTAACTCAGTCGCGTCCAGCTGTTTGTAGCCCCCTGTTTTGTAGCCCACCAGGTGCTTCTGTCCGTGGGGATTCTCCAAGCAAGAACACTGGAGCATGCCCTTCTCCAAGGATCTTCCCAAACCAGGGATCGGACCCAGGTCTCCCACATTGCAGGCAGATTCTTTACTGTCTGAGCCACCAGGGAGCCCAGTAGTTCAAAATAAAAAACCTGATTCTTGCCTTAATACTTGTAAATGTTTTTCTTTTCTAAAGACCTTATGAATTTTTAAAATTCAAAAATAATAATTATTGTAAAAATTCCAGTAATAAAATATTGTCTCCCTATCCCTTGGTCCCATCCTACCCTCCTAAATAATCCTGACAAATTGGTATATATTCTTATCTTGTTGTTTAGTTGCTAAGTTGTATCCAGCTCTTTGTGACCCCTAGACTGTAGCCCTCCAAGTTCCTCCATCCATGGAATTCTCCAGGCAAGAATACTGTAGTGGGTTGCTATGCTCTGCTCCAGGGGATATTCCCAACCCAGGGATCGAACCCGCATCTCTTAACATCTACCTGCATTGGCAGGTGGGTTCTTTATCCCTACTGCCACCTGGGAAGCCCTATATTCTTCTCTGTGAACATACAGATATGCATGTAGATATATAGGGTTTCCTCTCTTCCTCTTAAAATTTTACCATGTTGTACTTATTACTCTACATCTAGCTTTTAAAAAATTGACCCATACCTGGCTTGCTTAGGAAAAGTAATGGCTTCTGGGTACCGCTGAAGATGGGAGTAGCCCCTGAATATTAAGCCCCTGAATGGGAAGTGGGTGTCATCCCCATGAGCATCCCTGTCTAACCAGGGTGAGGACCCATCTACCTACTGCATGACTATGGCAAGAGGACCTGGACCATCAGCCAGATAATGCTCTCTGTCTCCTTGGCACCTTGAGCAGAGCACAAAGGTCCTCTGAGCACCTCAAGAACCCTCAGTTGCTCTCTTTTATCCCTCATCCTCGACACAGAGGGACCAGAGCCACTGTAGCTGTCTAGCTCATTTCACATACAGAAGATTATAGAGTTGTGTCATCCTAAGATAATCACGGTCAACATTCATTAAGTATTCACCCATTTGCCAGGCACCAATCTAAACACGTTAATTATCCTACTAAGATAGGTGCTTTTATTATTCCCATTTTACAGAAGGGAAACTGAGGCACAGAGGAGTTGAGTCACTTGCCTAAGGTCACTCAGCTGACATCATCTGACCTATGATTTGACCCTAGGCAGATTGGTTCAGAGGGCTTCCCAGGTGATGCTAGTGGTAAAGAACCCGCCTGCCAATGCAGGAGACATAAGAGACGGGGGTCAACCCCTGGGTCTGGAAGATCCCCTGGAGGAGGACATGGCAACCCACTCCAGTATTCTTGTCTGGAGAATCCCTTGGACTGGAGGAGCCTGGCTGGCTATAGTCCATAGGGTCACAAAGAGTCAGACACAACTGAAGTGACTTAGCACGGCACAGGTTGGTTCAGGTGCCCACCTTAACTACTTCCTTTATGCTGTTAGTGAAACTCTGAAGTTTTGTGATTTGAAGATTCTGTCATTTGAGAGTTTGTGATTCCATAATTCTAGGTCTAGGAGTCTGAGAATTTCCTCAACTCTGTAAGGGTCTCAGAGTGGGAAGATACCACCCAGTCCAGTCCCCGCCAGATACTGACACTGGCATCCCTCTTCCGTCATCTGCAGGATGGGAGAGGAGTGGTACCGGTTGCGCCAGACTCTGAACCAGCGCATGCTGAAGCCAGCCGAGGCTGCGCTCTACACGGATGCTCTGAATGAGGTGATCGATGACTTATGGATCAACTGAAACAGCTGCGGGCAGAGAGTGCCTCGGGGGACCACGTGCCTGACATCGCTCACCAATTCTACTTCTTTGCCTTGGAAGGTACGCTGGTGGGGAGAAGGGCCGGGTGGGCGTGTGTCAGGGGTAGGTGTGGGTTAGGGGTAGGCTGTACTGTTCCCTGATGACGGCCACCTTGTACCTCCAGCTATTTCCTACATCCTGTTTGAGAAACGTATTGGCTGCCTGGAGCGCTCCATCCCCAAGGACACCGAGACTTTCGTCAGATCTGTCGGGCTCATGTTCCACAACTCTCTCTTTGCCACCTTCCTCCCCAAGTGGACTCGTCCCCTGCTGCCCTTCTGGAAGCGGTACCTGGATGGCTGGAACACCATATTCTCTTTTGGTGAGAAGTCCCAGGGAAGAAGTGGGGGCATGGGTCCCAGGGTCAGTGCAGTAACAGCCCCCAGTACTCTCTCCCAGGACTTTCTCCCTCGGTCCTTGGAGAGCATGGCTTTTGGCCGCATTCTCCCAGTTCCCCGTTGTCCCTGTAGGAAAGAAGCTGATTGATCAGAAATTGGAGGAGATAGAGGCCCAGCTGAAGACAGGGAATCCAGAGAAGACCCAGATATCTGGTTATCTGCATTTCCTGCTGACCAGTGGACAGCTCAGTCCTCGTGAGGCTGAGGGCAGCCTGCCCGAGCTGCTCTTGGCTGGAGTAGACACGGTGCGTGAGAGGGGCGGGCGCGGAGGCCAGGGCCTCCCAGCTCTCATCCTGGGCCAGTTCCCCACTATCCTCCACCTGAGCCTGACCTTCGTCCCTCCAGGTACCTGCTTCTCTTTCTGTAATGTGGATTTAGAGCTGGAAGGAAAATGGGGGTCATTCAGCTTCGCGGAGGTGGGCCAGGAGTGGTTCCAGTGTGAGGGATTCGCTCACTCCCTGGAGCCTCTCTGACAGCTGGGAAGTTTTATCTCACACCTAATCTACTCCTTCATGCTGTCATCTAAGCAGAGAGTTGAAGAACTTGCCCATAGCCCTTCTCAGTAGGGCCTCTTTCGTGTGCTTTTGTCCTGTTGGGTTTCTCTGTTAGTCTCCTATGCTGTTACAGTGTGATTCTCTATCATATCGGTCCTTACCCTTCATGAAGCCACACTGAGCATTGGAGAGAGGGTCCTATAAACCCTGGAGTCTAATCCTGCTGTGTCAAAGTGTTAGTCACTCAGTCATCTCTGACTGTTTGCGACCCTGTGGACTGTAGCCCACCAGGCTCCTCTGTCTATGGGATTCTCCAGGCAAGAATACCGGAGTGGGGTGCCATTCCCTTCTCCAGGGGGTCTTCCTGACCCAGGGATTGAGCCTGAGTCTCCTGCATTGTCGGCAGATTTTTTACCATCTGAGACCTCAGGGAAGCCCTGCCATACTCGAAGCAATTTAATTTCTCTCCCAGTTTGCAAACATGCAAACACCTTCCCACCATCTAACTGGGCCTCTTTCCTAGAAATCTCTGCTCACTTCATCTCTTACTGTATTTCCCAGACATCCAACACGCTGACGTGGGCCCTGTACCATCTTTCAAAGAACCCAGAGATCCAGGCGGCCTTGCATAAGGAAGTGGTGGGTGTGGTGCCCGCTGGGCAGGTGCCCCAGCACAAGGACTTAGCCCGCATGCCCCTGCTCAAAGCTGTGCTTAAGGAGACCCTGCGGTAGGATACTGTCCCCAGGAACAAGGGTCTGTGTGTGGAGGGGAGCTCAGAGACAGGAGTGGGAAGTGGGGGCTGAGGGACTGTGGCCAGAGTCAGAGATGAAATGGGAAGAGGGGACTGGGGGACCAGAGGAGTGTGGCCGAGAGGGTGGGCACTCTGACCCTCCTTGGATCCAAGGGCAGGCCTGCACTTTCTTTTCCCTGCAGTCTCTATCCTGTGGTCCCTGTGAACTCCCGGGTTGTCGTGGACAAGGAAATTGAAGTTGGTGGCTTCCTCTTTCCCAAGAACGTGAGTGGGGCTGGAGAGCCAGGGTTCCCGGGGGCACCTCCCAAACCTACACTGATGTGCCACAACTGTGTGTGCAGACCCAGTTTGTGCTCTGCCACTACGTGATTTCCCGGGACCCTGACATCTACCCTGAGCCTGAGAGCTTCCAGCCCCAGCGCTGGCTGAGGAAGAACCAGCCTGATGCCCTCAAAACCCAGCACCCATTTGGCTCTGTGCCCTTTGGCTATGGGGTTCGGGCTTGCCTGGGCCGCAGGATTGCAGAGCTGGAGATGCAGCTGCTGCTGACAAGGGTGAGTGGGGAGAGACTGGAGGGGTGTGTGGGCCAGGGGGGCTGACGGGGGAGTGAAGCATGGGTGGGCGCATGCTGAGGAGGGCGGTGAATGGAGGTCACAGATTCTAAGCGCCCCTGTGCCTTTTACGTCCCAGCTGATCCAGCAGTATGAGGTGGTCCTGGCCCCTGAGACGGGGGAGGTGACGAGTGTGGCTCGCATCGTTCTGGTTCCCAACAAGAAGGTGGGCCTGCGTTTCCTGCAGAGACAGAGCTGAGCTGAGCCCTTGCTTCCCCACTTCTCCGGCACACGAAGATGGAGAGAAAGCACACGCCAGGCACTGGAGGTTGGAGAACCTCAGTGTGCTTCCTGCAGAACCTGAGCTTTTGCTACTTTGTATCATGTTGAGCATCTCCCTTTCAAATAAAAGGCTGCTGCCATGGCACATTGCTAACCTTGAGGGAAAATTCTGAATAAAGGGTTTTTATCTCATAAAATAAAGATCTCATAACTGGAGATCTTTGTCATTCTTGTTGACAACCCAGCATCTGAAGCTCTTTCTGTGGTTGAGGAACACGCTGTCCCACTTAGAAAACGGCGGCAGAGCCGCCTCCCTCCGTGGAAGCTGAGCACATCCTATGCTTTCCCAGGCCTCATAGAGAAGTCTTGGCCTTACCTAGCATCGGCTGAGGCCCTATCCAGGCAGAAGCTGCCAGTCCACTCCCCGGGCACAGAGAGGACATCATATTTTGAACAGAAAGTGCTTAGATACAGACAGTGAGGTCACAAAAATGGTTGGAAGAGCTCTAAGACAGGCCTCAGGAATGATTCTAGGGGCACCCCTGGGGAGGCTCACCAGTCTGGGAAGCCACACTCAGGAGGATGGGGTTTGGGAAACTCACAACGACTGTTGGCCCCAAAGCTACTCCATGTCTCCCAGATCTGTGCTGACTAAACAAAAAGAAAAGATGCCCCCTCCTCCCAACCGCCCTGACAGCAGAAGGAACAGGAGCTGCAGAGGGTGGTCTCTGCCTCATGAACACCTTTCAGATCTCTTGCATACAGCTAAGAGGCAGAGCCTAGGTCCTACCTGGAACTCCAGCTTTGAGACAGTCTGGGGATTGTAGTCTTTAATTTTCCAGCCCCTTCAGTACAGGAAGCCAACTAGAAGGAAAGTGGGTTGGCATGGAGATCCAGTGCCCAGTAACACAAGCCTAAAAAATCAACTAATCCCAGCCTCAAGGAGGCCCAGCCACAGTGGGAAATTTCTGCTGAGTCACAGAAAGCTGGACTTTCTTCTGTCTGTGGGGATTTGAGTTTGAGCCTATTAAAACACACACACACACACACACACACACACACACACATCATTGCCCTGATTAACATCCTTCCACGGCTCCTCTCCGTCCTGAGGCAAGGTCTAAAGTCCTTACGGTGGCTTAGAAGGCTGGTCAGCAGCCTGCTCTGTGCACTCGCCCACCGCCTCCACCCTTTCCACAGCGGTCCCCAATTCCTTGTATTTCCCCCAAGCACGGTCTGCTCTTTCCAGCCTCAATACTTGGTACTTCATGTCCCGTCTCCTTGGAACACCCTCTTCACCAACTGGCGTATCGTCTCAGAGAACTTGCTCTTCCTCAGGACTCAGCTCAAATGTCACCGTCTCTGCAAAGCCTTCCCTGACCTCTCTGGGCAAGCGCGAACACTTCCTCTTGTGCTGTCCCCTGTCCACCCATAAAACCAAGCACTCGGCATGCTCACTGCATCCTAAGCCCGACTTTCTCCCCAGCCAGCTGGGAACCCCACGGAGGGCACAATCCCAGTGTCTGACTCTGTGTCTAGCAGGAGTTAATCAAGGTAATGAATAAATGTTGAATGAGAAGAGACTGGACTAGGAGGAAGGAAAGAAGAGTGAAAGCCACAGAGCTTTCCATATTAAAAAGAGAAACCTGGAGAGAACTGAGAGGATGCTTGATTACAAGCCCATGGCTCTCAAATCCACCAGTGTAGGGCTTCACCAGTGAGAGCTCTTTGTAAACGTACAGGATGGGGGCTGGGCACTGAGGGGGCCAGGATCTCTGCACAAAGTCGCTGGGAGCAGACTGCTGCCTTTCCCAGTAGGCTGCTCCTCCAGACCACCGTGGGTCAGCTGCCCAAACCATGGGGACTCCTCAGTGCTCGCATTTTGGGTTGAGGATGGAGGGGAGGAGGAAGTCATGTGATGTGGCTGGGATTGAGGTTTTTAGCAGCTGCAGAAGAGTGTCAGAGTTCATGGTCTGTGGCTCAGTTAATGAATTTATAGGCTAATCTCACATCAAAATCTGTGAAGATCTGGTATATCTGTAGGTTAGAATAGTATTCAGCCATAAAAAAGGAATGGGGTACTGATTCATGCTACGTCATGGGTAAACTTTGAAAATGTTATGTTCATGAAGGAAACCAGACACAAAAGACCACATCTTGTATGATTCCCTTGACATAAAAATGTCTAGAATAAGCAAATCCATAGACAGAAAGTGAGCTAGTGGTTGACCGGAGAAGTGTGTGGGGAGTGACTGCTAACAGATGCAGAGTTTCTTTGGGGTGATAAGTGTGTTCTGAAATTGGATAGTGGTGATGTTTGCATGACTAGGTGAATATGCTAAGTACTGCTGAGTTGTACCCATTGAAATAGTGAATTTAACAGTATGTGAGTTACATCTCAATTTTTTAAAATCTATAAAGACCAGTTTGGTGAGATTATTGTAGAAATAGCTGCCACTGGAAGTTATATCTCCAAAGATACCACAGAAAACTGAGGCAGCAGTGCCCTGCTGTACATCTGAAGGGCCTAGAATCCAGTCTCTCATCAGAAATCAGAGATGCAAACCGAGACAAGAGCTCGGAGGATGGGTGATGTAATGATGTCCTCGTGAGGCTGAATCAAAGAGCAGGCTATATCCCCTTACATTTTGGTGAAGTGTAGGCACCCCCTGCAAGTGACAAGTGACAGGTTGTGTTCTAAAAGACGAGCTGAAGTGCTATTAACGTAGCTGTGAAACCTTGCCCAGAGTTTGCTACTGGAGAGTCCACAGACACAGCTCTGGGAAGAAAAGCGTCAGACTCCTACTCAAAACAGGAAAAGACAAAATTCAGTATGGGCACGGTCAGAAGCTGTCTCTTTATACTTGAGGTTCTTTATATTTTTAAAAATTTGTTTTAATTGAAGGATAATCGCTTTACAATATTGGGTTGGTTTCTGCCATACATCAACATGAATCAGCCATAGGTATACATATGCCCTTCCCTCTTGAATCCTCCCACCCTCCTCTCCAGCCTACCCCTCTAGGTTGTCACAGAGCCCCGGCTTGAGTTCCCTGAGTCATAAAGCAAATTCTCACTGGCTATTTATTGAAATAGCCTATAGAAAAACAAATATGGCAGTTAGCATACATGAAGTTCTTTGGCTTTTCTTGGGAATTAAAAATGACATCTCTCAGTTCATGATCCATCTCATTGCGTGTACAAGATGCTTAGCGTAAATGGAAAAAAATTACTTTCTTTGTCAATCATTCATTCAAATATATAAAATACCTTTTGGATACAATGTTATAAATAAACTCTGCTTCAATTAAAAAAAAAACCCATAAGGCTTGAAAGCATTCACAGGGATTTCCCTGGTGGTCCAATGGTTAAGATTCCATGCTTCCAACGCAGGGGACCTGGATTTGATCTGACCATGGTTTCGGTCAGAGCCCGAAACCTACAACTAAGACCCAGCACAGTCAAACAAATTTGAAAAAGAAAAACACACACCACAGGATAGATGTGATATATGTGGGCTCTTTCCCATGCAACTTTCTTTCAAGAGTGAAAAACTAGGCCATCAGCCCTGGTTTGAGCCATGTGGGCATTGCCTCGAAGACGGACCCTGCTACACTCATCCTAGAGCTGGGCAAGACAGCTCTCCCCAGTTCCCCCAAGGACACTTACTTGAGACAGCGCTAAGAGCACCCCATCCCATCCTCCCACTTGAACCCAAGACCCAGGACCTTTCTAGGTGGGGCCAGAGCAGAACCAGTGCTGATCCACTGGTTATAACAAAACCGGAAACGGAAGTTGAGTGTCTATGAGAAAATGCCTTCACTTACTGCCTGACTCATCAGCACAGATGGCCCCACTCTGTTGCTCTATGAGGTAAACAGGGTAGGATCATATTCTAGAAACATTAGCCTCCCCACACCCCCACCACCACCTCAACAGCAGACCTGCAGTATCTGTTATCACAGGGGAGGGGGGACACAAAAAGCCCAGCCTGACTCAACGGGGCAGATGGCAAGAACTCATGATGCTTACAAGTGCATTTGGAAGAATATGCGATGGGCTAGAGCAAAAAGCCCCTGCTTTCCCCAACTGCGTAAAGATTCCACAGGTTGGTGGGAGTTGAGGAAGCAAAGAGATTATAGACCGACATTTAGCAGGAGGAATGAGAAAAGGGCCCTGATGAGGGAGCAGTGTCTGAAGTGAGAGGGGAGTATGACAAACACCTCAGAGAAGTTCAGAGATTAGAAGGGTAGGAAAGCCCTGGGCCCCATGTTTCCCAGGTAGAGGCTGGGAGAACAGGAAAAGTCAGGGTAGATCAGACCACGTGCTGTCTGTCTCAGCAGGTGGGCTTAGGATGGCCTCACAGAGCTTCCTGAAGTCTAGAGGGGTGTGGGACCAGGAGCTAGAATGTCTGCACACCCCAGCAGGCAGACCCAAAGAAGCTTCATGGTTGGGAGGGAGGGGCCACCTAGCAGGGGCCACACCCACTGGTGACCAATCAAGGGACAGTCACATGGAAATGGGGATGTTTCAGCAGGTGCTGGCATGGGTGGATGATTGATGGCTGAGGAGCAAAGTCTTACATCTCAAGCCTCCCCCATCACTGACTTAACCCTGAGAAAAGGTGAGAGGGGAACCCCAAATTGACTGATATTAATTTCTACCACCTGGTGAAATGGAGTTCATAAAAGAAATTACATTCAGTGTTAGAAAAATCATATGTTTCTTATAGGTTAGAGTTTGAGGTCTGAATTGTACCTAGTACATAAGTATTTAACATTTTCTTTATAATTTTGTTATAAACAAACGATGAAAAAAGACATTTCGGTGGAATAACAGTCCATAAGCAACAGAAACACCACTTGCAGAGTTTGTCAATTACAGATTTTCCTTTGTGTCTGAATTCAGAAAGGACGGCGGGGGTAGGGGGGAAGGTCTTGCCACGAGTTCAGAGATGACCATAGGATTTTCTGAGTGAAAATGATAAAATCTGAATTCATGAGCTGTTCATTTCCTTTTTGTTGTCTCAATGGTTCATCCTCAGTGATCCAAATGCAGGCCCTCCCTGGAGACTGAGAACACTGCTCGATGGTGAGAGCTAAGGCTGAGAATGGAGAGGGAACCCCACTCCAACCGGCAGCTCTACGAAATGGCTGCTCTGTGGGGCCCTGCAGGCAGCCCTGAAATGCAGTGCTGGGGGAGCAGGAGGGCAGTGACAAAGTCGGGAGGAGCCACTAGGGCAGCTTCCGTGGGGGAAACACAGCTGGGGCTCCAGGAGCTGGGGGCTTGATGCCAGGTAATCCAGAAGTGGAGGAATCCCAAGCCCCTGCCTGAACTCCAAAGCCCCTGACTGAGGGCTCCCCACCCCACTGGGGCCAGGTTGGGGAGAGCGGCGTGGGTGGCACGGAGCAGTCAGCTTCGGGGTAAACCTAGTGCCTCTGATTCCAAGAGCTCAGGGCTTGACTCAGCTGTTCTCTTTAATTTCATCATTCACAGTAGACCGGGCATTCCTGAGGGCTTCTGTGAGCACAGGCAGGGCAGGGGGCAATTGGGGAGGGCTAGAGAAGCCTGTGAGGGAAAGAGGAAGACTAAATAAGGAGGGGAGGTTGCCTTTCCGATAGGAGAACCTAGTCTTGCCATCCTTTGCCAAGCAGGTGGAACTTGTGCCCCTACCCTTGGCAATTCCCTGGCAAATGTGCTGTCAGGGAAGAGTGTGAGATCAAGTCCAGTGGACTGCGATGATTACTGAGAGACAAGCTCTCTCCTTTCAGCCTTAGTTCTTACTGGGTGTGGAAATTCCATCCAGCCCAGGTTTAGTAACTGGCTCTCTCCCAGTGGAAGCCCCAGCAGGCAGAAATTGAACAGTGAGAGGGCAGGTCAATTTTTCCAGGGCCCCCTGAAGTCACATCGCTGCCCTTGCCTTTACTCTGGTCCCTGTCCACCCCTCTTGTGAGGGCCTCCTTCACCTCAGCTGAGAACAGGACGAAGCAGTGGCCCGCAATGAGTCCTGATACTTGCAGTTTTCATGAGGCTGCTCAGCTCCAAGCTGGGCCCCTCCCCTCCTCAGCGGGCCCCAGTCTGAGATGTGGGTTCCCCAGGGAGTCCGGGGGGGCTGGCAATGAGGTCAGTAGCACAGAGCAGAACCTACCTGAACAAGAGCAGAACCCACAAAAGGGGGTGGTGGGGGAGAGGAAGGCCGAATCCCCGGCTCTCTTCACTGGCTTCCAGGTGTAGAAGGTGCCCCGAGAGTGAGGACTCCGATGTTCTCAGGCCCCGAGGGCGTCGATGCCAGCCGGGCTGAGCACTAGAGCTTGAAGGATGTCGGAGAGGGATACCACGCCCAGGAGGTGCTGGGTTTCATCCACAAGCACGAGCCGGTGCACCTGAGTCCACAGAGGCTCAGTGAGGGGCGGCACCATGTGGCTGCAGCAGCCGATGAGGCTGACACCAAGAATCGGGGTAACAGTCTGACATAATTGGAAGAGCAAGAGAGTGTCTCCTAGTAAACTAGTGTCTCCCAGTTAGCAGGAGCTCTGCCTGCCCTGGGGTGGTCACCGGCTGGGGCCCTTGGCCCGAGGGTCAGCGTGGACACCGAGAGCTTGGCCATGTGATGGGAGGACGGGGCAGATCCCTGATGGATAGAGCCAGCTGAGCTGCTCGTGAGAAGGCTGGCCCCACGTGTTGGGAGCGTGTCTGAAGGGGCGTGAGGTACCTGCTCCCGGGCAATCCGGTCGATGACTTCCCCCAAGGTCTCGTGGGGCTGGCAGGAAAGGACTCCCTCCAGACACAGCGTCCTCCGCCTCAGTGCTTCTCCCACGCTTATGTCCAAGTGGTTGTACGTTTGTTGGGCTGCCAGGTGCTGGGCAGGGAGGGAGCAGCGCTCTTCGTCAGCCCTCAGCCAGGCTCCAGCCCCTTGAACCTCAAGGACCCCCTGGTCATCCCTATCCTCACACCACAGCCTCCCTGTGGCACCCTCAGCACTTACAATCCATCCCCCGAGGCACTTACAATCACATCAAAGCGGGAGTAGAGGCCCACGACCTGTCCTGCAGGAGTTGGGGTGGGAGAAGGTAAGAGAAAGACAGGGGAAAGATTCAGGTCAGAACCAGGATGCTGTGCAAGGGCCTAGCATGGGCTTTCAGAACAAACTCCTCAACATCCTCCCCACCCCTCCAGGTTGCTGGCTTTATAACGAGGCATCAGGCTGCCACCACCCTGAACCTAGGGATCAGTGTCTCAGAGACGGACACCCGACACCGTGCCACCCGATGTGACAAGATATGAGTATATGGCATCACTTCTGAGATAGTCTAGCCTCAAATATATAGCCTGAATCTGCGTGAGCCTTTAGATCTAATTTTCAGTTTATAGGAAACACAGAACAGAGGACCAATGTAAAGGCCACCTGCAGAAAGCGAACAGGCAGATCTCTGGAAACAGGACATGCAGTAGAACCCAGGCTTCCCATCATCAACACCATGAAAATTAAGCGGAGAAGGAACTGTTCTAGAATAAAAGACACTTAAGGGATAAAAGACGGAGAAGGCAATGGCACCCCACTCCAGTACTCTTGCCTGGAAAATCCCATGGACGGAGGAGCCTGGAAGGCTGCAGTCCATGGGATCGCTAGGAATCGGACGACTGAGCGACTTCACTTTCACTTTTCACTTTCAGCACTGGAGAAGGAAATGGCAATCCACTCCAGTGTTCTTGCCTGGAGAATCCCAGGGACGGGGGAGCCTGGTGGGCTGCCATCTATGGGGTCACACAGAGTCGGACACGACTGAAGTGACTTAGCAGCAGCAGCAGCAAGGGATAAAAGAAGCAAATTCAAAGCATAGGCCTTAGTTGGATCCTGATTTGAACAAATCAACTGTAAAAAAATAATTCTTGGGAAAAACGGGGAAATGAGAGTTAGGACAGGATTTTAGATAATATTAATACATTATTTGTAATTTTGTCAGGTGATGTAGGAAATATACTTATTTAAGAGATGCAGATGAAGTATTGAGGTGAAACGACAATTCTATACTTTAAATTATTTCAGCATAAAAAAAGAGGGAGAATTGGTTATGGCAATGTGTTAATAATTAATCCAAGTGGATCCATGAGGTTCATTACACAGTGTTCTCTACCATTTTTATACATTTGAAAATTTTCATAATCAAAAATAAAGTAAAACATTTCTTGATAGCCAAATTCATTATGCTAATTTTTAACTTTGAAACAGTTTACAGCTGATTCTCAGAGCAAGAACCTGACGTCTGGCTTAGAGAGGCCAAATAATTGATCCAAGGCTCAAAGCAGGCAGAGACTTCCAGCCCTGACTCCATCCTGGGTCTCGAGCTAAGGTCACATAGACCCCGGCTCCCCACAGCCCCACCCCAGCCAGAATCCCCATCCTGGGTGTAGGTACCAGCTTCGTTGATCACTGGCAGCGCAGACACACGCCGGTCCACAAAGATGTCCAGCGCAGTGAGGATGGGTGCCGTTTCCAGCACCACGGCCAAGTCTCGGAATGTGCCAATGCCCAGATCTTGGATGGTGCGGGAGAGGAAGGAGGGCCGGGGCAGCAGGGTGCCCTGCTTGAGTTGGAGAAAGGTAGGGTTCAGGATGGAGTAGCCCCCAGGGGGCTCTCAGCTACTCCCTCCCAATCCCTAGGGCAGAAGCCTTCTCTGCCTCTCTGGTCGTCCCCGAGGCTGTGCCCAGGCTCACAAAGATGTGCAGGAACTTGAGAAGTCGTTTGTGTGTGAGGATGTGCAGCACAGCGCCTGAGACTGGGTCCAGGACCGGCAGGCGGTGGATACGGTTCTTGATGAGGGTGTAGACAGCTTCGAACAGGCTGCAGAAGTGGGAGCGATGAGGCTGGGGCTGCCTGGGGAGAGGTGCCTTTATTCCAGCCCCGGGGAAGGAGGACAGGGTGCCGAAGCTGCCTTATCTGCAGTCCACCAAGAATGAGCTCATGACTTCAGAACTGATTAGCTGGCTGGGGGGGGAGGGGGGGTCTGTGCAGGGCAAGGAGGCTCAAGTGGTTGTTTGGGGACGCTTACCTGTCACTGGGAGAGATGGAGACCAGAGGCTTGAAGCAGCCTTGAAGGTAGATCTCTGCAGAAAAGCAGAGTCAGGGCAAGGGAGCTGGCCACCGTGTCTCACCCAGCAGCCCCCAGACTATCTCCCCTCTTTTGGGCCCTCTGAGCTCTCTATTATCCTTCCCCTGCCCCCTCCAGGACCTCCCCCTGCCCATCCTCTATCCCAGGTCCTTGGCCCCACACACCCTCTACACAGCCCCTTTGCAGGACCCTTTACCCACTCACCCCTCCACGTCTCAATCTTGTGTTCTTCAATCTCATAGATCTGGACCTAGAACATCAACAGAACTCCCCAAGTCAGATGTGGGCTCCCTGAACTCCCTCCGCCCCAGTCCAGATGGGTGCCCCCAGGACCCTGAGCCCACTCCTCACCAGGGGGGACCGGTAATAGCGATGCAGAACCAAGATGAAGTCTGTGATAGTCAGCATCCCTGTGGGGGGTGGGGGAGGGGAGAGAGAGGAGTGGGGTTCACCCTGGGTCCTGTGGCAGAGGCAGGTGGAGGGCTCAGCCCCTTCTCCATCAGCTGGTCACAGCTGTCCCACCGATGGGGGTCTCTCAGCCAGCCTGTTCACCCCAAGCCAGGGCCCTGCCGCAGAGCTCAGCCCCTGAATCGCCCCACAAGGTCCCCTTTCCCTTCCCTGGCCCCTCCTCACCCACGAAGCTCTGCTTCTTGCTGTCCCATAGAGGTGCGGCCCGGACGCCGTTGGCCACCAGGGCAAAGAAGGCCTTCTTGATCTGAGACACAGGGAGAACAGTTGAGAGTGCGCTGCTCACCACCCCTGAGAGTCCCCTGTCCTGACCAGGGGCCTTCCAAGGGGCCTTCTCACAGGTCCTCCACTCCAGGAGCCTGCCTGCCACTCCACACGACCCTCGTGGGCACATTTGCTACAAAGATAAGGCTGCAGGTGCCCGGGGGCACTAGGTGATCCCTTAACAGGCACACCAGGGCATAGGAGACAAACTCAGCATTTCTACACCCAAGTCCTAAGTGTACAGATGCACACAGGATAATTTGTGCCAATCTAAATACTAGAGGTGTAATTCTCTGATATTTACAAAATATTTTTCTCTAAATATATTTTACATTGACTCATTTTGGCCTCATCTGAGGCAATACTATCCATATGTGCTAGTTGTAGCCTTGTAACACATATCAAAATAAATACAAAGCTACTAAATTAAATATTTTTGTTCATATACCACTAGAATCAAAGTGAACTGTGGGTCATAGATATACCTTGTTTCTGCTCTACACTACACTCTGCTCTTCGATACACAGCAAGAGGAAAACGCTTTCTATACAATTCTGGGTGTGAAAAATGCTCCCAGTCATCCTGGATTGGGCCAGGAGTCCTCTGAAACTTGTAGGGTAAAGCAGGCATTCTTGTCCCCATTTTAGAGATGAGTGAAGTAAAATGACCTACCCCAAACCCTATAGATACTGAGTTGTAGAGCTGAGATGACAATTAGGGGGTGCACACAGAGAGCAAAAGCTCCCCTCCCCTAGTCTCCATGGTGCCAAGAAGAAATTCTGGAAGGGATGTATAGCCTGGCAGGGCTGGCAGGGAATCCTGGGGGCTGTGAGTATGCAGGTGGGGCAGAACGGCAGCCTCACCTGTAGCATGGTGTCGAAGATGACCAGCTTGGAGTGGTTGCCATGGCGTCGTAGCAGGTATGCTCCTGCATGAAGTGCATGTAGACCTGGGCCCCTGGCTTCCGCAGCTCATCATCCCAGCCGAGCCTGAGCACTGGCACTTGCGGGGACGGGCACTGGGCCGGCCTCTCTTCCACCAGGCCGAGCTCATCCCCCCACGCTGCTGGGGCTGAGAACTCTATGCCCAGATCCAGACCGTCTGTGCTGGAGCCAGAAGCGGAGGCTGTACAGTCAGCGGGGAGGCCGTCTCGCTCTGTTGTGGGGGTGCCCACCCCGGACAAGGGAGTGGCTTGGGCCAAGGGTGTGGCCTTGGGGAATGTGTCCTCCAGCCCGGTGGACTCAGCAGCTGGCCTGTTCTGGGGACCTGTTCACGGAGAGAAGACAGTAACTCCATCTTCCAAAGCATGTTCCCATCTGTTGTCTCCCTTCATCCTCAGAGCAGCATGGGAAGCCTGGATGCTGAGGTCCCCATTTTGCAAGTGAGAGAGCTGAGAGAGTCACACTAGAGGGTGGCTCCGTCCTGAGCTGGGCTTGCTGGGCCCCTGGATCAGCATTACAGTTGCCTTCTCTCATGTGGGGAAACTGAGGCCACAGGATGTCATGCGTGTGTATGACAGGCTGCAGAAGTGGGATCCAGGGCAAGGCCAGCTCCAGTTTCAGGGAATTCCCACTGCCCCCAGTCCCATCTCCCCAGAACTGGCCGTGGCCTCACCTCCCTCCAGGCCTGGAAGCTCCCTTTCCTCTAAATCCTCCTGGCTTGTCCATCTTGAGACCTTGGTCCTCTGTTCCCCAAGGCTTATTTCTGCACTGGTGGTCATGGCTGGTGATGGCCATGAAGTGCTGTCTCCTTGCTCTAGGAAGCTCATCTCTGGAAGGGGGAATGGGGCCTGTTTGGTTAATGGGGAGTAACACAGTAAAACAATTGAAATGTTATTAACAATAATATTCAATATTTGCAAACGTCCAAAGGTCTTTTCCTCCAGTGTATTTCTCATTCAAACCTCATAACACTCTTATAGGGAGGCACTAGTATCATCCCCATTTTACTAACAAGGGACCTGAGATCAGAGAGGTTAAGCAATTTGCCACAGATCACACAGCTAACACATGATAAAGTCAGGAGGCTCCAAATCTTCAGACTTTAGATCCACCCCCCTCCTTTCTTCTTCTGAAAGAGGAAGGAGGAGAGGGGGAAAAGGAGGAAGAAGAAGCAAGTAGGAACAAAGAAGGAAAAGAAGAAGACAGGCTAGTGGGTTTGGGGAGATTGGGAGCCTAGAGACGTGGGAGGAAAGGAAGTGGAAGAAGAGGCTGGGGCCATGAGGAGGGGCAGCCCCACCTACCTTGATGCTCGAGTCCCCCAAAGCTGCTCCAGGAGGGGCTCTGTGTGGAGAAGAGTGACTGAAGGGGTGGGGAGAACACCCTACACTGAGAACCACAGGAGCTGCCCTTCCCGCCACACATACACAACCACACACACTCACACAAACACACAAACACCCACACCCCCAGACACACATAAACACATTCAACCCACCCAGACACTTACATACACTCAGAAACTCTCATAGTCAACCCTCCCCAGACACACACGGGCACATAGACTCACACCAAGAATATACACATGCAGACAGCCTCCTGCTCCTATACACAGAGAAAATTGTGGCCAAACACACCCACATGCATGCACATATCCATGCGGCAGGGTGCTCAGCCCTGTGGCCTCAGCTGCCCCAGCTCCCGGCCCCCCGGGACCCCGGTACCCTGCGCAGAGCGTGCTCCAGCTCGGCGGGCTCCATGAGCGAGTGCGCAACACTGTATCTGGGCAGCACTATTCTGGGCCCGGCCCCTGGCACCCTGCCCTCCCGGATCGGGTTCTCTCTGATTGGGTGTCAGGCACTGGAGAGGAAGGGGTCCACCCGCGCAGCTGCTCCAGCCCTGAAGCCTGGGGGCTGCTGGGGAGGGGAGGGGAGGGGAGGGGCACAAATGGAATCTTGATGCCTGGTTCTGGGTGCCTCCTGGGTGTCCGATGATGGGAGAGAAGGA
>SJXQ01010784.1:89680-113595 GCA_006408695.1 Aepyceros melampus | reverse complement strand
TGATGGGAGAGAAGGACCCTGCTGGGGGGGGAGGGGGGGCGCTGGGGTTGGAGGAGGGGGTCTCTCAGAGCCCTGAGGTTTCTCCTCTGAGAGCCCCTCTCATCTTTGTCAGGTGCCAAAGGAGGAAAAACAGAGGCAGAACTCTCTTCCTTGTACAAACCTGGGTCATGGGTGGTGCTGGAATTAGAAAGGGCAGGTTGCAGCCGGCTGGCAGGTTGGGGCCTGCTGGCAGGGTGGGGCTAAGAGGTTTGTGGGTGGTACTGAGAGAGTGGCCAGTGTGTGTCCAGATGTCACTATTCGAGTCCCAGGGGCCCGTTGTCTAGGTGAAGGAGCTGGAGCTGGATAGTTCAGGCAGGAGGGGAGTGCTGAGAATCACCTTGACGGCGTGTGGTGGGCTTGCACTTGTCTCAGTGTGACAGACACCTGTTTGTACCTGTGGAGGTGGATCCAGGTGTGCAGGAGCCGCTGTCCCCTCATTCCGCTGTGTGTGCTGTTTCCACGTCTCCTGGGGCCAACAGGATCCCAGCTGGCTCTGGTGGCTGCCCAGCCCCCCCCTTAGCATTCCTGGGGTCTGAGTCAGTGTCCAAATTGGGAATGCTGACCCAGCTGCTCTAGCTCTCCTCTTTTCCCCCCTCCCCTTCTTCTTCTCTTTCCAGCCTCTTCCATCCTGGTCTCACCATGGAGTGAACGGATGCTCTGGGTTATTGGATTTCTTGCTGATTTAGTGAACGTATTTCCCATCATCCCTCAAAGCCCCTGTACTGCCTATGGGGATGGTGGAGGAGAACAGAGCCAGGAAGAGGCTGGCCTGCCATGTGTGTCTTGGTCACTACTGGGGATGAGTGTGTGCATTTCCCCTTTTGCAGGGCCCCTGAGGCTTGTTCCTGTTTGGTCCCAGATGATGGAATAGCAAAGGCACAGCCAATGGGACATTTCAAACGGGGGAAAGGTCACGTAGACCATCCCTGGAGATAGGTAGTGCCTCAGTCCTGTAAAGCCCCATCCCCTTATCCTCAGGACACCTTCACAGCCAAGCCAGATATAGAACATGTGCAGCTCACATCACTGCCTTCTCCTGCAATACCTCATTCTCCCCTTTACCTCAGACATATTTCACCTGCAGAACCAGAAGCAGGGGCTCCTCTTCCAATAAAGTCTCCCTTGATTGCATCACCCTTATTGTGGTTGTTCAGTCGCTCAGTTGCTCAGTCGTGTCCTACTCTTTGGGACGCCATGGACTGCAGCACACCAGGCTTCCCTGTCCTTCACCATCTCCAGGAGTGGTAGTTTGCTCAATCACCCTCATTGCACTGATGCTATAGCCATGCTCTGTGTGCACATCTCAGTGTACACTGGGCTGGCACTTACATAATTATTCACGTGTGAATGTCTTTTATCTCTTAGTAAACACTGGGTACCTTGATGACCACATATGTTGGTTGGATGTGAGGGAAAATCTGTTTTGGGGTCAGATCAACCTTGTTAAAATTCTTGTTCTGCCATTTGACCTTGGAAAGCATTGCTTGTTTTCTCTGAGCATGTTTCCACGAATGTAAAATGAGGATAAAAACATTCTGTGCCAGACACTGCCAGTTGCCTCCTAATAACTCTTTCTCTCTTCTTGCTTTTGTAATAGAATCACTTGAATTTTAACTGGAATGGCTGCCTATAACAAAGACATAAATTCCCAGCCCTTGCAGTTAAATCTGGCCTTGAGCCTTAATTTGACCAATGTGAGTGGTAGTGACGGGAGCAACTTCTGGATCCGGCCTTAAAAGAAAGAGCACAAGTTCCTTTCTTCCTCTGATGGCTGGAATGCTAATGTGATGGCAGGAGCTAGAGCAGCTATCTCACAGCCAAGATGGAAAATGCTTGTTCAAGTTTTCAGAGTCACCCTTCCAGGTTTAGACTCTCTGGAGACTACGGCACTAGAGAAGTAAACTCCTTTGTTTAAGTCATCCTTAAATTGACTGTTATAGCAACCGAACATGTATCCTAACTAATGCAAAATGTGATATCTGGAAGTGACACTGCTTTAAAAGCCTAAAACAAGTGGCATTGGTTTGGAAATTGGACTTCAGGTAGCAAAAAAATCTATTGCATGCTGGTAAGCTGGTGACCATTGTTATGTTACAGCAAAACATATGATCTGTCATCTATGATGCCTTGAAAGGTCATCATATGCTAACTAGCATGTATTGGCTTCTGCTGGCTGCTACAGGCAAGGTCTTATAAGAGAAATGCACTCAGGCAGCGAGCTGTAAGTGGTGGCTTGAAAGAGGCAACCTTAGCAAAGGTTCCAAACCTTTCTTGAGTGCACCCAATTCTGTAGATAATAGAAACCAGTCCCATGGGAAAAACAGGAAAGTTCCCTGGTGGCTCAGACAGTAAAGAATCTGCCTGCAATGCAGGAGACCCAGGTTTGCTCTCTGGGTGAGGAACTCCATCCCCTGAGAAGGGAATGGCAAACTCACTCCAGTATTCTTACCTGGAGAATTCCATGGACAGAGGAGCCTAGTGGGCTACAGTCCATGGGGTCACAAAGAGTCGGACACGACTGAGTGACTAACACTTTACAACCAAGCATATTTTTTTGATGACCTCAAGGTAGCCACCAGCAGTTCAACAGAGAATGGGAAGAACGCCAAGTCCAGAATAATCAAGCAGGAAAATGATGAGACCTTTGTCTGTGGTTACACAAATATGAAGTCAATCAGAAGCCTTGGGAGATTTTCAGGGTATAACATTGGCAGAGAAACTATAAGCCTGGTTAGCAAAGACTGGTTTGCTCTCCCACCCACCCAGTTGTCCCTAGCCCTCGAAATCTGCACCAGCAGAAAGAGGGCTGTGTAAGGTCCTCAAGGACGGCCATGTTCACCAGCAGCCTAGGGGATGTTGCGTGAGAAATAACTTCCAGAAGGCAATGGCAGAAGCCACTAAGAGAGTAGAAAGCTTCCCTCCCAGAGAGCAGGACCAGCAGTGACTGGATGAGCCCTCCTAGAACCGACTCCTCTGTGGGGAAGCCATGTTGCAATTCCTGTCCAGCTGGATTTAGTTATTACTAAAGATCAGGTGACTGCTGGGTGTTTGCCATTCTTTGTGTTCTGGAGTTCATCCTGTTCCTCCTCCACGGTTACTTCGGGGAGGGGGAGGGCCAAATTACCTGCCTTTTGGTTCACAAGGCTCTAGACTCTGAGGATCCCATCCGTACCCAGGCCCTCACATATTCTGAGTTCTGAGCTGGAGCTGAGTCTAGATGGAACTCTGCCTTGCCTCTCTTCATTGTTATTATTGTTCAGCCTCCAAGTCATGTCCGATTCTTTGCAACTCCATGGACTGCAGCACACCAGGCCTCTCTGTCCCTTACCATCTCCCGGAGTTTGCCCAAGTTCATGCTCATTGGATCGATGATGGCCTCGACTCTGGTGGCTCGGACGGTAAAGAATCCGGCTCTCTTCAGAGGGTGCTAAATACAGGTAGGGTGAAGGGTGGCCCAGGATGGGCTCTGGCAAAGCAATAGTTATTTTCCTATTTTCCCCTTCTTCCTCTACTGATAATTCCCCACAATTTTAATGAAGTGCAGGATTATATTTCCCAGCTTTCTTTGCAGATAGCATGGCCATGTGACTAAGTTTGACCAATGGGATCTGCACAGCAACCTTATCTGCAACCTCTAAGGACGCCCTCAGGAGGAAGGAGCAGATTTTCCTCCTACTGACTGGAATTATGATATGATGATGGGAGCTGGATTGGTCATTTCAACTCGTCGGTGGAAGGCTGAAAATAATAGAATCTCATCCACTCCCCATCTCTGAACTGTTATGTTATAAAAAGAAATAAACATCTATCTTGTTTAAGACACTAATCAATAGAAACTTTGCTACAGCAGCCAAGCCTCTGTCTAACTAATGTATTTACATGGCAGGATTGGGGTAGGGTGAGAAATTACAAGTGTATATAATGATGTTTCATATGTGCACAGTGCTAAAGATCTGCCAGACACTGCAATATATTGTGGGCGGTATCCCAGGTAGTCCCTCACAATCCTATGTGGTAAATGATTCTACAGATCACAAGATCAAGGCACAAGGGATTAAGTAACTTGATCAAAATCCAAGAGCTAGAGAGATGAAAGTGAAAGTCGCTCAGTCATGTCTGACTCATTGAGACTCCATGAACTATACAGTCTATGAAATTCTCCAGGCCAGAATACTGGAGTGGGTAGCGGTTCCCTTCTCCAGGGGATCTTTCCAACCCAGGGGTTGAGCCCAGGTCTCCCACATTGCAGGTAGATTCTTTACCAGCTGAGCCCAAGACATTGCTCAGGGTCAAACCCAGTGTTTCTGAACTAGCACCACACTCTCAGCCACTAAGCATAATATAAACGAAGCACAGGCCTGGCATGTAATATATGCTCAGTAAGTGGTTACTAAAATTACTACCTCACTACCTGCTTCCAGTCCCCCTAACCCTCTAGCTACAAGGTTCTGAAAGCAGCAGGCTGGGGTTCGGAGAGGGGTGAGGGGGGTCTCTGACTCTCCAATAGTCATCTCATGGTGGCACTGAGGTTGGGATGGAAGAGGGCCAGGCTGGGACACACACCAGCACTGTCCAACACTAAAATTATAATGATTTTCCAGTTGTGAAAAAGGAGCTCCCACACCTGCTCTTGCAGCCAGCCCAGCCCCACCCTTCCTCTTTGGCTGGGCGAATCAGCAGAAGGTACTGGCTTTGGTTGGGAAATAAATACTCCTTGGGTGTTAGAGTTTAGTCTCTGGCAATGGTATCATATTTCTTGAAACCCTCCTTCTCGGCGCCATCTCAAAACTGGGTGTAATGAGGACACTGCCCTCTGACCCCACGGTGAAATAGGCCACCATCTCTGGATCGCTGATTTGTCTAGGACATGGGATTGAGATCTGTTTAAGTGTTATTTTTATATCAGAAGGAGTAAAGCAGCTGGAGGGGGTCAAGGGAATAGCCTGGATGAGACCATTACTGATAAATCACAAATGGGGTCCCCTGTGCCAGGGTGGTTGGGAGGCTGTGGAGCAACCTTTATGCCAGTCACCCAGACCCAGCTCCTGTCCTGTCTGTGTGTGGCTGAAACCAAGCAGCTTCTATGCCAGTGTCCCAGGGACCTGGACTGAACCAGCACCTTGCTACTACAATTTAGTCAGCCTCACAGGCCCCATTCCTGGGCCTTTTTCTGTCAACTGTTGGAGACTGAAATTGACAGATGGTGCTTTTGTCTACCCAGGATCCATTTCAACCCTCTTTTGGCAACCTCCCAAGTTTTCCTTCAGGGAACCACATTTCCTCCAATTTCAGAGCATCTGAATCTCAGAGGAGCTCACCCATCAGTTCCAGGAAGTATACAGCTGACTCAGACTTAGCCAATGAGCACATCAGATTCCCCTGACCACAGTGAAGGGGCATGGACCGAATTAGCCCAATAGAAGTGAACCCTGGGACTTCTGCTACAGGTAATGGGGACTCTTTCCCACTGGGTTTGAAGCATGAGGATGTATGTGTGGAGATTCTGCTACCACACAGAGCAAAGCTGCTTGAGAACGAAGACAAAAAAGAGAGTAAAAGAACCACGATATAATCAGAAAGATCAGGTCCTCTTTGATGTTTATTGAGCCCCTGGATCAAACTGTACCTGAAGACTTTATACTGTTTTTTTTTTCTGTTACATTAACCAATAGAATATTTTTGTTGTTTTTTTTTTAATGCAGTTTGAACTGAGTCTTCTGCCACCTGCAGCTGAAACAGCCCTGACACAAGATTTACTAAAGAAACAACCCCGAGACACTTGCAAAAGCTTTTGGGCATGATGTTCATTCACTGCACTTTCCCAAGAAAAAAAAGGGACATTTGAAAACACAATTAGAGTGATCAAGATGATGTCAAGAGATAGCAGGCTAAGTTACCTTGATAAAATGCAGTAAAAGAAGAATTGGAATGGGACAAAGTTAGAGAAGGAAGGCCTCAGAGAGAAGATGAGTTTGGACATAGAAATAATAGTCAAGACAACAGCAACTGTTTGCTGAACCCTAACTATGGACTAGGCACCAAGTTAAGCAGTTGACATATGTGAAGGGATAATATTTTGAAATAATATCCAAATTGAGGGGTACTTCTTTCTCCTCAATATTCCTTTGCCCATTTGAGTTTCTCTGCTTATAGTCTCAAGGAAGAAATGATTCAATATAAAGAAGAGCATCTTCTGGCTTTTGAGTTTCAAAAGTGATTTAGTCTTCTCGGAATACCTTTGGCTTAAACATAAGATTTAAGAGCTTTGACAGGCTAGGTTATTGAGAAAACATATTCCACTAAAAACACTTAGTGAATAAAGAGCATCTTCTTAAAAACAGAAAAAATAAGATCGTAAAGACTAGGCCCAACTGAAAGGAAAATAGGCACACAGCGAAGTTAGTGAGAAAAGAGGTGGCTTTGCTCTAGGGCAGAGGTCTGAAAACCCTAAGATCTAATGCCTGATAATCAAGGTGGAGCTGATGTAATAATAGCAGAAATAACTGCACAATAAATGTAATGTGCTTGAATCAGCCCCAAACCATCCCTTACCAACCCAGGTCCATGGGAAAATTGTCTTCTATGAAACTGGTCCCCGGTGCCAAAAAGGTTGGGGACCACTGCTCTAGCAAGAGCTATATGAGGTTATGGAGGCCAAGGACTCATAGAAGTTGGGAGTATGTAGGAGATCCCATCTGTTAAAAAAACTGGGATCTCAAAAAACCACATCCTCTACGTGTACTCCAGAAGCAAGCTAACTCTTACACAGGTTGGCAGTCATGGTCTTCCCCATCTGAGTGGTTCAGGAAGTGTCAAAGTTCAAATTTGGTTTAGGGTATGGTAAGGTCAGTAATGACCTCAAGGCCTGGCAGAAGCAAACAACAAATGTTCTCTGGAAAAAGTTATCTCTTCCAAAGCCACAAATAATTCCAACAACATCCAGCACATAGTTGAAAATAATTAGATATACAAGGAAACTAGGAATTATGAACAAGAGCCAGCATAAAATACACATAACAGGAATAAACCCAGAAGAATCTCAGAAACTGGAATTACAGGCACTTTATTTATAACAAATGCTTCTTTAATAAAATAGGAAACAAGTTTGAAAAAGCCTGGAGCAAATGCGAAGCTATAAAAAGCAGAAGACTTTTTTTTTTTAAAGCAGGGACTTCCCTGGTGCTCCGATGGTTAAGAATCTACCTACCAATGCAGGAGACACAGGTTCAATCCTTGGTCCAGGAAGATTCCTCATGCTTCAGGTCAACTAGGCTTGCACCACAACTACTAAGCCTGGGCCCTAGAGCCCATGCTTCTCAACAGGAGAAGCCACCGTAATGAGAAGCTCACGCACTCTAACTAGAGAGTAGCTCCCGCTCACCGCAACTAGAGAAAGCCTGCATGCAGCCATTAAGATTAAATAAGTAAGATAAAAACGTAGAAACTAAAAAAAAAAAAAAAAAAAAAGCAAATAGGAACTTCCCTGGTGGCTGAGTGGCTAAGACTCTGAATTCCCAATGCAGGGACCCAGGTTTGATCCCTGGTCCAGGAATTGGATCCCACATGCCACAACTAAAGATTTGATGTGCTGCAACTAAGACCTGGAGCAGCCAAAAAAAAGCACATAGAACTAGAAATGAATGAGAAATACACAAATGAAAGCAAAAACTTAATAAATGAGTTTAACAACAGATGGACCGCAACTCGAAGAGAAAGCTGAATATTGGGTCAGGATTTACCCACAGTGTAATACAGAAAGCGTAAAACTTTGTAAAAATACATATGAAAGAGAGTGAGAGGCATGAGGTTAAGTTGAAAAGCCTACAATATATTTAAATAGAATCTCAGAAGGTGAGTAGAGAAAGAAAGGGGTAAAAGTGCTTTTTGAAGAGATTGATATTTTATATTGATATTTTGATATTTTCTGGAACTGATAAATGACAATCATCACTAGATTTGAAAAGCCTATGAATTCCAAAGAGGATAAATGAAAGAAACCCACATGTAGAAACATCATAATGAGAACTGCAGAAAATCAAAGACGAAGAAAAAATGTGAAAAAAATTACAGTCTAATAGTTGACTTCTTGGTAGAAAATGGAAACCCAGAACTGAGTATAGTACCTTCAGAGTGCTGAAAGAAAGTAACTTCCAACTTACAATTTTATACAAAGAGAAAATGTATAAGGAAGAGAAAAAAAAATTTTATGACAAGTGAAAACAGAGAGTTCATCTCAGGAAAGGAATTCTAAAGAATGTGCTTCAGAAAGAAAGTGATCCCATATGTTAGATATGAGAAATAACAAGGAAAATGGTTTTAAAAAAATAGATAAATCTAAATGAATCATAACTGCAGAAAACCACATTAAGCCTAAGAATTACAATGTCCTGTGAGATTAGAACTAAAATATTGCCAACCATAACATACAAATCAGAGGTGGTGAAAATGGAGTATATGAAGTATTTGAAAATCTCTGTGTTATCTGGGAAGAGGAAAAAGTTTTGATTAATTTTCAATTTTTATTTATTAATCATGCATGCTGTGAAAGAACAGAAACAGAGCTAGCAAATAAAAGAAGGAAGAAATGGGAGAGAAAGAAACAACAAATGGGACAAATAGTACCTCTGAAGGATTTCAGAAGATAAATATGAAACAGAGTGACTTCTGTAGCCCCAGGAGGAGATAAAGATCTTGTGGTTTGGTAGGAAGAGAAGAGTTAGATGGGAAGCAAGGGTGAGCAGCTATGGGTCCCTGAAGAGTGACAGCCTATCTTTTGCCTCCTCCCCATACCCCCTAACCCCTCGCCCTGCCTAGTGTGTTAGGTATCTGAGAGCAGAGGTGGCTTGTTCTCAATTCCGAGATAAAATCCAAAGTAGGAAGTGTCACGTGGTATGTGGGGAGCGGAGCCCTTAGGTCACTTTACAGAGTTTCCCCAAACCCAGCATGGTAAGAGGAGCATTCCTTGGATTGTAGCATCCAAAAGCACTGCAGGAGACCAAGCTGTTGAAAGTCACATGACTTTGATGTAGCCTAACATCCACATGGCAAGAATGTTTATTGTGAGACCAAGAGTGGGACAGAAACGGCATAACAGCAGCCAATGGACCACGTGGTGTGATGGGTGTCTCTGTGGATGCCCAGGTGGACAGCTGAGGACTGAGAACCTGAATACCTACGCTGGCATTCCAACCTTAGCTTAGTGTAAGCACTCAGAAACTTAGACACAAACCCAGGAAAGTTGAGGAGACCCTGATTTCATTGAGATTAAATTTCTCAGAAAGCAGTCTGTATCAGTCAATATCAGGCACAAATCATAGAAAACTCCATTCAAATTGGTTTAAAAAAGATGGAGATTTTCTGGTTCACTTAAGGGTGTCCGGGGGCAAGCTGGGCTTCCAGTGATCTTGATCCAGTGGCTTGGATATACTTCCCCTTGATCATCGTGGTTTCCTCCCATGCCAGCTTCAACTACTGAGGTGGCAGCAGCAGTTTTAAACTCTTTATCGATGCCCAACCACACCCAGAAGAAAAGAGAGACCATCTTTTCCTGTACTTTCTTTTAAGAGAAGAAATACTTTCCAAAAAACCTCCGCAAACTTCTGTTTGTATACTATTGGCCCAAACTGAGCCATGTACTTATTCTATAACCAATCCCTATCACCAGAAGAACACAATTGACATAAGACTCAGTTCAGTTCAGTTCAGTTCAGTTGCTCAGTCGTGTCTGACTCTTTGTGACCCCATGGACTGCAGCACACCAGGCCTCCCTGTCCATCATGAACTCCCAGAGCTTGCTCAAACTCATGTCCTTTGAGTCAGTGATGCCATCCAACCATCTCATCCTCTGTTGTCCCCTTCTCCTCCTGCCTTCAATCTTTCCCAGCATCAAGATCTTTTCCAGTGAGTCAGTTCTTTGCATCAGGTGGCCAAAGTATTAGAGCTTCAGCTTCAGTCCTTCCAATGAATATTTGGGACTGATTTCCTTTAGGATAGACTAGTTGGACCTCCTTGAAGTTCAAGTGACTTGCAAGAGTCTTCTCCAACACCACAGTTCAAAAGCATCAATTCTTTGGCACTCAGCTTTTTTTATAGTCCAACTCTCATATCCATACATGACTACTGGAAAAAACATAGCCTTGACTAGACGGACCTTTGTCGGCAAAGGAATGTTAAGACTAGTCAAGGCTCATCCTTGACTAAGTCAATCCTCCTAGTGGCATGGCTGCTACAAAATAAGGAGGAATGGAATGGATTCACAGGAAGACCACAACTACAGTCCTCCCCTTTAGTTGCCCAATATTCACATTCACCCTCCATGCTTCATTACACACACTTCAGAAACACCCATACCTAATGAAATGGGCTCCGGCCCTACTGAAAAAAGCACCATCCAAACTTCATCTCATTATGTATCCAGGTGCAAACCCAGCATTTCTGGAAGATGTGCAGATCTCTCCATCGAGTCAGCTACATGCACCTATTTAAGAGAAACTGGGTGGGGGGATGAAGTGATTGTTTCTTGTTACATGAGTTTAGAAAACTCTGAGCCTAAGCCTCCTCAGCTATTAAATGAGATTAAAAATGTCTGCTTGGAGGCTGTGAAACTGATTTAAACTAAAAAATGACAAAAAGAAACCAATATAAGTTGTGTGTACTCATTTCTCACCTGCTGGTTATAATAACAGTGCTGCTTTTGATTCTAATATGCCAAAATTTCAGAGCTCAAAGTGATGCCCTTTGATTAGCAAAAGACCTATTATTTTCCTCGGAGATTAGCCCTTCCCCCCACTCCTTCTCTGAGCTTGAGTCTATTCCACACACAGTCAGTTCTTTCGTGTTGGGTTAGGGTCCCGTGGCCCTGCTGCCCTTTGCACTAGCCACCCTCTCCACTGGCTGAGGTTGCCACACTGCCCACACCACTCCCTATGCCATTTCCTTACTCCTCTGACCACAGACCTGTGAGGCTTCTGTCTCTCTCTCTGGCCAACAGAAACTTTCCACCTACTTCAGATCAGCTATTTCAAAATGGGTTCTTATAGTCAAACTTCTGACCCCTAGAAATATCCTTCATTCCCTTATACCAGAGCCTTCTTCTTCCCAGAGTCTCAGGGTGTGGAGTGCAGACTGGATTATGGTCAAGTACAGTCTCACTTCCTGGGCTTCCCGGGTGGCGTTAGTGGTATAGAACCTGCCTGCCAACACAGACAGACGTAAGAGACTCACTGGGTCAGGAAGATCCCCTGGAGGAGGGCATGGCAACCCACTCCAGTATTTTTGCCTGGAGAATCCTGTGGAGAGAGGAGCCTGGAGGGCTACAGTCCATGGTGTCACAAAGAGTCAGACACGACTGAAGTGGCTTAGCATACATGCCCACACACAGCCTCACTTCCCACCTGGCTTCGCAGCATCCTCCAGCATCCCAGCCCTGCTGCCCAGTATAGATTTCTTTCACAGGCTGTAATTTTGCCTCTGGGCTCATTAGCTGGCTCGCTTTCCCCTGGGTGCCCTTCCCAGTCTACCTTCTTCAGGAAAGCCCAGCCCATGTCTAGCCCAGCTGCACATGTTTAAAGGCCAATGATAGGCCAAGTTTTCTCCTGCAGAGCCCCTTGGTGCATGCAAACTCAAGGGACTTCTGTCCTGAGAAGTCCGATTAGTCTACCTAGAAGCACAGAGAGAGGTCTTTTGAGAAGCCTGGGCCTCAGCAGAGCTTCTGCTCTGCCCAGCCAACAGTATCCCCCTGCCTGTGTAATTTTCAGCAAACCACTTATGTTCTTTGAATCTTGATTTCTACATCCCTAAAATGGCTAAAACGGTGCTAAGAGAGAAATTTATAGCATGAAACACGTACATTAGAAAAGGGGGAACGAAGAAGATGAGAAAGATATTTTTAGTAATACAGAAAGGTATTCAGGACACACTGTTAAATGGAAAAATTTGAGTTGATAAGTCACATCCAACTTTTTGTGACCCCACGGACTGTAGCCCACCAGGCTCCTCTGTCCATGGGATTTCCCAGGCAAGAATACTGGCTTGGGTTGCCATTTCCTTCTCCAGGGGATCTTCCTGACCCAGGGATGGAACCTCAGTCTCCTGCATTGGCAGGTGGATTCTTTAGCACTGAGCCACCAGGGAAGCCCATATTTTATGGTAGTATATGCTATAATATAGATAATTATTTCCCATTGAAATTTGTTTATAGCTTTAAACAAAAAAAAACCCATTACTGGTCATATACCAGTGAGCTGTCTTACTTAAACAGCTTAACATTTTAACTGTTATAATGTGAACTTAGATGAGTCTTGTGGGGAATACAATAGTTTCCTCTGTTGCTACATTTCTTTTCCTCATGTATTTAAAACTATTTTTGTGAGGGCAGGAGACAGAGAGAGGAAGAGAGACAGAAACAGGGAGAGAGAGACTAATTTTCAACACCCACTCAATTAATGGAGGCTCCTAAAAGAATGCAGGGCTGGAATGGGAAAGATGCTCTTGGATACTGTCGGTTTGGTCTCTCATTGCAATTAGCCCAGAGAGATAAATGTCCTGCCCAGAGCCAGGCTAGGACACTGCTCGCCCTGCGTCCACACGGAGCTCTTTCTCCTGAGCAGTCCTGCCCCTCCAGTCAGTCCCTTGGTATCCCATCTCTGCTGGCAGCTGTCACTCTTCCTGTCCTGCTGTGGCTATCTCCTCCCTTTACTGGGTCTGAGGCGTGCCTCGAATCTGCTCCTTAGGGTCTGGTGCCCTCTGCTGGCTTTGAGGATTCACTACAATCGTTAAAGGACCACCCGACCTGCACTGAACTTAGCAGCTCGTTCCTTTCCAAAAGTCATAGGGAAACTGAAGCAGCAAGTGGGGGTAGTGACTGGATCCAGAACACGAAGCAAAGAAACTTCTTGGGTTAAGACTTGGGCCTTCTGACCCTTCTTTCTGGCACACCGTCGTTGGAAGAAATGAAGATGTAGGAGATGGCAGACTTGACTCCAAGGCTGAGGAAAAGCCCACCTTCCACATGGATCCCCAGGAGCCCTCCTGCCATGTTGGGGAGGGACTGAATGTTGAACTGGACCTTTCCATTGCTGTATTCTAGGGCAGTGGCCCTACTGCCCTCTTTCAGTTTAGTCAGTTCAGTCGCTCAGTCGTGTCCAACCCCATGAACCACAGCACACCAGGCCTCCCTGTCCATCACCAACTCCCAGAGTTCACTCAGACTCATCTCCATTGAGTCGGAGATGCCATCCAGCCATCTCATCCTCTGTCGTCCCCTTCTCCTCCTGCCTTCAATTTTTCCCAGGATCAGGGTATTTTCCAATGAGTCAGCTCTTCGCATCAGGTGGCCAAAGTATTGGAGTTTCAGCTTCAGCATCAGTCCTTCCAATGAACACCCAGGACTGATCTCCTTTAGAATGGACTGGTTGGATCTCCTTGCAGTCCAAGGGACTCTCAAGTGTCTTCTCCAGCACCACAGTTCAAAAGCATCAATTCTTCGGCTCTCAACTTTCTTTATAGTCCAACTCTTACATCCATCCATGACTACTGGAAAAACCATAGCCTTGACTAGACGGACCTTTGTTGGCAAAGTAATGTCTCTGCTTTTTAATACACCTCAATACTCCCATCAGAGTGTGGATGGATTTAATTATGCCCTAGGCATAGCCTTGCTTCCCCAAACTCCATCGTTCACAGCTTCCTTCATGGATTTTGCATGTCCACGAGTCACTCAGACTATAATTTATTTAATATGTTTCTTTAAAGTGTCTTATTTTAAACTTCAAAGTCTGAGGGAATGAGTCACTTTTCCCTGGGTAGTGACCATAGATGCATCTGGTTCCCTCGGAATTGTCTTTGAGCCCTTGCTGTCTGCATTTAGTGCAAGAAGACTTGATCACACCCAGAATTCTTCCCTTTAAAAACAAAATAAAAACCATTACTTGCTGGAAAGGGTGTGGAGAGAAGGGAACTTTCCCACACCGTTGGCGGGAATGTAAATTGTATAGTCACTATGAAGAACAATATGGAGGTTCCTTAAAAAATTAAAAATAGAGCTACCATGATCCTGCAATCCCACTCCTGGGCATTTATCTGGGGAAAAACATGATCTGAAGGATACGTGCACCCCAACATTCATTGTGGCACTGTTTACAATAGCCAAGACATGGAAGTAACGTAAACATCCATCAACAGAGGAATGGATAAAGAAGATGAGGTACATATCTATTAATACAGGTATTTACCTGGTGGTCCAGTGGCTAAGACTCTGAGCTCCCAATGCAGGGGGCCCAGGTTTGATCCTTGGTGAGGGAACTAGATCCCACATGCTGCAACCACAACAACAGAAGAGATTCTGCATGCCTCACCTGAGACCTGGCATAGCCAAATTAATAAGGAAATAAATAAACGTATTAATACAACGGAATGTTACTCAGCCATTTAAAATAATGAAATAATACCATTTGCAGCAACATTGATGGACCTAGAGAGGGTGACACTAAGTCAGATGGAAAGGGAGAAATATCGAATGACATCGTTTATATGCAAAATCTAAAAAGAAATGATACAAATGAACTTACAAAATAGGAAGAGACTCACAGACTTAGAAAATGAACTTACGGTTGCTGGGGGAAAGGGATAGTTAAGGACTTCGGGAAGGTCATAGACACACTGTTATATCTAAAATGAATACCAACAAGGACCTACTACATAGCACATGGAACTCTGCTCAGTGTTATGTGCCATCCTGGACAGGAGAGGGGTTGCAGGGGAGAATGCTGCTGCTGCTGCTGCTACTAAGTCGCATCAATCATGTCCGACTCTGTGTGACCCCATGGACTGTAGCCTACCAGGCTCCTTTGTCCCTGGGATTCTGGCCCCAGGCAAGAGTACTGGAGGGGGTTGCCATTGTCTTCTCCGGTGGGGAGAATGGATAGATGTATATGTATAGTTGAGTCCCTTCGCTGTTCACCTGAAACTACCACAACACTGTTAATCGACAATCAGTTCAGTTCAGTTGCTCAGTTTTGTCCAACTGTTTGTGAGCTATGGACTGCAGCATGCCAGGCTTCCCTATCCTTCACCATCTTCTGGAGGTTGCTCAAACTCATGCCCATCAAGTTGGTGATGCCATCCAACCATCTCATCCTCTGTTGCCCCCTTCTCCTGTCTTCGATCTTTCCCAGTAGCAGGGTTGTTTCCAGTGAGTCGGCTCTTCACATCAGTTGGTCAAAGTATTGGAGCTTCAGCTTCAGCATCAGTCCTTCCAATGAACATTCAAAGTTTATTTCCTTCAGGACTGACTGGCTTGATCTCTTTGCAATCCAAGGGACTCTCAGGAGTTTTTTCCAACACTACAGTTCAGAAGCATTAAGTCTTCGGTGCTCAGCCTTCTTTATGGTCCAACTACTTGTAAGATTTTAAAATCCTCCCCTAATCCTTATTGCTGCACTCACTGTTTCCACTGCATAGTCTTTTAAAAAACTTATTTATTTGTTTTCGGCTGTGTGGGATCTTCACTGCTACTGGGGCTCTCTCTAGTTGCAGTGAACAGGGGCTGCTCTTCTCTGCCACGCATGGTCGTCTCATTTCTTGGCTTCTCTTGTTGCGGAGCGTGGGCTCTGGGCATATGGGCCCAGTTGCTGGGCTTGTGGGCTCCAAAGCAGGGGCTTAGTAGTTGTGGCACATGGGCTTAGTTGTTCCATCGCATTAGTATCTTCCCAAACCAGAGATAGAATTTGTATCCCTTGCATTGCAAGATGGATTCTTAACCACTGGACCACCAGGGAAGACCTGCATAGTCTTTATTGTAAAAATAACAATTTGGGTGCTCTTTTGGTCACTTGGCATTACTTTATAGGAACAGTTTTTTGTTTAAATACAGTGAATGTATTTGTCATTGTAATGCCTGCACAATATTCTATTGAATGATCAGATCATACTTGGTTTAACTAAACCCTATTACTGGCTAAGTACTGCATAAACTTCTAGATCTTCACCAACATAGAAAAACATATTTATAATTACATTTGTATGCATAGAGTAAGTTCTTTTTTTCCCTCTTACATAGCTTACACTCGGTATCACCTCAGAGGTAAAATCATGCAAAGCATATGACTGATCAGTTTTGTCAGCATGCCTTCTGGAAAGCATGGTCAAATTTATAGTGCCACAAAGAAGGAAATGGCAACCCACTCCAGTGTTCTTGCCTGGAGAATCCCAGGGACGGCGGAGCCTGGTGGTCTGCCATTTATGGGGTCGCCCAGAGTCGTACACGACTGAAGCAACTTAGCAGCAGCAGCAGCAGCACAAGCAATATGCAAGGGTTTTCTCGGTCAGTTTTGAATTTAGAAATACCTTCTAAAATTTTGTTACTGACTTAACAAATTGATGTTCTTCTTGGTTCTAATATTTTTTAAATTTGCAGTTCTGTTATGGTGACCTTGCAGAAAGTATTCTCTTAAGGCCTAGGGACCAGTGTCCCATCTTGCCAAGAGATGGCGCTGTGACTCTGTGCTTAGGCTTCCTGAGACAGCCTAAACAACCTGTTAGCGGTGGGGTGTGTGTGTACGTGTGTGTACCAGGAGAGGGGATGTTAAGAAATCCTCTGGTTTTCCCCCACCGGAACCCCAGTTTCACACCCGAGGTCCGAAAGACCTGGTTTTGGTGAGAGGTGACACACCCCCTACTGAATCTGCTTTGCCCCCACCAGCAGTGTATCTACCACCCTCTCAATTCAACAAAACCCAAGTTCCACTGCAGGCCAGACATAGACCTGTTCAGGCACTAAGTACTGTCTGACTTTTTGCCACCCCATGGACTTCAGCACACCAGGCTTCCCTGTCCTACACCATCTCCCAGAGTTTGCTCAGACTCCTGTCCATTGAGTCAGTGATACCATCCAATCATCTCATCCTCTGTGGCCCCCTTCTCCTCCTGCTTTCAATCTTTCCCAGCATGAGAATCTTTTCCAGTGAGTCAGCTCTTCGCAACAGGTGGCCAAAGTATTGGAGCTTCAGCATCAGCATCAGTCCTTCCAATGAATATTCAGGGTTAATTTCCTTTAGGACTGACTGGTGTGACCTCCTTGCAATCCAAGGGACTCTCAAGAGTCTTCTCCAGCACCACACTTTGAAAGCATCAATTCTTTGGTGCTCAGCCTTCTTTATTATCCAACTCTCACATCTGTACTGGAAAAATCATAACTTTGGCTACATGGACCTTTTGTAGGCAAAGTGATGTCTCTGCTTTTTAATATGTTGTCTAGGAGCAAGCATCTTCTTTTTTTAGTGTCTTCTAATTTCATGGCTGAAGTCACCATCCACAGTGATTTTGGAGCCCAAGAAATAAAGTCTGTCACTGTTTCCATTTTCCCCATCTACTTGCCATGAAATGATGGGACTGGAGACATAGATCACACCTTCTCAAAAACTCACAAGCAAGTGGAGGACAAAGTCAACCTGAAATGCTGTACTTCCTATAAAACAGCTTCCAAGTGCGCTGAGGGATTGGGAATTGGAAAGATTGTCTCCAAGTGCAGGGTGGGATTTTGGCAGACATGGGGGCTGAGCTGGGTCAGCTGAGACAAGAGGCAGGTGAGCAGAGCATGGAAGGGAGGAGGTGGGGGCCAGGAGTGGGGGCCTGACCAAGAACCACTGTGAGTCTGCAGCTCTGGTGGAGACTAACAGGCAGATGAGGTTAGGGAGACCCCAAGAGAGCCCAACTGTAGTGTGGCCTGAATGCCATGCCAAGAAGCAGGACTTGGTTTTGTTAGAGGTATGCTCATGGAAGTGTCACAGCAATGAAATGGTCAGGTTATCCTTGTGCTCTGGCAAAATAGCCTGAGATCTAACTGACTCAGTGGTTTTCCTAAGTGTGTTCTGTGGATACATCAAGGACCATAGCCCGCCAGGCTCCTCTGTCCCTGGGATTTCCCAAGCAAGAATACTGGAGTGGGTTTCCATTTCCTTCTTCACGGGATCTTCCTGACCCAGGGATCCAGCCAGTGTCTCCTGAACTGGCAGGCAGATTCTTTATCACTGAGCCACCTCGGCTTCTGGGAAACCGTAATGCTTTGTCCCCCTCCTGCCTCTGGGACCCCTCCTCAGTCTCCTTTGCAGCCTCTTCCCCCTCATCCAGCCATGAAACACGACTTCATGAAGGCTGCTCTCACTCCGCACTCTCCTCTGGGCTCAGCTTAATTATACCCTGCCTCAGGATGACTCAGGCCTCCCCTCTGAGCTCCAGACTCATATATCCAATTGCCTCTTTGACAGTTCCTTCTGAATGTTTTCAAAGCATCTTTAATTCATGTCTCAAACTCTCCCACTCAAGTTCGCCAAATGCTGGTCCTCTTCCGGCATTCATCGCCTGAGTGGACATCCCACCATTCATTCTGTTGTGGGGCCAGTTAAAAATCTCAGAGGCACCACCCTTGCCCCCTCCCTCTTCCTCATCCCATTTCCAGCCTCTTCCCAAGTCTCTACTTCCTCCGCAGCAGTCAGCACTGTCGGCTCCTTTCCTCACCTCTGTGTGGTCCACGCAGGTGGAAGTTGCAGAGGCTTTCCTGGACCACTTAGGGCCACTGCGGAATCTCCTAACTGATCCTCTTGCAAGCACTTTGGCTCCTCTCCAACCCTTTCTTTTCAAAATGGAGAGCTGATAGTGTTACCCACTGTCCCATTGAAATCTCCACTGCTTCCCATTGCTTAAAAATTTTTTTTTATTAAGATGATACAGAAAAGAGTATAGAACCAATGTACAAACGAAACACTCTTGAACCAGCTGCCATGAAAGGAGGCAGAACTTGGCTACCATCCCACTCCATGTGCCACCTTTCCTCACCCCCAGAGAAACCACTAACCTGACTTTTATGGTAAGCATCCACAGATGCTTCTTTGTCATCCAAGCATGCATCCCGAAATGTTAGAGTTCCCAGAGTATTTTGCTGGTTTTTTAAATTTATGTCTGTTAATTCTCTTTTAATCTAGCAGTTCCCCCCTATCTTTTATGCTTCCTTCTTCAAATGTATTTAAAAGAATTCCCATTGCTTTTAAAGTAAGAAAAAAATTCCCTTCCATTCCTGTAAGGTTTTGCTTGGTCTGATCAGCCCCTGCTCCTGTCCCTCCAGCCTCTTTCCCACCAGGTTGCTTTCTACTCTCTCCTCAGCCTCAAGCCAACCTTGAGTGGATGTTCCCCACCCCCACCCTGGTGCCTTCTTCATATCCCTGCAGGGCTTTTACACAGCTGCTCCCTTGGCCAGAAATGCTCTTCCCTCCCTTGTAGCTCCCAGTTAATTCTGACTTATTTTTCTATCTCACTTGGGGGCTTCCCCCCTCTGAGAAGCCTTCTCCACCTTCCCTGACTTGATCAACCCTCCTGCCTGAGCCTCTCACAGTTGTCTCTCTTCTCTGAAGCACAGGTCAGAGTTGTGATTTTTCCATTTGTTTGTGAGATGATATGATTAAAAACCATCGGCTCCATGAAAGTGAGGATTATGTTTGCTTTTGCTCACCATTGTCTTTCCACTATTTATCTGGGTGCCTGGCACATCAGTGGAGAAGGAAATGGCAATCCACTCCGGTATTCTTGCCTGGGAAATCCCATAGACAGAGGAGCCTAGTGGGCTACAGCCTATGGGGTCATAAAGAGTTGGACATGACTGAGCAACTAAATAACAACAACAACTGGCACATAGTGTGTGTTCTATAAAAAAAATTGCTGACTGTTGTCCAGGGAGAGAGAGCCAGCAGACACCAACGCAGTTAGGAGGGAGTTTGGGTCTGGAGACCTGGGTGGAGGGATCTGATTCCCTGAGAGGTGAGGGCTGAAGCAGTGAGGATAGGCGGTGTGACCTGGGAAGGAGTGATAGTGTGAGAAGAGGATGGGGACTTGTCTCCAGAACCCCAGAGGCCATGCCAGGGATCTTCTGCCTACCCCATGGCCTCTAATCCTGGAGCCAGGCCTGGACGGGGATGCCTGGGGAGGCTCCTGGGCCCAACCACTCCTCCTTGGGGCCACTGGGGCTGAGCTAAGTGGAAACAAATGTTCCCTGGCTTCCCACCAGCCCAGTCCTGGTGGGCGAGCAGCAATCCCTCCCTCTCAGCCTCTGCTCCTCCCTCCCCCTATCCCACCCTCCCACCCCACCAAGTTCTTTCTCCCTTTGACTGATGGAGTGATGCGAAGACTGGAGCATGGATAGGGTTGAGAGATGTGGGAGATATAAGGCAGGTGGGTTATATGGGGAACTAGGGCCTGGGGTGGGGGTTCCCTTGGACAAAGGCCCAGAGGCAATCTCAGGGGAAACTTGACCTAGACTGGCTAAAGCTGGGAGCCAGGCGTTTGAGTTCCTACTCGGGGCTGGAAAGGCACATTCTCATGACTTCAGGTGGGCTGGAAAAAGTTGGACTAGCATCTGGGATTCAGAAAGGAGAGGACAGCGGTTCTTCATCCCTCTAGAGGGCTGGCCTTTCCTCTCTCTCTCTTCTCTTGGGACGCAGAGACCCAGGACCCTGAGGAATTCTCAAGTCCCATCACCACCCTAAAGGAATGAGAGTCAGGTCTCATTGCTGGGGAAGGAGGAAGGGAGGATGGTGGGGAGGAAGTGAGAGGGAGGGAGAGGTAATTGGGAGGGGAAGGGTCACAGGCCCAAATTCCTGGGCTCCTGCAGCTTCAGTCGTTCTGAGAAACAAAGAAACAGAGAAAATGATTTAGAGACAGACACAGAGACCAAATTACGGAGATGGGAAAGACGTGAAAAGACACACAGAAAGACTGAGAGAGAGAGAGAATCCGACAGAGGGCTCCGCTTTCCCCTGCAGCGATCTGATGTTATCTATCCCCAGCTGCCTCTCTCCCCCTCCACAGTCCCCACTTCTGCCCCTCCTTCCTCTCCAACCTCATAGCCAGACAACCTTGTTTCTCCTTCCCCGCCTCTCTTTTGGACTGGCCTAGACCTAAGGTAGAGGGATGGGGGAAGAGGTGGAGGGGGCCTGGAGGACAGAGAGAAAAAGATCAGAGTGGCACTCCATCCATGCTACAGAGGTGGTGTGTGTGTGCATGTGTGTGCACATGTGTGTGTGCATGTGTGTGTGCGTGATCTCCAGGAAAGCCAGCATGTGTCTCAGTCTGAGCCAGCCCACCTGTGTGGCCAGCCCTACCTGTGGATGAAAGTTACCCAGCATCGTCCAGGAGAGGCGAGGTGTCCTGTGGTTTCTGCGGGGCTGTCTGGAAACCTGTGCCCAGCTGTGGGTGTGTGTGAGTGCGTACGCATGTGCATGCATCTTGATCTGTCTTGTGTGCCTCTGTTTCCATCTCCTAGTTTCCCAGCCCTTCTCCGTGGAGGGTCTGCCAAGGTGATAGTGATGGCCTGAAGCCTCAGGAACATCTGAACTCATCTCTATGAAGGTTTGAGGGCTTCAGGAGTGAAGTCATGGCTCTCGCTCTGCCCAGATGCCAGCCAACTCCTAGATGGAGGTGCAGAGAAGGCAGAAAGCAGTGGCCAGAGGCAAGGTTGCCCTTGGAACAGAGGCCTTGAGAATTGAGGCTTCAGGAGACCTACCCATCACAGACTGCAGCCCAGCCCTCCCTGCCCCAGTGTTTCCATAGGCACTGGTGGGCCAGCTGTTTCTGGAATGGGATTCTAGGGTGCTTGAGTTGGGGGAAGGATGAGGACTTGAGAAATCCAGGGGTGGCCAAATATTCTACAAGGTCTGGCCAGAGAGAGTACTGCAGGAGGGTGGGGCGTTCTGTGTGTGTTTGTAGGAAAGGTGGGGGGTGGGGGCAGAAAGGCCGCCTGCGGGGGAGAAGGCTTCTTGGCAAACGCCCCAGTTTCCTGAGCTGATCCTGCTCCCTGCCACTGCTCCCAATTCTGTTGTTTCAATAACATCATTTTTATCCACCCCACAGAGAGACCGTGTCATAGGAGGAGGAGGTGAGGGGCAGTGCTAGGGCATGAGGGGGTGGTAGTGGAGAGAGGCTGGAGTCTGGAGGGAGCAGGGACGAGATTTGGGGCGCTCCTTCCTCAGGCAGAAGCAGGGCGGTCCCAGAGCCCTGGTCCCCTGATGACAAAGACAAATACATTAAAATTCTTGCCTCGGAGAAGAATGCAGGATCAGGAGAGCATTTCATAATCTGCAATAACAGTAGCAGGGTGGGGGTGGGGGGGCAGAGGATTCGGAACCCAGGCAATAGTTCCCAGGGGATTGGTCACTGGCCACCTGCAGCCTCTAGGGACCCCCCCGCCCCCAGCCAGAGCCCTCCAGCCGCCTGTTCAGCACCATCTGGCCTGAGTGTGGGCCCAACCTCAGCTGCATTGTTGAGTGTGCAGGGTCCGGAGTTGGCACTGCCCTACAGAAACAGCAACTGGGTCCAAAATTAAAAGGTGCAGAGGCTGTGCCTGGCATCTGGTTGCTATTAAAGGCTAAAATGGGAGGGGCTGCACTTGGGCCACGCCCCCTACCTCTCTCAGCCACTAGCCCCCCACTTTCCCCCGTCTCTAGAGCACTCCAGCACCTTCACCAGAACTCTCAGTGCCCAGGACAAGGGGTTAGACTGATTCAACCTGGACACCGCGGCCCTAGGGTGGGGGTCCCAGCAAACCCAGGGTCTTCCCTGTGTGCCTAGGCCAACGTTTCTCCATTTCTTTTCTCTTCTCCACTTGCTCATCCTTCCTTTCTCAGATCTGCCTCCTCCCCTGGGACCTGCATCTGAGGTCTTTTCTTACACTCCCAGTCCATCGTGATCCACTTTTCCCTACACTCAGAATCGTGGCTCCTCTCTGCTCACCAGGGTGTTTCTCTCTCTTATCTCTCTTGGCAGTGGCCCTACTCCCCAATTTCAGGTGCTCCCCACTGCCCCCCTCTACACCAGACACACTCCAGAAGACCGGGAGCTTCCTCTAGACGCCTGAAGTTTCTGCCACATGGGCTTGAGGTCCTCCATCGTTCCCTCCAGCCAGGAGCACCCGTACAACTTGATGGCTGCTCTGGAAAGAGGTGGAAGGGAGACTGGCCCTTGCCATGGAATGTCCCGCACCACCTGTCCCTCTCCACCTCCGGGGCACACGGGGCGGGAGCGGGGAGCAGGGACTACAGCTCCCTGCCAGCCCGCTTGGCGTGATGAATGGAGCTGTCCTTCCTGCCCACGGGGGCCTTTGATCTCCCCTCGTGGGGAGGGGGCCAGGGGCATCAAAGACATTTTTGTGGCATTAGAGAATCAGATAAAATGCCATCTCACCTGAAGCTGCCCTCCCACCCGCTCCGGCCCCGGCCAAATTGGGGGAGCAGCGATGAGGCAGGGACCCTCGACCCACGAGGCCCGGCTGCAGCGAGTCCTGACCCTTCTCTCTGCAACTCCACTCTGTCGCTCGCTTGCACGTGCGAGCGCTGGATCGCAGGCCATAAAGAGGTTCCTCTCTCTTGCTGTCTAATCTGCCCTCCCGCACCTCCTCCCCTGAGTGCCGGCCTGATGAGGCGGGGGCTGGGGAGCAGAGTGGAGGCCCATCGCTTCCTCCAGTGCTCAAGAAAAGGCTGAAAAAGGGGGCTTGCGGCGCGGAGGCGGGGTCCGGTCAGAGGTGACCCCCTCCGGAGTCTGCCCATCGGGCCATCGAGTTCGACACCCCTCCGTGGAGCACCCAGCGCCGGGGGCCGACTGCGTCTCCCGGCCCCCGCTCCAGCATCCCACTCCGCACCGCCCCCCAACCCAAACTCCCTCATTCCTGGGAAGTTTTCTCTCTTTACAGTCAACAAACCTGTCAAACGTCTCCCTTCCAGCCCGTCCCCCATTCCTTCGCTCCTCTTCCTTCCCCCCGCTTACCCTTCTCCACCCTGCTTCCCCGCCCCTCCTTGCCCCCGACTCCGAGCGGCGGCGGGGGGCTCCCAGGCCACGAG
>SJXQ01010784.1:7301-62934 GCA_006408695.1 Aepyceros melampus | reverse complement strand
GAGACTTGCCGGGGCTAGCCGGAGCGGGGCGGCGCCCAGCGCGGGGAGGGGGCGGGACAGCGCGGCTCCTGGACTCCTGCAGGGAGGCTGGGCTCCTGCCTTTGGCCTCAGAACACCGGCCTACCTCTGTGGCTTCTGCCTCTCCCCCGGCCCCCACCTCCCCCATTGCAACACCTCATTTCTACCTTTCCATCCTCCTGGGAGGATGGCCTTCTCGGAGGGCTTCTGGAAAGAAATGTCCACCCCCCACCCCTCCGCTCACCTCCCAGGGCCACCGTTGCCTTGCCTCACTCACTCCACACTTGTGGGACCATTTTCTTGGCCCATCACTGCAAGGACTAGCTAAATTTGAATCCCATGGGCCAGTCTTGGCGGTAAGGAGCCCTGGGCTGGATTCTTCCCCAGTCTCCCTTCTTTTCAAGTCATAGATTGTCCACGAGGAGATCAGGTGACCCAGTTTCCCCATATGGAATGTCAGTATGGTGACCCCTCTTCTGACCCTGGCTGCCAGTGGAGTTCTCTTAAAGGTGCACTTGGGCTTCCCAGGTGACTCAGTAAGTAAAGAACCCACCTGCCAATGCAAGAGACATAAGAGACGTGGGTTTGATCCCTGGGTGGGGAAGATCCCCTGGAGGAGGGCATGGCAACTTACTCCAGTATTCTTGCCTGGATAATCCCCATGGACAGAGGAGCCTGGTGGGCTACAGGCCATGGAGTTGCAGAGTCAGGCAGAAGTGACTTAGCATACACGTGCATGCCACCACGTTTAAAATTCAGAGACTGCTACCAGGAGGTGGTCCCCCAGGTCTTCCACCTGAGTGCTGTCACTGTCATCTAATTGTCTTGACACTTTTCCTGCGATGGGTTGGCTGGAGGGATGGAGTTCTCATGTAGGAGGTAGAGGGAAGGGTGTTTGAGCACCTGGAGTGGGTGCCAGGGAAGCAGGACACACAGTAGGGCTTTCCTTAACCAAGCAGAGGGAGGTGGGAAGAGTGGGGTCTCTAGGGGACTAGAGTCCTAAATAAACTGTGAGAGGACCACCCCCATCTCAGAGGCAGCTGTGATCCAAGGATCCTGATATCCCCAGCTTTCAGTTCTGAGGACTCACACGGTTGGTGCTTGGGTGGGTGAAATGCTGGACAAACTTGGCTAGAAGGGGCGGCTCTTTATTATGTGGATTAAAGAACTCCATCTCTTACTCAGGGTGCAGGGACCAGAGGGAGATTTGAGGAATGGGCTGTTTAGAGCTGGACTTGGGCACTGGAGTTAGAGGGGATGAGAGGACAGGGACAGATGTGGTGGAGAGAGTAGATTCACGCAGCACTGGCACAGTTTGGGTACTGCCCTCCCTAAGGCCCAGACTCATTCAGAATGGATGGAAAGAGGGGATGTGTGGATCTGCAGTAAGTCAGGCTCCCAGCCCAGGAGAACCCAGCAATTTGAGAGTCTAGCCTCTGCTCTCCAAGGCCCTGGCCTTTGTCTCCAACCTCCCTTTTACATTCACCCTCAGGGAGTCTTGTTTTTATGCGTGGGCTTGGGATATGTGATGGTACTCACATGGGGAGACTGAGGCACAGGCAATCATATCCTAATGATTATCCTAACCATAATCCTAATCATATCCTAACAGGATCACCTAAAGTCCTGTTATTATCATTTGTTTAGTCACTAAGTTGAGTCTGACTCTTTGGCAACCCCTTGGACTATAACCCACCAGGTTCCTCTGTTCATGGGGTTTCCCAGGCAAGAATAAGGGAGTGGGTTGCCATTCCCTTCTCTGGAAGGAGACCTTCCCAACCCAGGGATCAAACAAATTACCCAAAACATATTAAGTACTTGCTGTGTGCTGATCACTGTTCTAAAGCACTTTATCTGTACTGTAGGGTCTTCAAACAAACCCCCTGCACTAGGTTCTATCATTATCCTCCTTTTATAAATGAAGCTTAGAGAGGTTGAGTAACTTGACGTTAGTCACACAGCTTGTACATGAGCTGTAGAGCCAGGACTCAAGTGTAGGCCAGCTGTTCTTAGAGATTGCACTCAACCCCCTGCATAATGCCTCCCAAGCTGCAAGGCCACCATGATCTCCTACCTGGTGCCCAGAGGTGAACTGGTACAACGGAGAAGTAATCCAAAAAATGGAGCTGACATGCACACTTGTACACACACACTCTCACACACCAACACCTACCGATAGTTGTGAAGACGTGACGCTGCATTCAGTGTCACCCCTAAGTGTTCCCACATATAGGCAACCCCCCCCTCTCTCTCCCCCAGGCCGGGAACATGAACACACACAGATTATTTGCACACAGATTATGCGTGTGGAGGGAATGGAGACCAGACTTCTCCACCTCTCCTCCTTCTTTGACTTGAATGGGCAGGTCCCAAGCTTCTCTAAACCTTCCTACTTCCCACTGGCTCCCAAGTCCTCTCTCCTCCACACTTCCCTGCCCTCCAAACCTCCTCCCCCAGCCCCTTCCTGGCCGTTGGCTGGTCCTGTAGCAGCAGCTGACTCCAGTTAGATGCTGGCAGTCCCTGTCCCAGATCAAAGGCAGGGCGGCTAATTGTGCGTCTTAACGAGCCCCCACCCCCCCAGTGCTCCGGGCAGCCCAGCTGGCCAGGGCCCCACCCCCTCCCCTCCAGCTGGCCAGATGGCACTGTGCCTGCGTCTGCCCCAGACAGTTGGGGCCAGGACCGAAACGGGGGCCCAGAATGGGAGCTGGGGGCAGACCCAATGGGCTGGACTTCTCTGAATGCTTGGAGCAGAGGGTGACCATACAAGCCCTGCCTGGTCACTCCTACACGTGGCTGTGAGAGGTGCCAGAGGCCATGGGATGGTGTCTTTAGCTGTCCAGGGGTCGCTAGGGGTGTTCTCTGTAGACTGTGGGCTACATTTCTCCAGACTTCTCTAGGCCTGCCCTTGAATGTAATGGAGCCTGGAAGATGGTGGTTGCGTGGGCCCAGCACATCTCCTGAGACCAGCAACTTGCTCTTTCCTGGTGTTATGCATAGACAAGGTCAGAGGACTGGGAATTGTGCTATCTGGGTTTCTTACTCAGCAGCAGGTCTTCTCCAGAGCCAAATGTCCTTCAGCAGAAAGTGGCCAGGCCTGGGAGCTGAGAGAGCTGGGGCTGGGCCCAGCTCCATTACCCCTCTTTTGTACAGTGTGTGTGTGTGTGTGTGTGTGTGTGTGTGTGTGTGTGTTGGGAGGGGTGCTTTCTGGGCTGCCTCTGGTGGTCTATATATGGCCATTTGTCCTAGAAGCAGGCTGATGACTCCCCCACCCCAAGCAATAAGTGCTCAGGGTCCCAAGGATAAAAGGCAAGGGATAAATACAGGGTGTGCGTGGCAGCTAGAGTCTGCCTTTCTTTCCCTTGGGCCCCACCTCCCAGGGCATTGTCTACTCTTCTGCAACTCCCACCAGTTCCCAGGGCCCCCTCTGAGGGCTCCTGCCTATTCTCTATTCCTTCCTGTTTCCTCAGAGCTGGTTTTTTCTTAGAAAAGGTCCTGAGATGCATCAGCTGGAATGAGAAGCTAAAGTGGGATCATCTGCTTTATGGGCTTCTGGTGACCCAAGTGATTTGTTCTCCAGTGGGCCATGAGCTGCAGAGCTCTGGGCCTGGCAAGGGAAACAAGAAAGAGCAATAGCCTGAAACTGCAGCAGCGGTGGGTGAAGTCAGACAGCAGGAAGGAACTTCTCAATAATATCAAGTGTTTATGTAGTCCTTACTAGGAGTAAGGTATTATCCTAAGCATTTTAAATTTCTTAACTCAGTTCTTGGAACAACAATGAGACAGATGTTTTACAGATGAAAAAATTGAGGCACAGAGAGGTCAAGTCACTTGGCCAAGGTCACATAGCTATTACCAGCTAGGAAGTGGAAGAGCCAAGATTGAAACCCAGGCAGTCTGGCACCAGAGTTCATATTCTTGTACACATCTTGTTTTTTGTTTTTGTGTTTTGCCAGGCAGGGAGAGGGGGACAGGGCCCTGTGATGCAGAGGGTGAGCATTAGGGGTGGGACTGGGTTAGGGTCTCTGTCCAGTCCTGGTTGGCTCTCTGGGGTCAGTGAGGCCTCCAAAGTCCTCTCATTCTTGATGCTGAGGTAGTAGGATCTGGAGTTTTTTCTTCTGAATCTCTGGCCTTTCCTAAGCCATCAGCTCCCAGCTGAATTCTGGCTTCCCCACAGGTGTCTATGGCTCAGCTGAATCTCCTGCTCATGTGGGAGCTGTTATTGCCCTGTGTTTCTCCCACTGCTCAGACTCTCTCAGGTTCAGAGGCTGGTCAGAGACCTGCCCTTCGCCGGTCCTTTCTCAGAGGCAGAATGAGATGCAGCTTGCAGGTCCAGAAGCCCAGCCCTCCTCTGCAAGTAGGACTCCCCCCCACAGACCCAGAGGATGGCTCAAGCTGGGAATGTCAAGGAGGAGGAGCGGTGTAGACAAATCCTGGGCTCCTAAGAGTCACCCTACTTGGAAGCTTTGCACCCCTGAGCATCTCATGAAGGCATCTACTTTAGCTAACCATTCCTTCTCAGTGTCAACATGACTACTCTTAACCCTGAGTCAGCAGGGGGCTCACTCCTAGCATCCTTGAGACAACCTCTTCAGTTGACCTGAAGAAACAGCAGGCAGGGTGGCTGGGCAATACCCTTTTCTGAGCAGATTTTCTGGGATGTCACGTGGGCAGGGAAGGGGGAAATTCCGCTGGCTCTTTTCCCTCCCTCTGGTACCTGGCCATCAGAGGGTGTTCCGAGATGTGCCCAAGCGGATGGCTGCAGTCAGGATATCTTGGGGCTGGGAACCTTAGGAGGACACCATCTCCTCTTACTTACCCTTCTGCCCATTACCATCCCCTGCTACTGCTGCTAAGTCATTTCAGTCGTGTCCAACTCTGTGCGACCCCATAGACGGCAGCCCACCAGGCTCCCCTGTCCCTGGGATTCTCCAGGCAAGAACACTGGAGTGGGTTGCCATTTCCTTCTCCAATGCATGAAAGTGAAAAGTGAAAGAGAAGTCACTCAGTCGTGTCCGACTCTTGGCGACCTCATGGACTGCAGCCCACCAGGCTCTTCCATCCATGGGATTTTCCAGGCAAGAGTACTGGAGTGGGGTGCCAGAATTCCATCACTGGTTATTTATTTTTTTTAGGTTAAAATTTGCCTTCTTTCTGCAGGCTTATCTTAAAATTGCAAATATTGCCTGAGAGATAATAACAAGTCTTTGATGGCAAAAAAAAAATTGTATACTAGATAGTGTCTGTCCAACGGGAGAGCTGTAGACACAAACTCTGAGCTTGCTAAGGGTGAAGGGAAAGGAGTTCAAAAAGGAGGGCTGTGGGGGAGATCTCCCCCATTCCATGCCCCGTGCAGAACTTCCGGCGGCGCAATTTCTGCCCCTCTCTGAGTCTATGTCCTTGCACCAGATCCCTCCTCCGCCCAGCACCGGGCCTCTGCTTCCCCTCGGTGCGGTGAGAAAGCTGGGTGGGGAGGGCAGAGGGTTGGGATGTGGAGGCCCCTCAAAGGCCGTTTCCCGCATTTCTACGCCCAGGTTTCCGAGAGAGGCATTCGCCTACGCCATCTCGGCAGCCGGCGTGGTGCACGCGGTATCCAATGCCTGCGCCCTGGGCAAACTGAGGGCCTGCGGCTGCGACGCGTCCCGGCGCGGCGACGAGGAGGCCTTCCGTCGGAAGTTGCACCGCCTGCAGCTGGAAGCGCTGCAGCGCGGCAAGGGCCTGAGCCACGGAGTTCCCGAGCACCCTGCCCTGCCCCCTGCCAGCCCCGGCCTGCAGGACTCCTGGGAGTGGGGCGGCTGCAGCCCTGACGTGGGTTTTGGAGAGCGCTTCTCTAAAGACTTTCTGGACTCCCGGGAACCTCACAGAGACATCCATGCGCGCATGAGGCTCCACAACAACCGAGTAGGGAGGCAGGTGAGCGCCCCACCCCGCTGGGCCGGCTCAGACCCCTCTGCCTACGGCCCCTCTCCTCCTCCAGGCTCAGCTCTCCTCTGGAGACCGTACCACTATCCCTAACTCAGCAACTTATCGTTGTGTGTGCTTAGTCTCTCAGTCGTGTCCGACTCTTTGTGACCCCATGGACTGTAGCCCTCCAGGCTCCTCTGTCCCTGGGGATTCTCCAGGCAGGAATACTGGAATGGGTTGCTATGCCCTCCTCCAGGGGCTCTTCCCAACGCAGGTCTCTTGCAGGCAGATTCTTTACTGTCTGAGCCACCAGGGAAGCCCCAACTTATCATTGCCCCCTCCTAACTTGGTCATCAAATGTGTGTTGGCTAGCTACTGTGTGCCAGGCACCAGACTAGGCCTGGGGCTATGAGGGCAAAACAGCCTCTGCCCTGGAAGAGCTTCTCCTCTGCTGAGCAGCCTGATCCTCCCAGTTTCTGCTGTGAGCAGAGGGCAGAGCTCTGGGTTGCAGTCAGGACCTCCAAGTCTAGGCCTAGCTCTCTCACTCAGTCTTCTCCCCTATAAAGTTAGAAGGTTGACCTGGATGATCCGTAAGGCTCCCTAGTGTGAATGTTCCATGATTCTGTTTCCCTGTGCTTAGACACCCCTCCTCTCCCAGGCTTTCTTGCAGAACGAGAAATTCCTGCAAAGGGAGATTCCCTGGGGCCACAGTGGTACTGTTATGTTTTCATCCTCATTTCTCTGCACCCCCTGCCATCTCCAATATTCATACTCCCTCAAAGGTCATTCATTTTAAAGCGGGGGGAGAAGAAGAGGAGGAGGAGAAGGAAAGGGAGGAAGAGAAAGAAGAGGGGGAGGAGGATGAGGGAGAGGACAGAAAGGAAGAAACAAAGGGAGGGAGATGTGGAGGAAAGAAAGGAGAGTAATAGCACACATTCAGTTTATTGAGTCCTTTCTCTGTTAGGCATTGTTCTGGAGCATTTTACTGTATATTAGCATATTTCACTTACACCTACCTATGAAAGTTCCGTTATTTACCTCATGTTCAGATATGGAAAGTCAGGCACAAACAGACTAAGAAGCTTGGCTCAGGTGATGCAACTAGTGAGAAAGTGGGCAGAGGCAGGATTCATCTCCAAGCAGTTGAGTCCTGAACCCTTTTGTTCTATAGTGTAGTCTATGTGAAGATGCCTCCCTAACCCTCGTGGTAGCTCAGCACCATCTTTTCTTGACTACTCAGCCCCCTGTCCCTTCTCTCGACCCTGCCCAGTCTGCTCAAGCCTTGTGTCTGGCTTCCCCTCACTCTGGCTGGCACTTGCTCCATCTCACTCCCCTTTCTCCTGGCTTCTCAACCCAGACCAGTTCACCTCCTTCTTCCACAAAGACTAGAGCTGATTCAGCTCTCCCATCATGACTGAGAGGTGAGGTAAACTGAGGCATATCCATCCTCAGGTCACATCCAGCTCCCACCTGGTTCTGCCCTGTTCATGCAGCTCTTTTCCCAGGCATCCATTACTACCTCAGCCCATACCGACAGTGCCTCCTCCTCCTTGTTAAACTGGTTAATTAATGGCTGCTGCCTGTGGGAAGCAGATGTTCTGGAGCTGTTGGCCTGGGGAGGCACTGGGCTGCTTTCCACGTGGTGTTGACACCACAGGCTGCACATACAAACTGCAGAGCCTTTTAAACTTGGAGGAATGAGGTCTCTCTCTTATGGCCCTATTGCCCAGGTTTGAGGGCCCCAGATCATTGCTTTGTGTTTTTGGAGTGGAGCAGGGGGAGGGGCACGTGGCCAGTTTCCTCTGGGGTCTCTGGTGAGGATAATGTGAAGGGGCTCTTTGGCAGGAGACTCAGGAGAGCAGGCTAAGGGCTGGGCAAGAAGTGGGTAGGTTGTACTGCAGTAACTAGCTCCCTTGGAGGCTTGGGAACCTCTCCACTTTCATTGCCCTGGGAGTCTGGCTCTTTGTGTTCCCTTTGGTTCTGTATTCAGGTAGAGCCTTTGGCTCCTGTTGATGCTGTTTCCTAGGAGGAATGGTGGCACTCAGTGCTGGGCAGAATAAGCCCCAGCCTGTATGATGGGGAGGAGGGGAAGGGAAATCTCTCCAGCCCCTGGCCCTCCCCTTAGGCTTCTTGCAAAGTGCTACAGGGCCCCAAAGAAGAAAGGGGCTTTCTCAGATTCCCCACAGTCTCTCCTCACAGCCTGGAGTGAGGCCAGAGGCTTTGGGCTGGGAGGTAGTGGGGACAGCACACCCCTGCTCCTGGTCCCCACCTGAGGGTTGGAAGAAGAGGGAATTTCCCTGAGGATCTGGGATCCCCCTCAGGAAGCAAGAGCCTCCAGCCCCAAGGGCCCCCTGCAGCTGCTGGGAAAGGCAGTGGGAGAGGAGGGGTGCAGGAAGGAGGGAATTCCCCTGGGGTCTGATAGGGTGGGAGGTGGAAGACAGAACACCAGAAGAGTGGGCAGAACTCTTGTCCTGATGGCCTGGTTGAGAAGCTGTGCCACGCACCCACCGGCTTCGGGCCTCAGCCTTTGCCTCTGTTCAATGGGAGTTGGTTTGCAAAGCCTCTGAGATTCTCCCAGGCCAAGGTCTGCGTGGGGAGGAGGGCAGTGGGGCCGGCCACAGGCGTCACCCTCCCCCGTACCTCCCTCTGCAGGCGGTGATGGAGAACATGCGGCGGAAGTGCAAGTGCCACGGCACGTCAGGCAGCTGCAGCTCAAGACTTGCTGGCAGGTGACGCCCGAGTTCCGCGCGGTGGGGGCGCTGCTGCGCAGCCGCTTCCACCGCGCCACGCTCATCCGGCCGCACAACCGCAACAGCGGACAGCTGGAGCCCGGTCCCGCGGGGGCACCCTCGCCCGCCCCGGGCCTTCCGGGGCCACGGCGCCGCGCCAGCCCCGCCGACCTGGTCTACTTCGAGAAGTCGCCCGACTTCTGCGAGCGGGAGCCGCGCCTGGACTCGGCGGGCACCGTGGGCCGCCTGTGCAACAAGAGCAGTGCGGGCCCCGACGGCTGCGGCAGCATGTGCTGTGGCCGCGGCCACAACATCCTTCGGCAGACACGCAGTGAGCGCTGTCACTGCCGCTTCCACTGGTGCTGCTTCGTGGTCTGTGAGGAGTGCCGCATCACTGAGTGGGTCAGTGTCTGCAAGTGAGCCAGCGGCTCTCCTCCCTCAGGCTGCTCCTCTGTGGCATGCCATCTTGGCCGAGCATCACCTTGGTTCCTGGGAGTGGAGGCTGGACCACAAGATTTTATAGGAACCTCCCAGCTCTGAGGTCATCAAGACTTCAATCACGGGACAGTTCAGGCTTGCTTGGACCTCCCCCACTCACTTCTGTGGTCTCCAGGACCGATTTGTGCCTCCCGGATTTCTGCCCCAAGCTCAGACAGCTCCGTTGGGCTGGGGGTTGCCCCACACTTTAGGGCCGTGTCAGCCAGGCATGCTCTGGGCTTGCCTCCTTTATCTCCTCACCCCTTCCCCTGGAGTGGGAGGAAACCAATGGAAGCTGGTGGGTAGGGGGAGGAGGAGTACAAAGAAGAAATGGACATCACTGAGCTGAAGTGTTTCTGCAGAGGACTCAGAGGTTCTCTTCCACCAGCCCCTGCCCCTCCTCGTTCATTTAACAAATATTTATTTTGCACTCTTTATGGCCTGGCACTCTGTGGGGATGAGAGGTGCTGGGAATACAGATGTGAATAAGAGACACAGCACCTACCCTCTTGGAGTTTACATTCTGCTGGGGAAGATGGGCAATAAACAAGAAAATACACAAGCAAGGACATTTCAGACAATGCTGTGTGATGTGAAGAAAATAAAGCAAGGTGCTGGATGTAGAGTGATTTGTGGGGAGTGGGGCCCCTTTAGATAAAGCTGCTGGTCAGAACTGCACGCTGAGACCTCACGATAAGAGCTGTGCTAAAATATTTGTGTACAATATGTATGCTAAGTCGCTTCAGTTGTGTCTGACTCTGCGAGTCCATGGGCTATATGTAGCCTGCCAGGCTCCTCTGTCCATGGGGATTCTCCAGACAATAATACTGGTATGGGTTGCCATGCCTTCCTCCAAGGGATCTTCCCAACCCAGGGATCAAACCCAGATCTCCCACATTGCAGGCAGATTCTTTACCATCTGAGCCACCAGGGAAGCCCAAGAATACTGGAGTCAGTAGCCTATCCGTTCTCCAGGGGAACTTCCTGACCCAGGAATCGAACTGGGGTCTCCTGCATTGTAGGCGGATTCTTTACCAGCTGAGCTACCAGGGAAGCCAGAGCCATGCACAAATTGAGGGTTAAGGGCTTTCCAGGCAGAGGCTATGTGAAGGCAAAGGCTCTGAGGTCAGAAAGATCTCAGAAGGAACAGCAAAGAGGCCAGTGCGATTGGAGGGAAGAAATCAAGGGACAGATGTCAGAAAGGAGGAGCCTAGGAGGGGGTAGGGGAATGGACACATGATGTGTCCTTCCAGGCCAAGGTAAAGAGTTGGGATTTTATGTAAGAGAAATGGGAACCTTCAGAGGGTCTTAGGCAGGCAAGTGTCATGGTCTGATTCCCACATAGATTGCTGTTTGGGGAACTGAATGACTGGGGACAAGTTGACAGCAGAGGGCCAGGTAGGAGAGACAACCAGAGATAAGGCCTGGATTAGATGGGAGGTGGGGAAGTTGGCAAGGGGCCAGATCAGGAGCCCTGGAGGCCCGAGCTCTAGCTGTCCACCTTGTGCCTGAGCCCTCTGCCACAAGCCAGGGCGAGTGTTGGCCAGAGCTCCCGTCAGCAGAGACAGGAGGCACTCTGAGAGCAGTAATCCTGGGCAAGACCCAGCTCAACCCAGCCAGCCCAGCGCCCCGGGGAGCAGGTGGGGCTAGGAGGCGCGGCTGGGGAGAAGGGTGGCGGGGGAGGGCCAGGAGACTCACTGTCTGGATTCTGGTCTCTCTGAGTCCAGGTAGGGGAGGCGGGGTGTGTAAGTAAGGCTGGGCCGTGGGGGGGGGGGTCCATCTTTCTGGGTGTCTTGTGCCCCCAGATCCCCAGATTGGGGTATCCCTTGGCAGGTCAGTTGGTCTCCCGTCTAGACCCTCAGAACACTGCAGAGCTGGCAGCCTAGGTCCAGTGTTGCCCTCTCCTTGGCTCTCAGAGCTGTTTTTCTGGAATAGACCCTCAAGGAGGAGGCAGTGGAGGGGGAGGCAGGGTCAGGATCTTGGGGAAAGTACTCTTTGTCAACTTCATCCAGGCCTCTTGCTGCTCACAGTTGAGAGTCCTGCTGCCTGCCTCAGTTTACCCTAGAATGGCACCCTTTTTGATGAACCAGCCAAGGATGAAGTCTTGTTCCTTTTCCTAGTTGCCAGCCTACACACATCTCCATACCTCCTTGGCCCTAACTCATGTCTCTCCACCCCTGAGTAGAGGTGAGAAGGAAGGAAGCCCTCTTGGTGATGCACCCCCGTAGGCTAACCACCTGGGTGAGCTGCCCCCACTCACTTGCCCTTAGCTCCCTTCCCTCCAACTGCCTGCATCCCAGCAGTTCCCAGACATGCCTAAAGCAGCAGGGCCTTCCATATGCTCAGCTCTTCTGCCTCTGGAAAAGACAGGGTTTCTCTCCCCATCCCCCCAAAGACAGCCCCACAGGCAGGCGGGTGAGAGTCCCCTGGGAGGAGGGGTGGGCAGGAGCAGCCAGACACACCTGCCTCATTCCTTTCCTCTTGTTCACTCAGGAGAGAGCTGTGGGGGCTGGGTTACCTGCCTTCTTTCTCCCTCCCATTCAGGGTAGGAGGTAAGGGAGAGGCAATGAGGCCTGGGGAGGCGCTCCCAACCCCTCTAGCCCCCAGCAGCGTCCACTATATCATTAGCTGCGGCTTCAGCCTCCTCTGCCTTCCAGGCTTTAGGAGGACAGAGCTGGGGGAGGAGAGACTGAAGATGAGAGATACAGAATGAGGTTTGGGATAATGAGGTAGGAGCTATAACACTGTAGAAGGTACACCTCTAGAGGGAGGGGTGAACTGCGGGGTGGAGCACTGGACACCGGGCTGTGAGGGGCATATCCTAGTCAAACCAAGTCAAGTCATGGTGACCTGTTGTTGTTTAGCACTACGTTGTGTGCGACTCTTTGTGACCCCATGGACTATCGTCCACCAGGCTCCTTTGTCCACGGGATTTCCCAGGCAAGAATACTGGAGTGGGCTGCCATTTCCACCTCTAGGAAATGTTCCCAACCCAGGGATCGAACCTGTGTCTCCTACATTGCAGGCAGATTACCAACCGCTGAGCCACCAGGGAAACTCTCATGGTGATCTGACATATGCTAACTTTACCTTGTAAAGAAAGAGAGGGAAAGTTGGAGAAGGAACAAATAGGGTGTTGCCCACTCCCCAGCCTCTCTCTGGGTCTGCAGCTGACTAGAGTTAAAAGCAAAGCTGGACCCTTCACTTGAAAAGCAGTGTGTGGGACTTGGTTGGGACCCTAAAGGGAGACGTGCAGGTGATAAGGGGTAGGGAATGGGGCCCCAGAGGCCCTGGGCTCATGCACACTGGCTGCAAAGTGAGGCAGAAATCAATGTGCTGATTGAAAACAGGGGAAACAGGCTGAACTCAAGGGGGATGGCAAAGGTAAATGGGAGGAGAACCTGCCACAGCTCAGAAAGGACCGAGGTTCAGATACGAAAATGAGAACAGAAGGCGGACTAGAGTTCATTCAGATGGGGAGACAGCCACCCCCACCCCAACACCCTTCGCCTTGGTGGACACTGGGCCAACTCCTTGCAGGAGGAAAAAGTACCATGGAGCCTGGATGGTCCCAAAGGGTAGAAGGGAAGGCCTAAGAGAGAACGGGTGGATAGATAGTAAGCAGTGGTGGGGTTAAGGGTCAGGGAGAGGCAGCCAGACTGGAGTGGGGGATCAGAACCCAGGCATCCTGCTTTTCAGTTGCCCAAGGTCCCTGGGTCAGAAAAAAGAAGAAGGGAGAGGCAAAGGCAGAGGCCTCTGCAGCTGTAGAAGGGCCAGGTGGGTGAGAAGCAAGGTCGGGGGCATCCGGGCCCTCCCTTGCCTTCCTCCGAATTAATGCGCCCCTAGCTAGCCCCCGGCAGGGGGCCTTCCACGTTGGAGCTTGGCCAGGCCCTAGTCGAGGCCTCCCTCCTTCGCTCCCCCCGCCCCTTCTCATGTGGTTGCCGGCAGCTGCCTGCGGTCGCCCCAACCCCTGCGCTCAAGGCTCGGGGACTTTCCAACAGGGGAAAAAATGACTTAATGAGAGTGCGAGCCGGGGGCGGGAGGGACAGGTCCCTGTAATCACCGCTCTGCTGTGGGGCCTGCGCGCCTCCGGGCCCTTCCCGGGCTTCCTGCTGCCAGCGGCCCCCTCGGGCTCCGCTGGGGGAGGGGGACGGGCTGGCTCAAGGGGATCCCTTTTCAAGTTCCAGGTTGTTTGGGGGCCCTCCGGCTGCCTTTGCTCCCTAGGATTGTCCTTGCCCCATGATCCCTCGCTGGATTTCGTCCTTGAAGTTGGGGGGGTTGCAGTCTTTTCAGGAGCCAGGGTCATCTGCTGATGGATTAGAGGGGTGCCGGATCCGGAGCAGCGCCCTTTTGCCACTTCGCGGCTGCGCACTTCCAAACGCCCCCGGTTGCTGTGGCAACCAGGGCAGTTGAGGTGTGTCCGCGGGGCTGGGAGGCGCCCCCCGCCCTTTTCTCGCCGCCCTCCGGGCCAGGCCCGGCCGCTGCGGTACGCGGGGGTGGGGGTGTGCCGTTACCATGGCAAGGGTGCGCTAGGAGGGCACATTCTTCCCCAGGGTGGGAGCGCCCTGGGGATACGAGAAGGGGGGTGACGGGGGCGGTAGAAAGGGGAGGGGGAGGGTCAGAACTAGGGAGGAGTCTCGGACAAGAAGAACCAGGGCTTTTGGGGTTGGGATGGGGAGTTTGGAATCTGCCCCCCTCCTCCATACCCTAGCTCTCCGGAGACTTCCCACTCTTCTCCCCCAAACTCTCTCTGGGGTTCAAGCTCCTCATCCCCCGTTCTCGGAGAAGGGATCCAACTACCGAACCTCCAGGGTGGGGAGGGGTTCGCCGAGCCAAGTGTCTATACCCTACCCACCCCCCACAAGCGGATCTGCAGTCCAGACTACGACCCGAAGCCCTGCAATTAAGCCCCTCGCCCTCCCCTGCGCCGCCCGCCGGTCCTCTGCCAGGCAGGGCCTGCACCGCCAATTACAGCGAGTGCGCAGCAACTGATCACTCCGGAGTCCTGGAAGCGGCCCGGGGTGGGGACCTTAGGCAGGTCAAGGGGGCGGGGTCCCAGGGGGTAGTCCCCGGCCAGGGGTCCTTAATTAAAGCTTCGGGCTGTGGCCTTATGCCCAACTTCTCCGCTCCAGACAATATGGGGAGGAGAGGTCTACTCGGTGCTCAGTCCTTCTCTGCCTCAGTTTCTTCCTCCTCGAACGCAGAAAGAGCGCACGGTGTGTGTGTGGTGTGTCTGAGGACGCAAGAGCTCAAAGCCCTCAAGGCCGGCTCTCTTTCCCGCCGCAGACAGCCGCGTGGGTCTCTCCTGGCCCGACGCCCCGCGGGATGGACCGGGTTCTGTCCTGCTGAGCCAGCCGGTACCGCGTTTTTCTGGGAATCGGTACATGGCGCCCCCTCTGGGCGGGAGGTTCCCACGCTTCTACCCCACAATGAAAAACAGTCCCGGAGCCTGCAGGGCAGCGACGTGGGGATCCTGCCACCACATTTGCCCCCTGCCATCCCTTCTTCCCTCTCCCCTCGCCTGCGGGTCTGCAGGGGCTAGGGGAGAGCTCAAGCCTCCCGCGGTCCAGCTTCGCACATCTGGCCCACAGCTGGGACCCGCCCACTTGGAACTGCTGTGGACCCAGCGCCCTCTTTGGTGCCTAGCGGCGGCGCACCAGCTTTCCGCGTGGACTGCCGCCCTCCTGGGGTCTCGCTCCAGTTCCAAGGATTTCGGGTTCCACCCATTCGGCGCCCCATGCCCTTGCGTATACCCCACTCTGTCTTACGTCGCTCCCAAATGCGACTCCTTAGGCTTTTTGCTCTCAGCCGGCCGCTGCCTCGCTGACTCTTTCCTCGGTCCCTCTATGCTTAAAACCTTGTCCGACCCAGCTGTCACCCAACCTCCCATCTCAGTCGTTCAGGCTTCGAGGGCAAGTACTGTGGTGAGGTCTCTCGGTGCTCAACATAAAAGTCTGCAAATAGGAACATAATTACATAAATCGCTGCCCATCTGCTGGATGGAATTCCTCGCTGTGCCCTTAAAAATGAGGTGGTTGGAAGTATATTTAGGGACTGAGACTGTCTGCTCTTCATCTAGGAGGGGTGGGTGTGCAAGATGCAAAATAGCACAAGGAAGGATCCCTTCTTTATTGCAACAAAAAAAAAAATAGATGTGAGTTGCATTTTTAAAGTCTAAAATAGGCAGCAAAATGCTAACAAATTATTTTTGGATGATGGAATTATAGGTGGTTTAAAATTTGTCTCCCTTTTATCTACATTTTTCATTTACCTTTAATGCACATGTATTACTTGGGCATGATAATAACTTCATTTCCAGAATATTTTTGTTCAAAATGTGGCCATCGAATTACATCATTAGAATATGTTAAATTGTAAAAGAACCCTTTTAAAACTAGGAATTAGGGAGACCTCCTGACAAGAGCTAATATGATTATGTCATTGGGATTTTCTTCTTAAAATCATAATGCTTTGTAGGGAAAGCAGGCTTCTGACCTCTGAATTTCAGGGCCTAAAGAACTGAGAAGTTGTTAGAAGGGTCTTCAAATCCAAATGCATATCCAGTATTGTTGTGAATGGAATAGCTGATTTATTTTCCATTGTAATACCTAAGTATAAAGATGCTGTCATGATTAACAATGTAGAAAATAATCTTAAACCTTTTCCCCTGTCTTGATCTTCTTGGATCTCTTTGCAAACCCTATACATCATTAAATGTCCTCCCCTTAGACATATTTAACCCTTTGCCCCATGTGTTTGATGTCGCACTGCCTCATCCTCCTCTCATTCTCCACTGCCTCAGGGATTCTGTTCACTCTTTCCTTGTCTTTTTTCTTTGTATTTGGTGTAACAAGAAAATTACAACAATAGTACAAAGAACTTTCCCCTTCCCTGAACTGCTTCCTGAATAAATTGCCTCAGTTCAGTTCAGTCGCTCAGTCATGTCTGACTCTTTGGACCCCATGAATTGCAGCACGCCAATGCCTAACATTTTAGCGTACGTACTTTAGGGTATATTTCCTGGTGTCTCAGACAGTAAAGAATCTGCCTGCAATGTGGGAGACCTGGATTCGATCCCTGGGTCGGGAAGATCCCCTGGAGAAGGGAATGGCAACCCACTCCAGTATTCCTGCCTGGAGAATCCCACAGACAGAGGAACCTGGCGGACTAGAGTCCATGGGATTGCAAAGAGTTGGACACGACTGAGCTACTAACACTTTCACAAACTTTTCACTTTCTTACATAACCTAGTACAATACTCACAATCAGGAAATTAACATTGATACATTAATACTATCTAACTGCCAGATCTTACTGAACTTTCCTCAGTTGGTTGAATGATGAAAGGATCCAGTCCAGAATTACTCATTACTCATTATATTTAGTTGTTATGTCTTTCCAGTCACCTTCAGTCTGAGACAGTTCCTAAGATTTCCTTTACTTTTATGACCAGGATGACTCAGATGACTACAGACCTATTATATTGTAGAATGTCCCTCAACTTGGGTTTATTTGTTGTTTCTTCATGATTAGATTTGGGCTATACAGCTTTATGCAGCAATATTACAGATGTGAGTGTTTTACTCAGTGCTTCATTATTCACTTTGATGCTTAGAATTTCCCAGACTTGGCCAGCTGCCACGCTGACTTCTGTCACCACAATTCTTTTTTTTTTTTTTTTTCTTCATGATTAGATTTGGGCTATACAGCTTTATGCAGCAATATTACAGATGTGAGTGTTTTACTCAGTGCTTCATTATTCACTTTGATGCTTAGAATTTCCCAGACTTGGCCAGCTGCCACGCTGACTTCTGTCACCAAAATTCTTTTTTTTTTTTTAATTTAATTTAGACAACTGTGTATATTTTCTATTTTTCAGAATTCTTTTTACAGAATGTGTTTTGACATGATTTACCTAATCTAAGGTGAAGGTGAAGGTGAAGTCGCTCAGTCGTGTCCGACTTTTTGCGACCCCGTGGACTGTAATGTACTAGGCTTCTCTGTCCATGGGATTCTCCAGGCAAGAATACTGGAGTGGATTGCCATTTCCTTCTCCATGTCACCACAATTCTTTGAGTACTTCCTTACTTTCTGGCACAACAGGATGTTCCAGGTTCATCTTGTACTTTCTCTGCTCAAGTGCTATAACCAGCCATTTCTCCAAGGGACCTTTGTTTCTTTTAATGGAGAAAGATATGTAGAAAACAAGACCTGGGTGCCAGGCGTGCTCAATGTTTTGAGGTATCACTGCTTCCAGGTCTCTTATGGAGAGTGCTAGGAAATTTGTGTCTGATTAAACACACACATATGATCTATCTATATGTCAATCAAATCATTTATCAGTGTGTAGAGAAAACCGTTTGTTCACACAATACCTTAATTCCCATCCAACACTACAGGATTTATGATATTTTTTCTCTTTTTATTTGTATAACTTCCTTTTCTCTTCTTGTTGGATTTATCCCTTTGTAAGTAACCTATTCCTAGCTGCTGCTGCAGATATCATCTTCTCCTATCTTGGCCTTGATAACTTATGCCAACCCAGTGTCCACTCTGCCCCCACATGCTTGCTTCACTGGTTGGTCCCCACATCATGGCTTTTCAGCCACATTATTCAGACAGGCGGACAGACAGGCTAGAAACAACTTTGCTCTCTTTTTAAGATTTAGATACAATTTTCAATCCTTCCAGTTCCGTAAATGCCAACTGATTTTCCTGTCAAAAGCGCTGGAGTCGTTGAGCACCTTTAGTTCCTTGACATCTCACATCTAATCCATCAGCAGATATTGTTGGATTTCCTTCGGTTTATGGCTAGAGTTTGGACACATGTCACCTCCTCCATCATTACCATCATGGTGCAAGACACTGTGGTCTCTTGCTTTGAATGACTGTGGTTATCTCTTAGTTGATCTCCTTGCTTCTGCCCTCACACATCGCCAGCATACTCTATGCATAGCAGCCAGAGTGATCCTTTTAAAGCATAACATTAATCATGCAGTGCACCTGCTCTGCTCAAAATTCTCCAGTCTTCCTATCTCAGAACAACAGCCAAAGTACTTACAACCACTTACCTAGACAGCGTGTTAAAAGTAGAGACATCACTTTGCCAAGTCAAAGCTATAGTTTTTCCAGTAGTCATGTACAGATGTGAGAGTTGGACTATAAAGAAGGCTGAGCACTGAAGAATTGATGCTGGAATTGTGGTGCTGGAGAAGACTCTTGAGAGTCCCTTGGACAGCAAGGAGATCAGACCAGTCATTCTAAAGGAAATCAGACCTGACTATTCACTGGAAGTGCTGATGCTGAAGCTAAAGCTCCAGTACTTTGGCCATCTGACATGAAAAGCCAATTCATTGGAAAAGACCCTGATACTGGATACAAGATTGAAGTCAGGAGGAGAATCGGATGACAGAGGATGAAATGGTTGGATGGCATCATTGACTCAATGGACATGAGTTTGAGCAAACTCCAAGAGACAGTGAAGGACACGAAGCCTGTCATGCTGCAGAACATGGGGTCACAAAGAGTCAGACATGACTTAGCAGTTGAACAATATGGCAAAAATGGTACTAAGTACATAGTAGGTGCTCAATAAGTGAATGAATGAATGTCTTCGGGAATGACTACCAATCTGTCTTTAGGCCCAGCCTTCCTTCATAGAATCCTTCTTGAAGTTCTGGATGCCAGCTAGAACTATTTTACTGTGTGTTTGTGGTACCACAAACTGAAGCTTTATGAAGGCAGTTTCATGATCTCATGCATATATTTGTTAATACAAGGAATGAAATTTCACTTTATTCACTGAAAGTTGATCAGTCGTGTTCGACTCTTTGTGATGCCGTGGACTATACAGCCCATGGAATTCTCCAGGCCTGAATACTGGAGTGGGTAGCCTTTCGCTTCTCCAGGGTATCTTCCCAACCCAGGGATCAAACCCAGTTCTCCTGCATTGCAGGTGGTTTTCTTTCTTTCTTTCTTTCTTTTTTTAAACCAGCTGAGCCACAAAGGAAGCCCAAGAATACTGGAGTGGGTAGCCTATCCCTTCTCCAGGGGATCTTCTTGACTCAAGAACCGAACCGTGGTCTCCTGCATTGCAGGCAAATTCTTTACCAACTGAGCTACCACCTGAACAGGGACTTTGTTCACTGCTGACTTCTTAATGCCTAGAACAGTGCCTGGCATAGAGCAGGCATTTAATGTTTGTTAACTGAATGAATGAATGATTTCCCTCTCAAATTAGTTCTCCCTCTCTTTGTAACATCATTTTTTCTCATTATTAAGCTCAAAATTCCTGTCAACTTGGACTTTCTCCTCTCCTTTCTTTTCCATATTCTATGACTTCCCCAAACCTGCCCATTCTCCCCCTTCATTGGCACTGTCAATACCATAGTTCATCACACACCTCAGATGTCATGGCAGCCTCCCAACTAACCTCTTTGATCCATCTCTGTCAGATTTTCCTATTTTTCTCTCCCACAAAGTGCTCTAATCATGTCATTTCCTTTGGCTGAAGCTTTCAATGGGTCTTTGTACCGATTAGGGTACTTAATTGCAAACAGTAGAAATGGACTCTGGTTCACTTAAGTAGAAGTGGAATTTACTGGAATGATATCAGGCAGTTCACAGAACTGACAGGAAGCCTCAAGAATCAGACTCGGGAAATAGTCAAGGACCAAGAGAAGTTAGGCAGCCAGAACCTCATTCAGGTCTTTCCCAGGAGCAGCCTGATTAGGGGGCTGCTTCCCCTGGGCTTCACTCTCACATAGCCACAACCACCGTGAGAACTGACTGGTGCTGCCTCTGGGATGACTCATAAATAGTCATCTGCTTCCTTGGGTCACTTGCTGAAGACTCAGAGTCCTGAGTGGGATCATTGCTTTGATTGTACACTGTTGAGGTCATAGTTCTGTGACCTTCCTGCTGAGGGTCAAGGGAGTATCTGACTTCTCACTAAGACATCCACTAAGGAGGATACTCCAGCATAGGAAAGAGGCTCAGATGCCGGGCAGCCTAAAAACCCAGTGTGTACCCACATACACAGTTCCTGAGTGCATCATCGAAGCCCTCCATTCTTTGCCACAAACCATCACCTCTAGTTTTTTCTCTCTTGCACACCATGTTCCATTCAAGCAGGACTACATGCCATCCCCTGAGTTGATCCTTCCTGCCTCAGCCCCTTGTTGCAACTAATCTCTAAAGGTGGTCCCTATCGAAGCACACTTCCTAGATATCACACCTAAGTATTGTCTTCTGTCCTTGAATCTTGGCTTGCCCGATGATTCATCTTCATGGATAGCAAGCTTGGAAATGATACTGCATGACTCCCAAAGACAGGGTATAAGAAGTCTTGCAGCTTCTGCCTCAGCCTTTTGGAATGTTAGGGGAAGCCAGTCACCATGTATGAAGTCTGTCTGCTCTGAGACAACCATGCTATGAGGAAGTCTAAGCAAGGCACAGGCAAAGGCCATGTGGCAAGAGAGAAATTCCTGGCTAGTCCCCATCTGTTTCATCTCATCTGAAATAATTCAGATGAGATGCCAGACATGTGATTGTAAAAAGCCATCTCTTGGATATCCAGCCCAATTTAGTCTTCAGATGACTTCAGCTCCAACCTCCATCTGACTGCAATTGCAGAAAAGACCCCCAGTGACAACTGCCTAGCTGAGTGTCCTATTGGACTGTGAAGATAATAATAAATTGTTATTTTAAGCCACTAAAATTGGAGGTGATTTGCTCCACAGTAATGGAGAATCAAATCAGCCCCTTTGTGGTTCATGTTTTGTTCTCTCTGGAATGTTCCCCCAGTCTCCTACCCTATCCATGTACCAGTCATATCTGCAATTGTCAAAAACCTGCTTAGTGTGGCTCAGGACACAGCAAAGAGCCAAGCTTTGGGAGTCGTCTATGGATGGGTTCAAAGGTGTTAAATCTAAACTTAGTCTCATCATCCCTGTGACTTCAGGCAAAACAATTTCTCTGGACCTGAGTTTCTCCATCTGCCATATGGAAATAAAAACGCCTGTCTCCCAGAGTTCTTTTAAGTACGAGATAGAAAAATATATAATACAACAACGCAACTCGTCCATTTTAGTCTCATTGAATAGAGGTCTTCAGGAGATACCCAGCTTTTTAGACCTGCATCAAATGGCATTCCCAAAGTCTAGTTCTTATCACTTACAAAATACATAGTTTTGGACAAATCCTTTAAACTTCTTTGAGCCTACCCCCCACCTATGTGACACAGGTTTGATGATAGTAACTGTGTAATGGGGCTTCTTGACTGGGCTAAGGATTGGATTATCTCATGGTGTTAGGCAACACTGCCCCTTGAGACGGAACACCCAGAATCCTTAACCCATGTCCATTAACCTATATGACATCAGGAATCCTTTGGAAGTGAACAAAACCACACACATGATTGTAGTTTGGGCGTGAAAGGACATACCTAGTGGGTCAGGGACTGCCAGACCACAGGAAATAACAGCAGAGTTTCTGAAAGCTCATCACCCTGAGTGAGAAAGGGGTTTCAGTGGAGGCGGGAAGGGGTGCATTGAACAGAGCAGAGGGAAGACTGTTATTTGGAATCATGTGAGGCTAGACACGACCATCGTATGGCTCAGTGCATTTCATCTCCTACTTTCCCAGGGCCTTCCTGGTGGAGAAGGAAAGATCTGGGGTATAATGGCAAAGACAAGGGCTACCAGAGACACACATATCTTTACTAAGGGAATCCTTATGAGAAGCAGCAGCAGATATTTTTCTACCTCAGAGAGGGAGAGGCATGCCAGGGGATTCCAGTTGCAACCCATGCAAAAACAGGAAAAACATTTATGTTGTTGGAAGGCAGAATAGTGGTTACACCTGCAGGGGAAGGAGTGACTAGAAGGAAACATGAGGGGGATTCTGGAGGCTGGTAATGTATGCTTCTTCAAGGGGCTGGTTACACCAGTATGTTCATTTTATAATGCTTGAGTACACTTATGATTTGTGTGCTTTTCTTTATCTTATTTCAATAAGAAGTTCACACACACACATGCACACATACCCCTCCTTCTGTGGAAGATAACCAGTCATTTCCCACATCAAGCCTTTTGAAGTGTAGTCACATCAGGTAAAGGGATAAAAGACTTGTGAGGTGGAGGCAAGGACCTCCTGGTATCGGCCCAGATATATTTCATTTCTCCCTCCATTCATTCACTCTTTCACTTAGTTTAAGTATCCCCTAAACACTGAAAACTGTAGCATGATAATAGCAGTAGCTTCCACCTATTAAGCAGCTTATTTGGAGTAGGGTCTGAATACAGACAACTCACAATAATCCCATGTAGTCGCATCCACATCTATTATGAAAGAGTTCCAGAAAGGTTAAGCAAATTGCTCAATGTCATACAACAAGAAAGTGTCTAGATTTTCATGGGTCTACGTGAACCCAAAACTTTTCACTGAGCTACACTTTCCTATAGGAGTCTAGGGATTGGAGGATTGTTCACAAATTGTTCCATCGCAGTAACGGTAAAGAGGATTTAGAGCTGGAGTCAGGCTTGTCTGGGTTCGAATGTTGGTATCACCCTTTTTCTGTGACCTTCGGCAGGTTCCTTCATTTTTGAGCCTCAGTTTCCCTATCTGTGTAATGAGCGTAAAAAAACACGTTCCAGTGAACGTCTAGAACAGGCAGTCATTAATATTTTTGCAAAACTCTACCAGGGCCACAGTCAGGCATGGGTACTGAGTGGGAAGGCGAGTCCCTGCCCCTCAGCTCCTAATCTAAACCATTTGGGCCTGGTGGACTTAAGTGAGCCGGTGAGCCTTTATAGCCCCGTCGGCAGTCGTAGAAAACGGGTCGGGCGAAGAGCCTACGTGCCAAACGACACTCCAAAGGGTTAGCTCCTACAGATTCCAGAGGGCGTCTCTCCCGCTCCGCTCCGCAGGCTAGAAGATGCAATATCGCGAGACCTGACGGGATCCAACGGGTTTCCAGGCCGGAAGTGGGGGGCGGGTCGGAGGGGGCGCGCTTCTTTTGAAACATGCGGAAGGGACGTGTGGGCTGGAGGTCGCTGTCCCTTCTGCGAATCGGTCGAGTAACGCTGGAGTGGGAAGCTGGATCAGCGGAGACCTCGATGTGGGGTTAGGCCAGGAGCGGTCACAGCTTCATTCATTGTGCAGCTACCAGGGCTTGCCACGCGCTGTGAGCCACTGTGTCGAAGCCCCTCCTTGCCTCCCCCGAGCTTAACTCTGTCCGCTCCATACCAACCTTCAACCGTAATTAAAGTTCACTGCTTTTGGCACAGCCTTTTGGGAGCCTTTGTGATCGCGGAGGTGGTTTGCTCTGACACTAACCAAACTTCACCTTCTGGAGGGCCACTTGCCCGGTCCCGTTTGTGGCCATGGTATGGATCTTAGGAACGTGTTCACACGATCATGTTTTTATAAACTCAGCAAAACTGGCGATATCAGTATTTTAATCCACATCTGTTAAGACAACTGCCTCTTTCCACTGGGACTTTCCGGTCTGGGAGCAAAGTAGTTAGGGCGTCTTGGGGCGTTTTAGGTAGGTCTTCTCTTGACTAGGGCTTGATTGTGTCTACTTGGGCTGCCTTTGGGTTCTGGGTTGTACAGAGTCCGGATGAGAGGCTCAGTAAAGATAAAAGGGAAACAACTCGGTTTCTGAAGTGCCTGCAGATCTCGGATGGTGGCAGCCTCCTTCCTCCACCCCTCCCAGCAATGAAAGGACAGCGTGTGGTGAAAGAACCATCAGAAGAACTGCAGCCATGGGTCCTCCCTCTGTGTCAGGGTAAGTGTGGAATCCTTGAACAGAAGCAGAAGCTGGTGAACCGGCTGTGAGTGAATATGCATGCAAACATGTCTTTTATTGTTTCTCAAGCCAAGTATATTTTTGATCTGTTTCCCTGGAGACCGGAATAGGGAGAAGCTTTACTAAGTGGAGTATAATTTTGCCGACTCCACTTCCTTTCCAGTTCTCCAAGTTAGTCATCCTGTCTATTCACCTGAACTGGTTTTATCCAAGGTTACTTAAGTTCTTTGTTGCTAAATTTAACTTTTCTCTCCTAATCCTAACTGACTCTCCTTTGCTACCGTTGCTCTTTTCAAATGTAAGTCCTATCCACCTCTACTTAAAATCTTTCAGTGGCTCCCCTTTGCTTTTAGAATTAATACTCAAATCTCCAGCCAGCATGGTCAGACCCAGATCTCTCCAGATTCATTCCATTGATATTTTACTTCTCCAGCAGGCCATGCGTGTTTCCTGATACAAAGGTTTTGCACATTTTCCTTCACCCATTTTTATATATGCCTTAGTTTATCTGTTAACGCCACAAATACTGTGGGACAATAAATTTTTGCTACTTACACACTCAGTTTATGATAATTTGTACAGCAGCTCTAGAACACTAATATACTCACCAACACTTGTTATTTTCCATTAAAAAATTTTTTTAATATAAATTTATTTATTTTAATTGGAGGCTAATTACTACAATATTGTATTGGTTTTGCCATACATTTACATGAATCCGCCATGGGTGTACAGGTGTTCCTCATCCTGAACCGGCCTCCCACCTCCTTCCCCATCCCACCCCTCTGGGTCATCCCAGTTATTTTTCATTTTTAAAATGATCATTATAGCCATCCTTTTGGGTGTGAAGTGGTATCTCATAGTTTGGGATTGCATTTCTTTCAGTTCAGTCGCTCAGTCGTGTCCAACTCTTTGCGACCCCATGAATCGCAGCACGCCAGGCCTCCCTGTCCATTACCAACTCCCAGAGTTCACCCAGACCCACGCCCATGGAGTCAGTGACGCCATCCAGCCATCTCATCCTCGGTCGTCCCCTTCTCCTCCTGCCCTCAATCCCTCCCAGCATCAGAGTCTTTCAATGAGTCAACTCTTCGCATGAGGTGGCCAAAGTACTGGAGCTTCAGCTTCAGCATCATTCCTTCCAAAGAAATCCCAGGGCCGATTTCCTTCAGAATGGACTGGTTGGATCTCCTTGCAGTCCAAGGGACTCTGAAGAGTCTTCTCCAACACCACAGTTCAAAAGCATCAATTCTTTGGCGCTCAGCCTTCTTCACAGTCCAACTCTCACATCCATACACGACTACTGGAAAAACCATAGCCTTGACTAGACGGACCTTAGTCAGCAAAGTAATGTCTCTGCTTTTGAATATACTATCTAGGTTGGTCATAACTTTTCTTCCAAGGAGTAAGCGTCTTTTAATTTCATGGTTGCAGTCACCATCTGCAGTGATTTTGGAGCCCAGAAAAATCAAGTCTGACACTGTTTCTACTGTTTCCCCATCTATTTCCCATGAAGTGATGGGACCGGATGCCATGATGTTAGTTTTCTGAATGTTGAGCTTTAAGCCAACTTTTTCACTCGCCTCTTTCACTTTCATTAGAGGCTCTTTAGTTCCTCTTCACTTTCTGCCATAAGGGTGGTGTCATCTGCATATCTGAGGTTATTGATATTTCTCCCAGCAATCTTGATTCCAGCTTGTGATTCTTCCAGTCCAGCATTTCTCATGATGTACTCTGCATAGAAGTTAAATAAGCAGGGTGACAATATACAGCCTTGATGTACTCCTTTTCCTATTTAATGCAGGTGATTTTGAACTTTTACATGCTTATTAGCCATTTTTATATCTTCCTTGGATCCTCTGTTCATTTTTCAATTGGACTATTGGTCTTTTATTATTGAATTTTAGAAGTTTTTTTTAATAAATCTAGAAAGAAGTCCTTTATCCTTTATGTGTGTGTGTTAGTCACTCAGTTGTGTCCAACTCTTTGTGACCCCATGGACTGTAACTCCACAGTCTCCTCTGTCTATGGGATTTTCCAGGCAAGAATACTGGAGTGGGTTGCCATTCCCTTCTACAGGGAATCTTCCTGACCTAGGTATCGAACCTGGATCTCCTGCATTGCAGGCATATTCTTTACTGTCTGAGCCACCAGGGAAGCCCCTTTTATCCTTTATATATTTTGCAAACATTTTCTCCTGTGCCCAGGTGGTCTTTTCCCTTTCTTGATAGTATTCTTTGAAGCATGAAAGTTTTTACTTTTGATGAAGTCCAATTTATCTATTTTTTCTTTTGTTGCAGTGTTTTTGGTGTTTTATCTAGTGCCCTTCTATCTTGACCTAGCTCAAATGTTCATCCCACAAGAAAGACAGCATTCCTCTGATGTATGCTCTCACAAAACCATTTTTGTAATTACAGATTTATTGGAGAGATTTATTCAATTGCCTTTCCCTCTAGATGGTAAACTCCAGAAGAGTTTATCCATTGTGTCCCCAGCAGAGTGCCTGCTATGTAGCAGGGGCTCAGAGTTGTTGAATGAATAAATGTGGACTTGACTCAGTGGACCATTCCCTGTGTGAAACACTCTTGGTGTGGTCTTGATAACGTTCACTCTCCTGCTTCTCTACTTCCTGGCTGCTCCTCGGGCTGTTCCACTGGTTCCTCTTCCTTTACTTTTCCTGTGGTCATAGGCCCTTTTCTCTTCCCACTCTCCGTACTCTCTTTGCCTCTGTTGCCAAGACTTTAATTGCATACTTAAAGCTAATGACACTCATCTGTTTCCTACCTACATGGTTCTCCTCAACTGCAGACCACTGAAAAAACTGTATTTTTTTGTTAAGTGGAATGTTCTGTAAATGGCAATTAGGTCAAGTCGGTTGATAGTGTTGTTCTTGCCTTTTGTGTTTTTATGAATTTCTGTCAGCACGTTCTGTAAGTTATTGACAAAGGAATATTGAAATCTGAATATAATTGTTGATTACTCCTTGCAGTTCTATCAGTTTTTGCATTGTGAATCTTGGAGCTCTGTTTTTTAGGAGCATAAACACTTCAGATTGTTATGCTCCTTTGATGAATTGACCGTTTTATCACTATAAATTTTTTCTCTGAAACCTACTTTGATATTATTATAGCCACTCTGGCTTTCTTTTAGTACCAGCATGGTATGTCTTTTTCTATCCTTTTACTTTTACCTAGTTATGTCCTTATATTTAAAGTATATTTAAAAGAAATTATTTATCTGACTGAGCCATATCTTAGTTGTGGTACGCAGGATCTTCAATCTTCATTGCGGCATGTAGGGTCTTTTAGTTTTGACAGGCAAGTTCTTAGTTGCAGATGGCATGCAAGATCTGGTTCCCTGATCAAGCCTGGGCCCCCTGCTTTGGGAGCACGGAGTCTTAGCTGCTGGACCACCAGAGAAGTTCCTAAAGTGTATTTATTTCACTTATCCTTATTCCTTCTCCAGTGTTCTTCCTTTCTTTAGGTAGATCCATTTCCTTTTCTCTAAAGAACCTCTAACATTTCTTGCCAGGCAGATCTACCGGCAACAAATTCCTTCAGTTTTTTGTTGTTTGAGAGAGTCTATTTCTCCTTTTTGAAGAATAATTTTGCAGGGTAGAGAATTCTGGGTTGGTAGTTTTTTCTTCAACACTTAAATATTTCAGTCCACTTTCATCTTGCTTGCATGGTTTCTGAGAAGTTGGATGTAATTCTTATCTTTGCTCCTCTGTAAGTAAGGTGTTTTCCTGTCTGGTTTCTTTCAGTATTTTTTCTTTATCTTTGACTTCTATAGCTGTAAAATATTAGTAGTGTAGTGAATCTAGTCTCAGACCTTCCACCTTCACAAAAATTAATTCAAAATGAATCACAGACTGTTTTTTGTTTCTTTTTATTTTTTTCTTGCCTTCTTTTAAGATGTATACTAAGATGTATATCACCATCTGGAAAATCCCCATGAATGGTGGAGCCTGGTAGGCTGCAGTCCATGCTAAGGGTCAGACACGACTGAGCGACTTCCCTTTCACTTTTCACTTTCATGCATTGGAGAAGGAAATGGCAACCCACTCCAGTGTTCTTGCCTGGAGAATCCCAGGGATGGGGGAGCCTGGTGGGCTGCTGTCTATGGGGTTGCACAGAGTCGGACACGACTGAAGTGACTTAGCAGTAGCACATGTGGCAAGAAGGTAAGTATTTTATAAGAAACCAAGAACAGCTAATCCTTAGGTAACCTGGGACATAACTTAAGAACTAGGTTATTTAGGACCTTAAGTAAAATTGTGACTGGGTCATGTTATCATGCCCACAACAGAAGTGCTTCAGTTCCCTGCCATCATGGGGACTCAGCTTGTTTCTTTCCTTGATTTTCCTGCTCTTCCTGCTAGCAGTCAACCCCTTCAGTCTCTTCTCTGAATATCATTTGTTTGTTCATTGCTTTTATGTACTCATGGCTTCTTCTTCTTTGTGGCCTCAAAACCTCTGCAACCTGCCCCCTCCTTTTTGTGTTCACTCAACTTCACAACCTATCATCAGCTTCTGCATCTCAGTTTCAGCTGTGCAAGAGAGTGAATCTGATTGATTCATTTAGGCATGGTCAGTTCTCTCGGCAACGCTCTTGTGCCAGGTCACATCATGGTCATCATTCATTTATTTGCTTATTTAACAAATATCAAACAGCATTGGCTCACATTCAGGTAATCTATCATAAGGTAGGTGCCCAATCCTGGGCTAGTAGCTGTGGTTGGAGTAGAGTGGAGGACGAGGTCATAAAGTGGTAACAGCATGGAGATCTACCAATATATTTAAGAAACTGTCTTAGGAAGGGGTTGTGGCCACACCAAGCATCCTAAGCCTTGACCAGTTCAGGAAACAAATTCCAGCAAGACTTTTGGCAGAAATCATTGAAAGTAATTCAAAATTAAGACCCCTGGTGCCAGGTGTGGTGGCATTTGCCTATAGTCCCAGCTACTTGGGAGGCTGAGGCTGGAGGATCGTTTAAGCCCAGGAGTTCTGGGCTGTAGTGCGCTATGCTGATCAGGTGTCTGCACTAAGTTTGGCATCAATATGGTGACCTCCCGGGAGTGTGGGATCAACAGGTTGCCTAAGGAGGGGTGACCAGCCGAAGTTCAGAACCCTCATGCTTAGAGAGTGGTATTTTACATAACTGGTGAATAGAAGTGTCTTTTGAGATATAAGTACTGAAGGTGACAGAGTTAATTTGAGGGATGGGGAGCAGAGGTCATGTGAAACTGAAGAGTTGATTCATATTCTGGCCTGATGAATAGTTGTCCCATCTTTGCTGCAAGAGCACTTTGAAGGTTAAGATTCCCTAAGAAATTCTGTGCCCTAAAACCATGGGAGATGTCTTGATCTGGAAGACCGTCTGAGGAAAGAAGCTTAGAATGTTTGATTTTGAACATGGATTAACTGCACGGTTCAAAAATTTTAATAAACTGATCCACACAGTAACTGTTGAATTGATCCTCCTGGAATAATATCAGCCAAAAATGGGAATTTGACATTGGCATCTTCTTTCCTATTAACAGACTCAGCTTGCTGCCTTCCTCCCCACTCTGTTCCTCCCTCTCTGCTTTCCTCCCTTCCTCCCTCTTTTAAAATGTTTTTTGTTTTTCAAGGAATTAAAAAGTATATCATATTATCAAGAAATTAAGAAATATATCAATCACTTAAAATATTACATGAATATGTATAGTTTAAAGGTTAATCATCCAATGAACTTTCATAAATGCACTATTTAGGTTAAGAAACAAATATATTATGAGGGTTCCATAATGCTCCCTGTGAGCCCTTCCACAATTATATCACCCTCCCTCCTCCACAGAGATAACCTCTGCCTGACTTCTATGTGAGTTATCTTCCAGTCTCTATAATTATCCTTACAATTCCTAATACCTCAATATTCCTCTACCATACATTGTTTTGCTTCATAAAACAGTAACATGCACAAAACTAGTTTAGTAAGACAGTGTACAGTTCCTTTTTAGATGCAGGCTCCCAGGAGCGTGCAGTGATGGTCTCTGGATCAGAGGTAACCTCACGTTCCCTGAAAATTTACAAGGCAAAAGCACAAGTGAGTCTATGGGAAATAGGACTCATCAAAATTGGCCTCCATGGCAGAGTGAAAGGTCAGCCAAATACAGGCCATCAGGTGGGGATGTGATCAGGAAGAGTGAGTGGCTGAATATTTTGTGATTTGAAGTACCCGTGGTCTACTTCAACTCCTGGGAATGGTTCAGAGCAAAACATTTTTGTGAGAGTGAAATAAGTATCTTCACATAATGCAGACAGGAGGGCATCAAGAGAAGAGCAGGAGCTTCATTCACACATGGTCAAGACAAGCTTTCTGGTGATGCTTCAAACACCAGAACCAGCTAAAGATTTATGGTCAACCAGAAGGGCTGTGGGAATGAGCCCTTCAAAAAGAAGAGATGATGTTGATGGTAATGATGGTAACTGAATGCTTACTGTGAGACCCCACAGGGAGCTAAGCAGTGTCCACAGTTGTCTCATTTAATCTTCATAACAATACAGAGAGGTAGATATTAATATAAAGCTTGTTGTCCAAATGAAGAGATTGAGCCTCTGAGAGGTTTTTAATTAAAAAACTGGCCCAGCATCACACAGCTGGTAAATTGCTTCACAGGTTTTCCAGGGATCGAGGCCACATGATCTGCTGGGAGAGAGATGAAGAGATAGCACAGGTGGTGAGCTGATGAGAGCATGCTTGGGCTTGTGGCAATAATAATAAATAGGGGAATTCCCTGGTGGCCCAGTATTTATAATCTGCGCTTTCACTGTGAAGGGCCTGGGTTCAGTCCCTGGTTAGGGAACTAAGATCCTACAAACCACACTGCCAAAGGAAAAAAAGGCAGCATTTACTGCATGTGCACTAAGTACCTGATCCAGTGCTAAGCACTTTACATGCATTAATTTGAGGTGAAATAAAACCCAAATACACAGAACTGGCACATGAGAGACCAAACTTGAGGCTTTTGAAAGAGTTAGAAGTACCCGTCTAGCCACATCAAATGGGCAAAAAAATAAATAAATAAAATTCTAGTTGTACTGTAGATGTTTCTTCTGATCAGAGATATCTATTTATTCAAAATTTATTTATGAAGTGCCTCTTGTGTCCCAGGTATTGTTTTAGGCACTGAGAACATAGCAGAGAACAGAACAGGATAAAGGAGAAGAGGAAAGTTCAGAAACATATAAAGAAATATTCAGAAATATTCATCTGTATTTTTGATCCTCTGATCAATACTACCAGAAAAGGAAAAAGACTGTTATAGTTGCTGCTGGTGCTACTAAATTGTGTCCTTGCCTAATTTCATTTCAGCAAGGCTTTACTGTGAACCACTAGTGTGCCAGGCACCATGTGTGGAGGCACTGGCCCAAAGATGAAGATGAGGTTTCTCTCCTTGAGAAGCACAGTGTGGGAGACAGGTAAGTGGATAATTATATTACAGATGATTTGTGCTATGATTGGGGTATGAACAGAATTCCGTAGGAGCAGAGAAGAGTGACTAATCCTGCCTGAGGGTGTCAGCTAATGTTTAATGGAAGAGAGGACATGTTAACTGGGTCTATGGGAGGATAGGAGATGGCCAGATGCAGATGGAGAGAAAAGATATCTAGGGAGGAGTCGTTTGTGGACAGAGTGACAAAGGGACTGGTGCTGAGTTCTAAGACGTGGCCTGCACACGGACAGCCTGATCCCTTCGACAATGGTGGGATGGGTTAGTCCACAAGGTTAACGATTTATTGAAAGGAAGATTGAGGGTTGTTAAATGACTGAGTTGATAAACAACCCACTGACTGTTTCTTTATGCAGAAACCGTTCAGGCATTCATCATAGTTTCTCCACTTTGTGTTTAAGCTGAAGTATCAAAAACACTTAAATCGCTGCCGTTCATATTTGGGGAGGGTAGTGTAAATTGATATGGCCCAATGAAAAGCAGATTTGCACTATCTGTAAAATTACAAATGGTGTGTATATCTTATGACCAAGCAGTTTCACCTCTAGGAATATATCTTCAGATGCACTCACTCACACATTGAATAACTTATGCATCATGTTGTTGCTTCAGTTCAGTTCAGTCACTCAGTCGTGTCTGACTCTTTGTGACCCCATGGACTGCAGCACGCCAGGCCTCCCTGTCCATCACCAATTCCTGGAGCTTACTCAAACTCATGTCCATTGAGTCGGTGATGCCATCCAGCCATCTCATCCTCTGTCATCCCCCTTTCCTCCTGCCTTCAATCTTTCCCAGCATCAGGGTCTTTTAAATGAGTCAGTTCTTCTCAGCAGGTAGCCAAAGTCTTGGGAGTTTCAGCTTCAGCATCAGTCCTTCCAATGAATATTCAGGACTGATTTCCTTTAGGATTCAAGGTTGGATCTCCTTGCTGTCCAAGGGACTCTCCAAGAGTCTTCTCCAACACCACAGTTCAAAAGCATCAATTCTTCAGCACTCAGATTTCTTTATAGTCCAACTCTAACATCCATATATGACGACTGGAAAAACCATAGCTTTGACTAGATGGACATTTGTTGGTAAAGTAATGTCTCTGTTTTTTAATATGCAGTCTAGTTTGGTCATAACTTTTCTTCCAAGGAGGAAGTGTCTTTTAATTTCTTCATGACTTTAGTCACCATCTGCAGTGATTTTGGAGCCCCCTCAAAAAGTCTGTCACTATTTCCATTGTTTCCCCATCTATTTGCCATGAAGTGATGGGACAGATGCCATGATGTTAGTTTTCTGAATGTTGAGTTTTAAGCCCACTTTTTCACTCTCCACTTTCATCAAGAGGCTCTTTAGTTCTTCTTCATTTTCTGCATAAGGGTAGTGTCATCTGCATATCTAAGGTTATTGATATTTCTCCTTGCAATCTTGATTCCAGCTTGTGCTTCATCCAGCCCCTTTCTCATGATGTACTCCGTATATAAGTTAAATAAGCATTACTGTTTACTAAAGCAAAAAACTGGATACAAATTAAATGTTCATCAAGAGGGGATTGGTTAAATAAAGTATGGTATCTCTTTAAGATGGATTACTAGTCAGTTTAACAAGAAAACAAAGCATAACGTAGTTCTTTATAGTATTGCTTGGAATGATACATTGTTGAAGGAAAAAGAGAAAAGAGCAGACCATTTGTATAAATTGGGGATGGAGAGAATTCAAGTCTTCCATGGAATGTTCCAACAAAGAACCCTGGGCTGCCCTGCCTCCAGGCTCCTTATGACATGTAATTAGAACTTGTAGCCAAAAGCATCCAGTTACAACTCTGAGGTCTGCAGAGATCTTTATGTTTGGACCAGGAATAATGCAGAAGAGTGAAATCTTTGATTTGCAGAAACTCTCCAGTTGACTCGATTTTAACTCCAATGGGCATCCCCAAGTGCTTTCTCCCTCGGGATATGCTGAGCTCTGGATCTCTGGGCAGCCGGTCCTTCACATGATGTAGGTGTGGGGCTTCTGTGCAGAGACGCAATCTGGCAGAATTCAACCTGCCTCCTTTTAAAAGACAACCTCATCAAAACAAAAATGCTGAATGCATGAAAGAACATGTGTGCAGTCAGGGGCAAGAAGGCAGTGCACTGGATGCTAAAATCAGACCTTATAATGTGGAATTTAGACAAGCCATTCTCTGCCTGCAGAGTTCAGTTCAGTTCAGTTGCTCAGTCATGTTCGGCTCTGCAACCCCATGGACTACAGCACGCCAGGCCTCGCTATCCATCACCAACTTCAGAGTTTACCCAACTCATGTCCATTGAGTCGGTGGTGCCATCCAACCATTTTGCCTGCCAAAAGATCCAGATAATCCTGCCTTGCTACAGTGACGGTAGAGCTGAGAAGTCTCTGGATCAAGCCATGTGATCTGAGAACTTGTCCACATAGCTGAAATTGTCCTGTCAGTGTCATTCAGACAATTTCAAGGACTCACTGTCACTCACTCATCTATTCTTTCAAGAAAATTATTTGTCCCCTGCACTCTATTAGGTGCTAGAGATACAACAGTGAGCAGAACTGAACTGGCCTTGCCTTTATTGACTTCCTGTCTGGAGGAGGAGATGGCCATTAGTTAAATATTATCCAGTAGGTATACAATGGTAACTGAGCAAAGTATGGTAAAGGAAGTGTTCATGGTGGATAAGAGTGGTTAAGAAAGATACCTGTATTTGAATAGGATCAGGGAAGGCCTACCTGAGGAAATGGTACTTGAGCTGACATCTGAAGAATGAGTGAGATAATTAGGTGATGTGGGAGAAAAGTGTTTCAGCAGAAGGAATAGTTCCTGCAAAGGCCCTGGGGTTGTGGGTAGAATAGAACACTCAAAGAATTAGAGGAAGGCTGGTGTGGTTAGAGGGCGGAGGTGGGGTAGGGGTTGCTGGGAGGTGAGACTAAAGCCTGGAAAGGCAAAACCGAGAGACATATATTTTTTGTAAGAGCCAAGGAATACCATTTGTGGTATAGAGTATTGGTTGTTCTTCAATATCCTTTTCCCCCTCTATTCTTTCAGTGTTTAAATCCTAGAGTTTTGGCTACTCATTTAAAAGATAACTTTCCATACTGACTTGCATATGGATTTGCCCATGTGACCAAGTTCTGATCAGTGGGTTGTGGACACAGGCTTCCATTTCTTCCTATTTCCTTCTCATCAGCTGAAATCTCGCTGGGCTGAAGGAGTCATCCTAGACCTTGAGACAGAAGTCATATGCTAAGGATGGCAAAGCAGCAAGGCAGAGAGAAACTAGATCCCCATCATCATGAAGCATCCATGCAGCCCCAGGCTGCTAAACTCAGACTATGTGTGACATGTTGATAAATTTCTGGTGCTTCCCTGCTGGCCCAGATGGTAAAGCCTCTGTCTGCAATGCTGGAGACCCAGGTTTGATCCCTGGGTCGGGAAGATCCCCTGGAGAAGGAAATGGCAACCCACTCCAGTATTGTTGCCTGGAGAATCCCATGGACGGAGGAGCCTGGTGGGCTACAGTCCATAGAGTCGCAAAGAGTCGGACACGACTTGAGCATTCCTGCCTGCCTAGGTCATGAGGGCGGAGCTCCCATGAATGGGATTAGCATCTTTATGAGAGAGGCTCCAGAGAGCTCTCTTGCCCCTCCTACCATGTGAGGACACAGTGAGAACACATCTGTGAGCCAGGAGGGGGCTCTCACCAGACACTGAACCTGCCAGCACTTTGGTCTTGGACTGCCCAACCTCCAGAACTGTGAGAAATAAATGTTTTTTATTCAAGCCAGCAGCCTATGGGACTTTGGTTATGGCAGCCTGGAAGGACTAAGACAGTGTCACACCACTGAAGTGTTCTCCGTGACAGAATCAGATTTCTGTCTTGAAGTGATCACTCTGGCTGCTGAGTGGAAGGCAAAAGCAGAACTACTGGAGCCCCCGTCAAGGAGGACAGTGTCTTGGACCTGCAAAATAGCTATGAAGATTGTACTGGAGTCTACTAGAACACTTTCCACCTGGTGTAGTGGAAAGAGCATAGACTCTGCCCTCAGGGATGGTTAGGTTCTGCTCCTGGATCCACTCCTTTGTCGCTATGACCTTGGGCAAGTTACTTAGCATCTCTGAGTCTCATCTATAAATACAAATTGAGGTTCTCTGTAGGGTAGGGGCTATATGGTTAATTTTAAGGTGGCTTTCAGACTTGAACTGCAACATCAGCTCTTCTCTGAGTCTGCAGCCTGCTGTCTTACCCCCCAGAGACTTTGGACTTGCCAGCCTCCGTAATAAATCTTTCCTTAAGATGAATGTGTCAATCCTTTTAAGATAAATCCCCCTCTGAACTGTCTATCTATCTATCTATCTATACACCATAGTAGTTTTGTTTCTCTGAAGAACTCTGACTAATAAAGGGTAAACTTCCTATCAATTTATAATATACATAACAGCAAGTGCACAATTATGAAGGGCACAGATCGCTGATTTTGTACAGAGTGAACACACTCAACCACCATCCACAAGAAGATATAAAACATTGGAATTCTGTGAAGGTAGCTGTGTCAAAGGCATAGTGTTTCACTCTAAATCCCTACATAAAAACAGATATAACAATCAGCAAAACTACAATCCTATGGATAACATTTACAACAAAATTAGATGGTACGATATCCCCCACGAAACCCAAAATAGACGTGGGTGAGGACAAGGCACCAAGACCCAGAATTAGCATGTGTGCAGAAGCAAGCAGAGGAAGCAGTGAGCTTCTGATGAGCCTGAGAAGACGGGGAACATAAAGATAACTGATAGGTGCTGGTGGGTCAATTTGAGAACGTGGCAGAAACTGGAAAGGGTTTTGCCTGATCCAGCAGTGAGTGCTACAGCAGCAGCAAGCAGTCTCCAGGAAGGTTTGATATAAATGAGCACTCTAGCCCTAGTGAACTCTCAAGATGGGCTGGCCATCAGGGCTCTCTGCCAGGACAGGAGCCCACGCTAAGAAGAAAGTACTTGGAGAAGAATCAAAACTGGGCAGGATAGGTACAACAAAGATAAAGACAAGACAAGGCTCAGACAAGAATGGGGAGGGGAGCAGAGCCAAGAAACCTTAGAAAGCATGCTGCCACATTTTTTATTACTACATGTGAATAGCAGAAAAGAGAACTCTGTGAACTTACGAGACTCACTCTGACCCAGAGTCAGATATAACTGAGCTCACACACACACACACATATACACACACACTGAGCACATCCTAGTATATGCCTTATGGTGAATATATATTATTTGAGCATTATTTTACTAGCATGTGAGATGAGTGCAATTGTGCGGTAGTTTGAGCATTCTTTGGCATTGCCTTTCTTTGGAATTGGGATGAAAACTGACCTTTTCCAGTCCTGTGGCCACTGCTGAGTTTTCCAGATTTGCTGGCAAATTGAGTGCAGCACTTTCACAGCATCATCTTTCAGGATTTGAAACAGCTCAACGGGAATTCCATCACCTCCACTAGCTTTGTTCGTCGTGATGCTTTCTAAGGCCCACTTGACTTCACATTCCAAGATGTCTGGCTCTAGATTAGTCAACACATCATCATGATTATCTGGGTCATGAAGATCTTTTTTGTACAGTTCTTCCGTGTATTCTTGCCACCTGTTCTTAATATCTTCTGCGGGCGGCGGAGGCTCAAGCCGCACTTGAGCACGGGCGGCGGAGGCTCAAGCCGCACTTGAGCGCGGCCGAGAGCTACCGACATCGCCAGGAGAAGCCACCTCGCCCCCGAGGCCAGGAGCGGCAGCTGAGACAAGCCACCCACGCCCGAGGCCAGGGCCGGCGGCCTGGAGGAGAAACCCGAGGAGTGGTGGCTGGGCGGGCCCAGGAGGGCCTAGAGGAGCTATCCTACGTTGAGGGTCGGGAACGGTGGCGGTGAGGAGATACCCCTCGTCAAAGGTAAGGTGCAGTGGCTCTGCTGGAGCAGTCGTGAAGAGATACCCCACGCTCAAGGTAAGTGAAACCCAAATAAGATGGTGGGTGTTGCGGGAGGGAATCAGAGGGCAGACACACTGAAACCATACTCACAGAAAACTAGTCAATCTAATCACACTAGGACCACACCCTTGTCTGACTCAATGAAACCAAGCCATGCCTGCAGGGCAACCCAAGATGGGAGGGTCATGGTGGAGAGGTCTGACAGAATGTGGTCCACTGAAGAAGGGAATGGCAAGCCACTTCAGTATTCTTGCCTTGAGAACCCCATGAACAGTATGAAAAGGCAAAATGATAGGATAGCAAAAGAGAAACTCCCCAGGTCAATAGGTGCCCAATATGCTACTGGAGATCAGTGGAGAAATAACTCCAGACAGAATGAAGGGATAGAGCCAAAGCAAAAACAATCCCCAGTTATGGATGTGACTGGTGATAGAAGCAAGATCCGATGCTGTAAAGAGCAGTATTGCATAGGAACCTGGAATGTCAGGTCCATGAATCAAGGCAAATTGGAAGTGGTCAAACAAGAGATGGCAAGGGTGAACGTCGACATTCTAGGAATCAGCGAACTAAAATGGACTGGAATGGGTGAATTTAACTCAGATGACTATTATATCTACTACTGTGGGCAGGAATCCCTCAGAAGAAATGGAGTAGCCATCATGGTCAACAAAAGAGTCCGAAATGCAGTACTTGGATGCAATCTCAAAAATGACAGAATGATCTCTGTTCGTCTCCAAGGCAAACCATTCAATATCACAATTATCCAAATCTATGCCCCAACCAGTAATGCTGAAGAAGCTGAAGTTGAACGGTTTTATGAAGACCTACAAGATCTTTTAGAACTAATACCCAAAAAAGATGTCCTTTTCATTATAGGGGACTGGAATGCAAAAGTAGGAAGTCAAGAAACACCTGGAGTAACAGGCAAATTTGGCCTTGGAATGCGGAATGAAGCAGGCCAAAGACTAATAGAGTTTTGCCAAGAAAATGCACTGGTCATAGCAAACACCCTCTTCCAACAACACAAGAGAAGACTCTACACATGGACATCACCAGATGGTCAACACCGAAATCAGATTGATTATATTCTTTGCAGCCAAAGATGGAGAAGCTCTATACAGTCAACAAAGACAAGACCGGGAGCTGACTGTGGCTCAGATCATGAACTCCTGATTGCCAAATTCAGACTTAAATTGAAGAAAGTGGGCAACACCACTAGACCATTCAGGTATGACCTAAATCAAATCCCTTATGATTATACAGTGGAAGTGAGGAATAGATTTAAAGGTCTAGATCTGATAGATAGAGTGCCTGATGAACTATGGAATGAGGTTCGTGACATTGTACAGGAGATAGGGATCAAGACCATCCCCATGGAAAAGAAATGCAAAAAGGCAAAATGGCTGTCTGGGGAGGCCTTACAAATAGCTGTGAAAAGAAGAGAAGCAAAAAGCAAAGGAGAAAAGGAAAGATATAAGCATCTGAATGCAGAGTTCCAAAGAATAGCAAGAAGAGATAAGAAAGCCTTCTTCAGCAATCAATGTAAAGAAATAGAGGAAAAGAACAGAATGGGAAAGACTAGAGATCTCTTCAAGAAAATTAGAGATACCAAGAGAACATTTCATGCAAGGATGGGCTCGATAAAGGACAGAAATGGTCTGGACCTAACAGAAGCAGAAGATATTAAGAAGAGGTGGCAAGAATACACGGAAGAACTGTACAAAAAAGATCTTCATGACCCAGATAATCATGATGATGTGTTGACTAATCTAGAGCCAGACATCTTGGAATGTGAAGTCAAGTGGGCCTTAGAAAGCATCACTACGAACAAAGCTAGTGGAGGTGATGGAATTCCCGTTGAGCTGTTTCAAATCCTGAAAGATGATGCTGTGAAAGTGCTGCACTCAATTTGCCAGCAAATCTGGAAAACTCAGCAGTGGCCACAGGACTGGAAAAGGTCAGTTTTCATCCCAATTCCAAAGAAAGGCAATGCCAAAGAATGCTCCAACTACCGCACAATTGCACTCATCTCACATGCTAGTAAAGTAATGCTCAAAATTCTCCAAGCCAGACTTCAGCAATATGTGAACCGTGAACTCCCTGATGTTCAAGCTGGTTTTAGAAAAGGCAGAGGAACCAGAGATCAAATTGCCAACATCCGCTGGATCATGGAAAAAGCAAGAGAGTTCCAGAAAAACATCTATTTCTGCTTTATTGACTATGCCAAAGCCTTTGACTGTGTGGATCACAGTAAACTGTGGAAAATTCTGAAAGAGATGGGAATACCAGACCACCTGACCTGCCTCTTGAGAAATCTGTATGCAGGTCAGGAAGCAACAGTTAGAACTGGACATGGAACAACAGACTGGTTCCAAATAGGAAAAGGAGTACGTCAAGGCTGTATATTGTCACCCTGCTTATTTAACTTATATGCAGAGTACATCATGAGAAATGCTGGACTGGAAGAAACACAAGCTGGAATCAAGATTGCTGGGAGAAATATCAATAATCTCAGATATGCAGATGACACCACCCTTATGGCAGAAAGTGAGGAGGAGCTAAAAAGCCTCTTGTTGAAAGTGAAAGAGGAGAGTGGAAAAGTTGGCTTAAAGCTCAACATTCAGAAAACGAAGATCATGGCATCTGGCCCCATCACTTCATGGGAAATAGATGGGGAAACAGTAGAAACAGTGTCAGACTTTGTTTTTTTGGGCTCCAAAATCACTGCAGATGGTGACTGCAGCCATGAAATTAAAAGGCGCTTACTCCTTGGAAGAAAAGTTATGACCAACCTAGATAGTATATTCAAAAGCAGAGACATTACTTTGCCGACTAAGGTCCATCTAGTCAAGGCTATGGTTTTTCCTGTGGTCATGTATGGATGTGAGAGTTGGACTGTGAAGAAGGCTGAGCACCGAAGAATTGATGCTTTTGAACTGTGGTGTTGGAGAAGACTCTTGAGAGTCCCTTGGACTGCAAGGAGATCCAACCAGTCCATTCTGAGGGAGATCAACCTGGGATTTCTTTGGAAGAAATGATGCTAAAACTGAAGCTCCAGTACTTTGGCCACCTTATGCGAAGAGTTGACTCATTGGAAAAGACCCTGATGCTGGGAGGGATTGAGGGCAGGAGGAGAAAGGGACGACCAAGGATGAGATGGCTGGATGGCATCATGGACTCAATGGACGTGAGTCTGAGTGAACTCCGGGAGTTGGTGATGGACAGGGAGGCCTGGCGTACTGTGATTCATGGGGTCACAAAGAGTCGGACACAACTGCGCAACTGAACTGAACTATATATTATATATTTCTGTAGGTTATAAACCTAGGAGTTAAAATTCTGGGTCACAGGATGTACATATGTTCAGCTTTAGTAGGTACTGTAAAGTGTTTTCCACAGTGCTTCTATCAATTTGGGGGCTTCCCTGGTGGTTCAGTGATAACCAATTCACCTGCTAAGCAGGAGACATGGAGTCAGTCCCTGGATCGGGAAGATCCACTGGAGAAGGAAATGGCAACCACTCCAGTATTCTTGCCTGGGAATAACTGTGGACAGAGGAACCTGGTGGGCTACAATCCATGGGGTCGTAGAGTCAGACATGGCTTAGCAACTAAGCATCAACAGCCTATCAATGTTTACTCGTTATCAGTGTGCAAGAGTTCTTGTTGCTCATATTCTTACCCACACTTGCTCTTTTCTGTCTGTTTTCATTTTAGCCATTTTGATGACTATAGTGAAATCTCACTGTGGTTTTAATTTACATTTTTCCTGGTGTCTAATGAGGTTTAGCACTTTTTTGAAAGCTTAATGGTCATTTAGAGTTCCCATTTATAAAACACCTGTTCAAGTCTTTTACTCATTTAAAAAATTGAGTTGTCTCTCTTTTCCTGATTGATTTATTCATTTTTATGATTCTGAGATTCATCTTATATTGTATAGCCAGTCCTTTGGCAGATATATATTGGTTTAGCCAAAAAGTTTGTTTGGGTTTCCGATAGATATTATGGATATTATGGAGAACCCAAACAAACTTTTTGGCTAACTCAGTATTTCTTCTTCCATTCTCTGGGTTTCCTTTTTTATTCTCTCAATGATGACTTTTGATAAATAGAAGTTCTCAATTTTAGTGTAGTCCAGTTTATCAATCTTTTTCATTTGGTTAGTTATTTTAAATTTTATGTCCTGTTTACAAAATCTTTGTCTACTCCAAGTCATGGAAATATTTTGTTAAGTTATTATCAAGAAGCTTTATTCAGTCTATGATCCATTTAGAATTGATTCTTGTGTACAGTGTGAGGTAGAGATTAATTGTCTGGCACCTTTTATTGGGAAAAAAAATCATCCTTTTCCCTGAGTATTAGAACTTTATCATAAATCAAGTGACTGTGATTTAGGGGTCTGTTCATGGAGTTTGCTCCTTTTGTCTATCCAATATCATGTTGTTTTAGATATTATGTGTGTGTGTGTGTGTGTGTATGTGAAGTCGCTCAGTCGTGTCTGACTCTTTACGACCCTGTGGATTATAGCCTGCCAAACTCCTCTGTCCATGGGATTCTCCAAGCAAGAATACTGGAATGGGTTGCCATCTCCTTCTCCAGGGGATCTTCCCAACCCAGGGATCAAACCTGGGTCTCCTGCATTGCAGGCAGACGCTTTATCCTCTGAGCTACCAGGGAAGCCTTAGATATTATAGATTTATAATAATTTTGGATATCTGGTTATTGGGTAGATGAGCCTTCCAACTTCTTTTCTTCAATACTGTCTTTACTGTTTTGTCTCTTTGATTTCCATATAAATTTTAGAGTCAGCCTATCAATTTTCATTTGGAGAAGGCAACAGCACCCCACTCTAGTACTCTTGCCTGGAAAATCCCATGGACGGAGGAGCCTGGTGGGCTGAAGTCCATGGGGTCGCGAAGAGTCGGACATGACTGAGTGACTTCCCTTTCACTTTTCACTTTCACACATTGGAGAAGGAAATGGCAGCCCACTCCAGTATTCTTGCCTGGAGAATCCCAGGGACAGGGAAGCCTGGTGGGCTGCCGTCTATGGGGTCACACAGTCGGACATGACTGAAGCGACTTAGCAGCAGCAGCAGCAGCATCAATTTCCATTGAAACATCTACTGGGGATTTGACTGGGACTGCATTTAATCTTTTGACAAATATGGGGAAAGTAAACACTATTGAATTTTACAATCCATTAGTATATATTTTTCTGTTTATTTAGGTTTTCTTTAATTTTTTTTACTTCTGTTTCCTAGTTTTGCATGTAGAATCTTGAATATTTTTCATTAGATTTATTTCTTGGTATTTGATGCTTTTTTGATGTATGATAAATGACATCACTTTAAAAATTTCAATTCTAATTGTTATTGCTTATATATAGAAATACAATTGATTTTAAAATATTGACCCTTATATCTGGTGACCTTGATGAACTCTTTTGTTAGTTTCATACCTTCTTTTTTTCTTCATGTACAGTCTTATAGTCTCTAAATAAAGTTTTCTTTTCCTCTTTATACCTTTTATTCCTTTTCAGCTCAGATCTCCAGTATAATGTTGAATAGAAGTAATAATAGAGACATTCTTGTCTTGGTTTTAGTATCAGGAGGAAATCTTTTAGTATTTCACTAGTAATTATAATATTTGATGTGGTGGGGGCCCTGCACAGGTGTGTGATCCTTTGAGGAGAACATCTCCATAAGGAGAATGACCTGGCCTGTGGCATTGGAGCCTGAATGGGGTGAGAAGGACCTTGCAGTATTAAAGCGTACAGTACGGGGCTTCAGAGCCCATGCAGACTAACGAGGACATGTTAGGCAGCCTGGTGTGGTGTGTTGGTGCCCCGGTAGGGGAGGCACAGGTCTACATGTGCTGAGAGGTATTAGACCCCTGAATGGTAAGGAGAGCTTTTACATAAGGGATGGCCTGGCAGAGGGTATCAGAACCCTAGTTCAGGTAGGAAGATATTTATGGAAAATTTGCAGAGGAAGGGAAGTGGAGGTTATAGGGATTGATAACATACAAGGGTTGAATACAGTCAGGAAATATATTGAGGAAAGTGGGAACCAGGTTTCTTACTGTTAGAGAAATGTTATAAATATGAAAAGAGGTACAACTAGAAGGAATGCTACAGCTATACATAAAAATGCCTGCCGATTACAAAACTGTAGCCCACTATATGGGTTGAATGGCTCTCCAACTCTGCCTCCTCACCCCCAAAGTTATATCCATATTCTAACCTATAGAACCTACAAATATGACCTTATTTGATAAAAGGGCCTTTGTCAATATAATTAAGTTATGGATCTCAAGATGAAATCATCCTATGTTTTGAATGGGCCCTAAATCCAATGACAGGTGTCCTTCTAAGAGAAAGGCAGTGGCTCCTGCATTATAGGCAGACTTGAGAGACACAGAGGAGAAGGTGATGTGAAGATAGAGGCAGAGATTGGAATGATATGTCTATAAGCAATGGAGCTCCAAGGATTGACACAGTCATCAGAAGCTTAGGAGAAAGGCATGGGATGGATTCTCCCTCAGAACCTTCAAAAGGAACAAAACCTGCCAACACCTGGATTCTGGACTATGAGAGAAATTCTTAATTATCTCAGGCCACCATGTTTGTGGTAATTTGTTACAGTGATCCCAGAAAACTAATACAGCCACTAAGTCCAAATGAAATATTATCCCAATTTTATCTTGACCCCAGGAACTGTCATAGCATTTCAACACCCTCTGCATAAGGAAACAGGTAACAAAGGGGGAGTTGGAATGGAAACAGCATCTTAACAATTTTGGTTAAAATACCAGTTCTTCAAATTTTGGAAAAATCATAAAACTCTGATTACATGAATAGGGCCCCTCTCAGGACATTGGAAGGGGTCTGGCCAAGTGAGAGTCCCTGAAGCTTACAAATGATAAGTTTTACAGGTGGGAAGCACAGTGTAGTGTTATAAAGCCAAGCACTAAGTCAAATGGCCTGGGTTCAAATTCTAGTTCAGAAGTACCTGGCTGTTGACTTCAAACAAGTTATTTAAACTTTCTGTGCCCCAGTTTCTTCCTCTGTAAAATATAAATGATAAAAACAATATTTACCTCATAGGGTTATTAACATGGTTAAGTGACATGATACATATAAGTTGCATAATACATGTAACACACATAGAACATTACATACCCCATGGTAAGTACTCAATACACATTAGCCATTCTATGATTTACTGGGCCAGCCAGTGTTCTAGGCATTAGGGTGTAAAGACAAATGAGAAATGGTCCTTGCCTTCAAGAAGCTCACTTTAGAGGGGAAATAGAATATAAAATGATCACAATACATTTGCTTAATGGGGATCTATATATGTAGTAGGAGAATAAAGAAATATATGAAAAGATAAACACCAAATCTGGAACACTGGTTATTTTGTTGGCCAGTTAATGATAGAGAAAAGAAGGCTGTTGGATAGAAGATGAGGAAATGGAACTATAGGCAATATTTTATTATTTAAACCAGGTATGTTGTTTTGGCTTCTCTGGTGGCTCAGTAGTAAAGAATCTGCCTGCGGTGCAGAAGCTGCTAGAGACACGGGTTTCATCCATGGATGGGGAAGATCCCCTGATTGCATGGCATCCCAACTCCAGTATTCTTGCCTGGAAAATCCCATGAACAGAGGAGCCTGGCAGGCTGTCGTCCATAGGGTTGCAAAGAGTCAGACAAGACTGAAGCAACATAGCACACATACACACACTTATTGTTTTACTTTTTATAACTCTTTGTATTTTTCACTTATTGCATAGCAATTTTAAAGATTCCCAACCTCAATCATAGCCTAGAAACAGTAGAGGTGCTAGACATTGAGGGGCTCTTTGGGCTTGGACAATGAGTTCTCCCACAGGTCTGTGCTAGAGACCGTCTTCTGTTTTCTGGATGTGTTGTGCAACCTTTGGGAGGAGGATGAGTGAGTGAGTGAGTGAGTGAGTGAAGTCGCTCAGTCGTGACCGACTCTTTGCGACCCCATAGACTGTAGTCTACCAGGCTCCTCTGTCCATGGGATTTTCAAGGCAATAGTACTGGATTGAATTGCCATTTCCTTCTCCAGGGGATCTTCCCAACCCAGGGCTTGAACCCTGGTCTCCTGCACTGTAGACAGACGCTTTACCGTCTGAGCCACCAGGAAAGTTGGGAGGAGGATGGAGTCCCCATAACAACTGAGATTGAATTTCCCTCCACCCCAATAGAATCAGATTAGGAGTCAGATTTAATTTAACATCTCTCCTACAAAGGAAAAAAAAGAAAATGTCTTGCTCATCAATTTGTGTTGAGTGAATGAATGGAAAGATGCTGAGGTAGTCACACAATCACATCCATCTGAATGGATGCTGAGGTAGTCACACAATCACTATCAAGACTGTATTTGGATCATAGTGTAGGAGAGGAATATAGTGTCCTATTGCAGAATAATCCAGAAGCTACTTGAAAGTAAGCAGCCTCAGAGTTAAGAGAGAGAGATGAACCATGTTGTAACCCAAAACTGGTTTTGTTGGGACCCCAGCCACTCTCCTGAGAGAGCTCCCCAAGGGCAGGCCAGACAGAAGTCCTGGAAGAGAACCCTGGGGCAGCTTAAAGCTCAAACCTACCCCTACCCCGCTCCTCAGAGACATTGTGCTAATGGCCCTAATGATAACAAATGGCTCTGTGTGGCCACAGCTGCCTCTTACACTGGTTGGGGGCAAACTTGATTCAGAAGCATGATGGAGGGTGAAGGATCAAGTTTCCTATTTAGCAGGAAGCTGATATCCAAAGAATGCAACCTGGCAGCTGCCCAGAAAGAAGACTTGAAATTGTGCAGGCTGTGGGGAAATGGCTTTCTTGTCCCAGGGCTTTTACTTTGAGGGTTACTGGGATTCAGTGAACACCAATCACCAGCTACAGTTTGCACGAGGAGGTTTGAGAAATTCAGCAGGAAATAAGCCTTGGGGTCAGGAGCCAGGTTGTGGTTTACAGTGTTTCATCCAGATTCAGTCCTTCGCTGACAACCAGATGCGAGAGACCACCCCCTTCAGTGATCAAGACCCAACAGGTACTTCTCTGAAGTTAGCAACAAATGTCCAGAAGGAAAATTTCCAGGCAGGAAGTTCTATTTATTGGAACTTTTTTCCTTTGCAAATATTAAATTTGCTACTCAAATTACTTTAAGATTAGAAAAAAAGTGGGAAGGAGGGGTATTTATTGGGTCATAGACTTGCATTAGGTCCAGGTAGATCCAGGGGCTAAAATTACATGAGGAATCTGTCCCTCCATATGTTGCCTCTGTTTTCATGAGTATTAGTTCAGATGACCTCTCTCCATGTGAGGGCAAGAGAGTCACCAACATCTCAATGCTTAGCAGCCTCAGAGGAAGAAAAACATCTGATTCTCAGTAGTTCTAGTAAAACTCTGAGAACTGCATCTTGTTAAGATTGGCTTTGGTTGTCAGCCCATCTCTGATCCATTGTGACTGGGGAGTTAGATGGTCAGATACATAACTATTAACGCGGCTGTTGGAAGTATCAGGTGAAATCTTGCCTAAGGATGTGCTTTGTAAGCTGTAAAGCACAGTATTCAGTACAGGTCTGGCCATTAGTTACATGGAAAAGACATGCCCATTGCCCCATGTAAACCATATGAATTGAGAGTGTGGGAGAATTAATTTCCCAAAGGCAAGTTAGAGTATTCTTACTGCAGGGAGGCTGGATGCTCTGGCAGCAAGAGCAGCGGTGCTTAGCAGAAGAAACAGGTGAGACCCAGCCATCTCCCCAAGCTTTCCTCTTTCTCTTAAGACCACCCAAAGAAATTATGATTCCATGGGTCTGAGATAGGTCCAGGAATTATATTTTTACAAAGTTCCTTCAGATGACTCTGCTAGGCAGAGTAGTTTAGAAGCTACCAGTTAACCTAGCAGACAACCTCCTTACACTTCTCCGCTTTTTGTTCAATTGCTCAGTCATGTCTGACTCTGTGACCCCATGGACTGTAGCCCACCAGGCTCTGTCCATGGGATTCTCTAGGCAAGAATTCTGGAGTGGATTGCCATTTTCCACTCCCTACCCCAAATCAGAAGTGAGTATGGGACTTCCCTGGTGGTACAGTGGATAAGAATCCACCTGCCAATGCAGGGGACACAGATCTGATCCCTGGTCCAGGGAGATTCCACATGCCATGAATCATCTATACCCCTGCTCCACAACTACTGAGCCTGCTGTCTGGAGTCCTCAAGCCACAGCTACTGAAGCCCATGAGCCTAGAGCCTGTGCTTTGCAATAAGAGAAGCCACCACAATGAAAAGCCTGCACACTGCAACTAGAGAACAACCCCCACTCCCTGCAACTAGAGAAAGCCCACGTGCAGCAACAAAACTCCAGTGCAACCAAAAATTAAAAAATATTTTTTAAAAAGTGAGTATGTGTGCGGCTCTAGGTGATAAAATCAGGATTGCTTTTTTACTTAAAGGAGATACAAATAAAGGATTGATCTTATATTTTGAGACCACAGAGATGAAAGCGTAAATTAACGAATCTGTTACAAACCCCATCCCCCCTCAGCCCCTAATCCTGGACAAATAGGAGGTAAATGGAAGTGGCTCCTCTCCAGTGCTGGGCCTTAAGCAGGTCCACCAGGGCTCCTCCCACAAGCATTTACTCACTAACCCTCATTGCTCAGAGGGTAGTACAGGCAGTGGCTGAGGCCTGGCTTTGCCTTGGGAAAGGTGCTTAGCATTTATCACAGCTTGAGGGCGGAGAGGAAAGGCTGTGGACTGGAGAGGACACAATACCAGATGGAGGAACAGGACCTCAGTTAAAAATTGATTTTATCCCCCTGCCACTGATTGCTTAGCTGAGAGACTCAGGATAAACTGGAGTTAGATTAGCTGCAAAGGTAGAAGGGGGATGGGCAGGGTTGGTCAAATGGTCCAGTCCCATTCTCTGTAACTCACCAGAGGACATGGATCAACTTACTACTATTTATTATTATTTTTCATCTCTCTGTAATTTCTGTTGTATATTCTTTGAAGGCCAGAGGTCATCCCCACCCCAATTCTATTTCCTATTCCCAGCCCCTAACCCAGTACTTTCTAGCTGACAGTTTTTCAAATAGTATTTGCTATTATGGATTTTATAATTTTGCAGAACATTTTCTCAAAACTCTTGAAAAGAAGATCTGACCCTCCATGGAATCTCTGGAGCTTTGTAGAAACAGCAGGGTGTGAGATGAGTAGCCAGAGAACGCCCTCTGAAAAGTGCAGTCAGAATGCAGGGCCAGCATGGTGCCGGGCACATGGCAGGCACACGCAGCTTCACAAAATTAATGAGGCCCACAGTGGACTGGAGAAGGAGCCAGTACTTGATATGCTGGCAGGTCTTTGTGACCTCAGGAATCAAATCAAACAACCCCCCACCCAGGAATAGTCTGAGAAGCAATAGCTGCCAGTATAATGGCCCAGAAGAAAGGATACCTCTAAATTCAGGTCTCAAAAGCCAAACAAAAAGAAATGATAGTACAACCCCTACACTTTAATGAAGAATGTTCTAATGAGAGAAGAAAAAAAATGCTAGTGGTACAGGTCAGATAAACTGTTCCTGCCCTGTAAAAATAATGACAGTATAATTTTGTAATAACTTACATTTTTTAACACCAAGCACCATGCACATATAATATACAAGCATTGTGGAGCATTGTGAGATTAAATAAAATCTTACAGCAACCCTGTGATGGTCCACCTTTACAGGCCTCGGAAGAATTCAGAAACTTGCCCACGGTCCCTCAGCTCATATGTGGAGGGGCTAGGCTTGAATCCAGACCTGCATGACTCTATAACTCATGTATGAACCCCTACACTGTCTTTTTTTTTTTTTTAAAGTGACAAATTTTTCAGTGCTATTTGTGAATGAATCAGGTCTCTTCCTGGCCCCTCCCTCTGCTAACAAAGGAGTCTGGGACAGTGAGCTGCTTGTTCAGTCCTAAAGAAGGACTGTAACCCAGGGCTCAGCCTCTCTCAGGAGGCAGCCCCTGCATTCCAGGTTGAATTTAAGTTAAGATTAGAAAGGCTCTCATGATCATGAGTTTAGGGATCAAGTTCCATGCAGGGGGTGACAGAGGATGAGATGGTCAGATGGCATCATAGACGCAGTGGACATGAGTTTGAGCAAACTCTGATAGTGAAGGACAGGGAAGCCTGGCAGTCCATGAGGCCACAGAGAGTCAGATACGACTGAGCAACTGAACAACAATAACAGGGGTTTTTGGGGCAGATGAAAGTGGGGCAGAGCCAAAGATTGTGTGGGAACCCAGGGAATATCTGAGCTAGAGTTCTCAAAGTCTCTTTTCTTTCCCTGAGAGTCTCCAAGACAGGGTTTTCAAACCTCTCTGGGCTCAGGCCAGGGCAGAGAGAAACCCTCTCCTATCCCAGGGCATCAAGATGGGAAGGTAGGACTCCCAGAGTGGAATGAAGATAGAGGACAGAGGCAGGGAAGGAGACAGACAGCTACATGAAGACCCAGTCACAGCAGCAGCTTTCCTGCAGCCACCTGCCTGGTTGAGATGGAAACGCTGATTCCAGCTCCAGCCCCCAGACAGGCTAAGAATATCCCAGAAAAGCAACAGCCACCACCCCCACCCTTCTTGATCTGCTCTTGCATCTGGAGTGCTATGCTGGGCTCCAGCAGGGCAGGGAAGAGACAGAGATGCTTGTGGCTGGGGTTGAGGGGTGAAAGAGAGGAGGCAAAAAATGGGCTTGGTGGAGGGAGGAGGAGATGAACTGAGAAATAAAGCTCTTGGAGAGTATATATATATATATATACACATACATACATATATATATATATATTGCTGGGAGGATTGCGTAGAGAGGACTGTTTTTAGGGGGCAAAAAAGGGAGATGAAAGCAGGATCAGAGAGCCCGGGAGAGAAGGTCCAAGTATGAAGAAGTATGAGGATGTGAGAGGGCTGGCATCAGTAACCTAGAGGGTAGACCAAGGCTTTATTAAGGGAGCAGAGCTTAGGGCAAGGAAAAAGAGCCCCAGCCTCACCCTTGTCCTCCCCTGACCCTTCATCCTGGGCCTTCCAGCCTCTCAGCCTTGGCCTCTTCTCTCCCTGTCCCTGAGCACCACTTTGCAACTGTGTTTATCAACCCTATTTTCTTTTCTATAATTCCTTTATTTGGACTCCTCAATTAAGTCCTCCTAGCAAGGGGTCTGCTGGAAAGTGAAAGGCATGAGAACATGGGGTTTCCCTCTTGGCAGCTAGCAGCACCTCCTTTGTCAAGTCCATCTCTTCTCTCTGCTCTGTCTCTTTCTACACTCCCCATTATTGCCTGGGGGCTGGCAGGGCTTCTACTCCCTCCCCGGCCTCCCTACCCCAGCTCCTCTGGGGTGAGGTCCTCTGGAGAGGGAGGGAGGGCTGGTACTTATGCTCTCCCTTTGCACACCTCAGGAGCCGAGGCTTTTGGGCGGGAGGACTGAATCAGGGTAGGGCGGCAGCCGGATCCAGACATTCAGATGCCCAGGCTGAGTCTCTTCTCTGGCTGTTTTAAGAACCTACACTGTCATCAGCCCCTTTGTAGGGGCCTCTTTGAGACATGGGATGCAATGACCTTGAGTTCCAGGGCCTCCCGCCTTGATGTTTACTGGGGAGACCATCTTGGCATCCTGTCCTTTGTTGCACCATCTTTCAGGCTCCCCTCCCCTAAAGCTTGGAGGGACCGAGGAATGTTTACATTGCTGAGAGCCTGAGCACCCATGGGTAGAACTGCAGAAGGGCAGGCCTCACACAGATGCTGTGCACACAAGCCTGAACCCATCAGACAGAAACAGGGAGAACCAGACAGGACTGGAGCTAGAAAGTGAAACAGATTCACAGGGCAGGTTTTATTTAGAAACAGATTCGTAGAGCTAGAAGAGGCTTTAAGAACCATTTTAAGTTCAATCCCAAGATATTATCTTCATCCTTCAGTTTTTTTTTTTTTGCCTGATGATAAAAAAATATGTAGAATTCCTGCATTGTAGTGTGGAGGGAGAGCTGAAATGACTTCCCCAAGTCATACAGTTAATAAGCTGTGGACTAAAACTCCTGACAGAGGATGAGATGGTTGGATGGTATCACGAACCTGATGGACACGAGTTTGAGCAAGCTCGGGGAATTGGAGATTGACAGGGAAGCCTGGTGTGCAGTCCATGGAGTCACAGAGTTGGACACGACTGAGCGACTGAGCTGAACTGAACTGAAAACTGCATCCTAGACTATGACTTATCAGATAAAAAGATAAAAAGCAGCCAAAGGGCAGAAGAGTTTGAGCAGCATTGCCTTTGGATGTTCCCTTAAAGATGGGACTCATTTGAGGAATTCCCTGGTGGTCTACTGTCTTTCCATAAAGCCCACCTTCTCAGGATGCCTTTCCGGTTTCACTGTGTTTATCCCGTTTGGCCTCCACCCTGTAGAGACATAAACTCCCTCTTTCCTCCCTTAATACTGCAAGCTTTTTTGGTAACAGAAATACTATCACTCTTTATAGATTTGCTTTTATTATTTTGTCTTCTTGTCCTTTAAAATTCCATCCATATTCTTCTTGCACATCTTGGACTGAGAACTCAGAGCCCAGCCCTTAACTGAGTTGTTATGTAGCAGCTGCTGCTGGCAGGGGAAGAGGTTAGAAAGATTGATGTTAGGAAGGGCATCAGGTCCCTCCAAGTCAGTCCATAAAAGCTTCTTGGAGGAGATGGAATTTCAAGAGCTTGACAAAGGCAGATTGGTGGTTTGAGGGAGGGTCCTGGCCCAGTAATAGGAGCTCAGAGATTTAAGAGGGATGACCAGACTAGGAGGGTGGTGATCATGTGAGCCCAAGAGAGGGTCTGAGGCAGGGCAAGAGGAAGATGAGAAGGGGAAATATGATATTTTAAGGCACCTGAAGCAGAGGAGGGAGCTCTCAATTCTAAAAGGCAGCAGGGTGCTCACTTCGACAGCACATACACTAAAATTGGAACGATACAGAGGAGATTAGCATGGCCCCTGTGCAAGGATGACACGCAAATTCGTGAAGCATTCCATAATTTTTACAGGATGCTTGGGGCTGGTGCACTGGGATGACCCAGAGAGATGATATGGGGAGGGTGGTGGGAGGGGGGTTCAGGGTTGGGAACTCATGTACACCTGTGGTGAATTCATGTCAATGTATGGCAAAACCAATACAGTATTGGAAAGTAAAAAAAATAAAATAAATAAAAACAAAAGACCAGAAAAAAAAATAATAAAAGGACAGCAGGTCACTGCTGGGCTTGGAATGTCCCACAGTGGTGACATCTGTAGGGGCTGCACAGACTCTTGTCCTGAGTGACACCAGCAGTAGGCCCTACATCAGTGAGGGGCTCCTGGGAGCAGAGGACCCACGTGCCATTCAAATCCACGTGCCTGGTGCAGTTCAGTCTCTATGGAGCCTGTCCTTAACTACTGGTGAACCGACTGTTCCTTGGGTGTCAGATAAAGGCTGACTCAGAAAGCCTTGTAGGAGGAAGTAGGACCAATTACAGAAACTGAAAAGAGGGAACATTTTCCAGTAACTATGGGGAGAATGAGAGGTTGGGCAGGTCAGCTTGAGTTGTGAGAGAACAAAGATCAGATCTAAGGGAACAGGAGAGAGCCCACTGAGAAAGTACAGTTGAGTGCTGAGTCAGGGAAGGGTACAAGCTGGCCTGTGTAAGGTGGTGTATGGTAGGGAATCAATACGGCTAGACCACAGGCCCCTACAGAGGTGGGGTGGGGGCAGGCCTGTGGGATAGCTGAGAAAAGCTGGTGCCCCTGTTGGCAGCCCAAGGGGGTTCTGAAATAGCCTCTCTGCAATGAACTAGGCACACACGTGCATACAGACAAGCCCTGACAGCAGCGGATCCTTGGAGCTGGGTTGGTGGTCTCTGAGGAGCATAGAAGTGACTCAGACTCTCAAGTCTGAGAATTCTGCTGAATCCTGTGTGTGTTAGTCGTTCAGTTGTGTCAGACTCTTTGCACCCCCATCAACTGTAGCCCACCAGGCTCCTCTCTCCATGGGATTCTCCAGGCAAGAATACTGGAGTGGGTAGACATTTCCTTCTCCAGGGGATCTTACTGACCCAGGGATCAAACTCAGGTCTCCTGCATTGCAGGCATATTCTTTACCATCTGACCCACCAGGGATAGGTGAAAGCTTCTCTCCTCCATGAAACCCATGCTGCTGCTGCTAAGTTGCTTCAGTCTTGTCCGACTCTGTGCGACCCCATAGACAGCAGCCCGCCAGGCTCCCCCGTCCCTGGGATTCTCCAGGCAAGAATATTGAAGTGGGTTGCCATTTCCTTCTCCAATGCATGGAAGTGAAAAGTCAAAGTGAAGTCGCCCACCAGGCTCCTCCATCCATGGGATTTTCCAGGCAAGAGTACTGGAGTGGGGTGCTATTGCCTTCTCTGCCATGAAACCCATACCTACCTCCAAAGTCCACTTAAGAAGCCAGAAGACTCCTGTGCTGGGGAGTCAAAGAGCAGGCCAGGAAGGGTAGACACAGTCCTTCAAGGCAGATAGAACAGCCCAAAACCAGCTGCGCTCCAGATCTGCAGGTAAGGCCTGCTGCTGCTACTGCTAAGTTGCTTCGGTCGTGTCTGACTCTGCGACCCCAGAGATGGCAGCCCACCAGGCTCCCCCGTCCCTGGGATTCTCCAGGCAAGAACACTGGAGTGGGTTGCCATTTCCTTCTCCAGTGCATGGAAGTGAAAAGTCAAAGTGAAGTCGCTCAGTTGTGTCCAACTCCAAGCGACCCCATGGACTGCAGCCTACCAGGCTCCTCCATCCATGGGATTTGCCAGGCAAGTGTACTGGAGTAGAGAATACCAAATCCAGGACAAAGGCCTTATGGGTGCCGAGGAGAGAACAGACAGACCCAGAGAGAAATGGGCAGGACCCAGCCTAATAGTATAGAGCTGGGAATGGGGTCAGTTAGGACCTGAATGGCAGGGAGCATGTAAAATAAAAACCCGTCTCAGCCTGGACCCAGGACTGGCCATGGGTGGGACCAACCCTTCTGGGCCTCCCTCTGCACAGAAGGCCAGTCTGCTGTCTGAGACTGGACATACCAATTTCCAGACTTTCCCCAAGGACAAATCACCCATCATCCACCCAAGTGTGAAATCAGGGGGTTGGAGGGGAGAGGCAAAGAGCAGGACCAGAGCTCAGGGCCTCTTATCACAGACTCAGCAGCAGAGAAACAGGTCGGCAAACCGTGGCTTCAGCGACAAATCTGAGCGTCTTACCACCCCCAGAGTAAAGGCTTCTAAGGAGGCGGGTCGCGACCTTCAGGCAGACCAGGGCCCAGCCAACACCTCGTCACAGGCAGAGCAAGAATACACCTGCTGCAGTCTTCCCTGGTGGCCACATGGGGGAAGGGAGGGGAGGAGAGTTAAGAGGGAATCCACCGACTGCTAGATTGGAGGAGCTGGTGCAGTTGCGACCCAGCTGGGGCCTGGGCGCCTTGATGAAGGCACTCGCCTCGGTGAAGCAGCTGCCCACGCTGCCCTCCTCCCACCCCAGCACATAATCAAAAGGGGAGAGAGGCTGTTCCCATGGCATCTCTGCTATCGCAATCCAGTGCATCAAAACAAGTTGATTCAGGGCCCTAGGACCTGTAGGTGTAGGTGGGAGCAGCCTCCCACACCCACCCACCCACAGGTTCTGACCCTGACGAGGTCCTCGAACCAGCCACCTCCTCCTCCTTTCGCCTTTCTGGTGAAGGGACTGGACCAGAGACCAAGGCATGGGGATGGGCGGAACTTCAGATTGGCATGAGAGATTCTATTGGTCAGCGCAGCTGCCGGTTAGGAGGGCAGCTTGGGCAAGGATTGGCTGCGTGAGATGGGGCGTGGCGCGGCGAAGACTGAGCTCAAGGGGTGGGGCTGACGCTGCAGCTGGCGCAGCTCAGACCCCGAGCAGCCGGCGCAGAAAAGCCAAAGCAGCCGCGTTCTACTGCCGGTTCCCGCGCCCGGGCCGGGGTGGGCCCCCACCGCCGGGTCCCCGGGGGCTGCAGCAGAGGCGGCGGCGGCGCGGCGGGCAGGGGCGCCGCCCGCGGTTCCCGCCGGGGCCCGGGCGCCGGCCCCGCTCTGCAGGATGGGCACGGTGCTGTCTCTTTCCCCCGCCTCCTCGGCCAAGGGCCGGAGGCCCGGCGGGCTGCCCGAGGAGAAGAAGAAGGCG